>JANVFP010000051.1:0-193638 GCA_027919835.1 Lentinula raphanica
GTCCGCGGGACCAACATCGCGTTCGGAACGTTTGCGCTTGCTCTTGGTCTTGGAAGACTTCGGAGTGTCATCGTCGTCAACGATGTCGCGCTTTTTGGTTTTGGTCTTAGCCTTCGCAGGAGTAGAATCCTCGACTTCGTCAGCCATCTATGGCACGGGTTAGTCATAAACTTGTCTGATCTACAAGACCAGCCACGTACAGAGACATCCTGATCTGCCAGAGCAGCCGGTTCGTCGTCAGAGGATTTCTTCTTGCTTTTGGAACGAGTAGAGGGCCTGGTAGGAGGAGGAGGAGTCGCTTCCGCGGTCTTCTTCCCTTTCTCGCCTTTTTCACGTTCTTCCTTGGTGTGCTTGATCCTTTCGTCCATACCAATGATATGATCGATGACGAGTTCAGCACGACGAGGCTGGATAAACAGTTAGCAGCTGATCTAACAGATCAAGGTCCAATACTTACCGGAGGGTCATACCGCGGAACAGGCACACCCATACGCAGTGATTCTTGCATTTCAAAGCGTTGCTCGCGTGGACTACGGAAGTGGCCTCGCATGGGAAGTCCGCGGCCTCGTAAATGGTTAGCAAGTGCGCCTCGAGGACCTTTCGGAGGAGAAGGACCATGTTCTGCAAGATCAGCATCCTGGGACCTTTACTTAGTAAATGAATCTTCGTAAGTAGTTGCGGAAACGCACCACCTCGGCCATGAACTTGGCGTCAGCATCGGAAACTGCTGGATCTGCTGGATCGGTCGCAACTTCCTTGCCTTTCGACTTGGATTTCGACGGTCCTTCAGGATCAGCAGGTGGAACACTAGGTCCGCGAGTACTGACAGCAGGTGAACCCTGTCTGCCTTGGTCCTCACGGAGCTTTTTGCGATGAAGGTCGTTCAGCTGAATGTAGAAACTGACGATCTCGGCATTCTTCCCTCCCTCTTCAGAGAGTTTGGGAAACTGCTTAGGGATCTCGTCACGGATGGTGCGGTACGCATTCACGGCGGAAAGTAATTCCTCCGCGAGATTGTCGTACGCCCGCAGATATTCCTTGTTCATACACGCAGCGTCGCGGGACACTCGAATGAGCTAACGGAAAATGGTTAGTTTTGTTAGATCTAGCAGATCAAACGATTTCCGTACCAAATGAGTGTACGCGCAACGGACATCGTTCAAAAAGATCGTTTTGTTGGACGTGGTGAACTCGACCTTGTCCTTGCTAGAACTGTACTTGGCACCTTGCCAGGCCAAGCTTTTGTCATCGCTAACACGAGCAGCCCAGGACTCCGCGTCGGCGCACCAGTTGGCAAAGTCAGCTTCAAGCGAGATAGGGAGATTGTGGTACTCGAAGTTGGGAGCCATTTTTTTTCGTTGAGTTGGGAGTCGGATCTCTTAGATCAAGGGCTTTTATACCTTTTCCAATGCTTCGGGTCAGCAGGGGACTGCTGAGCTTTAGTTTGGGGGAGGGGACACACGGTGTTTCAGGAATTTTCGAAAATTTCAGAAATTTTCATGAAAATTTTACGAGATCTGAAAGACCTGTGTTCATTGACAGCTCAAGCATGTGTACAACGCAAAGACTTAGATCTAAAACCGACGCAGTTTGCAATTTGTAAAGCCCAATGGATTTAACATGCCATATGAGGCTGCAACCACCAACTTGATAACCAAAGAAATAACATTGATGAGGCTGATCTAGCAGATCAGACATCAACCCGGATTGGAAAAGAAAGCAGAATGGCTAAGGCAAAAACTTAGAAGAGCAACCTAGTATCAATAAAAATACTTAGAGTGTTCTGTCAGGTAGGGGCACAAGGATGGAACCTAAACTCGAAGGCCATCTTAGAGAATATCTCAAGTGTCTTAAAGGTCAACTTAGGGATTTCTTAAAAGGCTCAGACAAGGAGAAAACAAGAAAGAGCCCACAAGGGCATAGGCATTCAGGACAAAATGAGCTACTAGATAATTACTACAGATTGAACCGGCATTGGATATGTACAAAACCTTCACAAAGTACTCAAAAGGCAAATATAGGAGGCTCGGCGTTGGAGTCCGTCTCTGTACTACTTACGAGTCTTGGTGGGTTTAGGAAGTCCGGAGGTGTCATCGTCGACAAGCTCTACGTCTGGGTCGTCATCTTCGTCACTCTCATCCTCGTGTTCAGTTGGGAGGCTTCGCCCCGCAGATGGCTGTGAAACTGCCTCTTCGGTCTCTTCAATCTCGTCATCCTCCCCATCGTCTTCCACTTCGTCATCAACCGTGGTGGACTCAGGCAACGGAGGGTGGAACTCGTGAGCTGAAACGAAGTTGCTGGGCGTCGCGGCGGCAGGCCGACGACGGGACTGATGAGGAGAGTCGCTAGTTTTAAGATCCAGCGGAGGGACAGGAGAAATGGTGGAAGGAGCTACCGGAACTACAGGAGCCGCAGGACCAGCAGGAGAAGGGAGATTGAGACGCATAAATTCCTCCAATCGAGCTCGGTCATCTGGGGTAGCAAGGAAATCGGCCAGGTTACAGGCAGAATCCCACCCGAAGAAGGTGGCCAGCCAAGTCAGGTTGTCATATTCGAGGGAGGAGTTGGGGTTGTCTTCAGTCCACCGGGAAAGTACGACGTTCAGATCAAACCCTGAGTCTCGTACCTTCTGCATACCCTTCAGCAAGTCCTGGCGAGCGTCTTGGAAAAGTTCGGAGAAGGTGTTCTGCAGTCGGGTCATACGATCCAAGGCGGAGGCGTAATAATCAAGGGATGCCGCGTAACCTAGAATAAGCAGAGGTGAGGAACGGAAGTAAACTAAGAGACTTAGGAATAGCTACCATCTGGATACCCTTGCACATGGTTATGAATGGCGAGGAACCGGTCCCGGTGATCTTCCAATGAGAGGCAGCTGGGACACGAACGATGGGTACCGTTGCACTGCCAGCAAGGTCCGCCGTGCTTGTCACTGCCCTCACAAACTTCGCCCCGGCTGATGCAGGTCAAGCAGTTGTTGGTCGAATACAACGACTCGGGGGATGGGAGCGTGCGGTTGTTGGTAGGCCACAGAAAGCGGGAGCTTGCATAACCGAAACGGCTTAGACCTTGCAACGAAAACGAGGTGTCTCCAATATTGGCAAACGCGCCGAAGTCCTTCATTTCATCAGAGACATTCCACTTGGGAGCACGCAGAAAGGGGGGCTTGGTACCCCGCTTACTGTTACCCATAGCTTTGGAAATGGCTTCGGAAAATGGAGTCTTGGGGCGGAGACGGGGATTGGTCAGGAATCGGGAGTGAGCAGTAATATCGATATCATCGCCATGGAAGTAATCAGGTGGGCCTTCCTGGATGCGTAACCGCCCCTCAGGTTGATCGGAGCGGGAATCGTCAGGAAGGGGAGCCACGGATCCTCCGTGAGCCTTAGCTGCTGCCTTCTGGGTACGACGTCTTTTCACAGAAGGGCCAGACGCGGTCGCGACAGGGGAAGCGTTGGTAGGAGAACGTTCGCGTTTATGAACGGAAGAGGGGACTGGTACCTTTTGGAACTCTTCGGGAATCTTTGGTTTCGTTTTGGCCACTCGGGCGATGCTGGGATGGATGATCAAGACGTCGGGCGATGCTGGGACGGATGATCAAGACGTCGGGCGTTCCTGGGGTTTCAAGGGTGTCCGCCGCTGTAAGATCAGCCTCGGCGTCCACGTCCATAGTATCGGAATCCACAGGGAACTTCGCGGGGGACGGACGGGACTTGCGTAAGCTCGGGATGATGGGGCTGGCAGAAGGGTCGTCGAAATCCGGAGAAAGGGGACGGAGTCGGCGTCTGGTACTGTGCGCAGGAACAGGAGTTACGAGAACTGGGACCTGGAAGGAGGGATCAGGGAGCAACACTGCTAGCGAAACTGGATGGGTAATCTGGTCGACCCGAGAACCTTGACTAGCCACCGTAACGATAAGTTGACCTTCCCGGGTCGCGGGATCGAAAGGCAGTGGAATGGCCAGGTCTTGAAGCTCGTAGAGCTCGTAAATGTCCTCCTAGGAAAGGAGAAAGAACACGCGTTAGCCATGAGAAGCTGCAGAGACCAAAAACCGACGGTACGCACAAGCAGCCGGTCCCGGGTCTTGGAACTCATACCTGGTCCATCCCGGAGCTTGCTATCGTAGACTCGTGATGCATACTCGGCGGTGGTTAAGTGTTCCTCGCAAAACTCACAAAGGAGTATAACGAGGAGAGGGGCAGCGAGGGGACAGTTGCTGTGGCCATGCCAGGACAGCTGGTAATATTGCTGTAACAGAGGAATAAGATTAAGCAAGGAAGCGGGACAGGCCAGGACACTTACCACAGCTGATACTGTAAAGCTTTTGTAAAAAGACCTGATGAGTTATCCAGGAGCTTTTGAAAATAGTTGTGACGACACAGAGGGGGCTCCGGAAATGGCTCCGGGGGGTGGGCATGCCTGTCACCACCTGTCACATCTGACCTATATTTACTGTTTTGGGTAATTAATAATTATCCAGATATTAAATAAGCGGTACATTTGTAAAAAATCCTGATAAACTATAAAAATTCAAAAAAACCCAAAAAAACCTAATTAGGTCAAATCGGGGTATGTAAACAAAATAGCCTTATATGGTAAAAAATGCTGTAGGATCTATCTAGGTGCTAAAAATAGCCAAAAAAAAATCACTAAAAATGCTAAAAATATGTAGGAATGGTATATAGCCTATTGCAGATCCAGGCATCCAAAAATTACCAAAAAAGGAAATTTTTGATGATGATGTCATCTTGTAGCAAAAAATCTGAAAAAAATCCTAAAAATAGTCAAAAAATTCAGGGGTGCCTTGTTGGCCCTGGAAATGCAAAATAAAAAAAAACACGCGACAAGTGTAAAAATTTTTGTCACTCCAAATCATTCCAAATCCACTATACAGTCAGTATATATAATGTATATGCTATATTTAGCATCCTAGTACCCTCATTGGGCTAAAAATAGAACTTGATCTCATCTGATAGCAAAAAATCTGAAGAAATCATAAAAAATACTCAAAAAATTCAGGGGTGCCTTATTGGCCCTGAAAATGCAAAATAAAAAAATTTACACGACACAATTGAAAAACAACATCACTCCAAATCATACCAAATCCACTACACAGTCAGTATATATCATGTATATACTATTTATAGCACCCCTAGTACCCTCAATCACTTATATCACTCAAGAATCCTACCAAACTGAATGATTTGGGGTATTAAATATATTGTACATGATATTTTTAACACACCTAGTACCCTTGATGACTCAGAACAATTTATATTACTCAATATGTTCAGTACACTTAACACTCATCAAACCTCACACATGAAAACTCATAACAGTACTTATATGTATTATACTTAACACAGTTGACAATGAAAATACTTAAAACAGTGTTGTCAGTCACTATACTTAACACACTTAACAGTCAAAAAGTCGGAACAATGTTACTTTATATACATAACACACTCATTGTTATACTATAACACACTTATAACAACGAGTTTTGGGCGCTTATGGGCGCTTATTTGGTGTTTTTGAGTCGAAATTCATTAATAGCACACTCAATAATGTTTGTCTGGGCTCTATACTGTGTCAGGATGTTGTCTATATCATATTCCTCTAGATACAATTCAGAGAACTCGAAAATTCAACCTGTCGGGTTAGCTATATTGTGATCTTTTGAAATATAACAGTGTTTTATGTAAATGTCAATGCATATGTCCATGTAATGCAAGTATACTGATGGTGGTTCATGAGGGAATCACTCCTACAGTCTACTAGAAGTGTCTGTACATGATTCAGATAGCTATCATAGAGGTTGGACTGTGTGATATACATATACATGTTTCATGTACACCATAGATGTCTACACCTACATGTAACAATAGATGTCATATTCAATGACCCCCATTACAGATCTCTTGGCTGTATCACATAGAATTAGCATGGAATAGGTTGTAGGATGACTCTTTCCATGACCCAGTAGCAGTTTGACTTCATAACATGGGTGTATGCATTGACATTTACATAAAACACTGTTATATCACAAAAGATCACAATATAGCCAGCCCCACAGGCTGTAATCTTGAGTTCTCCAAATTGTATCAAGTGTAGTATGATATAAACAACATCCTTACACAGTATAAACCCCACACAAAAATTATTGAGTGTGCTATTAAAGAATTTCGACTCAAAAATACCAAATAAGCGCCCATAAGCGCCCAAAACTCGTTGTTATAAGTGTGTTGTAGTATAACAATGAGTGTGTTATGTATATCAAGTAACATTATTCCGACTTTTTGACTGTTAAGTGTGTTAAGTATAGTGACTGATAACACTGTTTTGAGTATTTTCATTGCCAACTGTGTTAAGTATGATACATATAAGTACTGTTCTGAGTTTTAGTGTGTTAAATGTGATGAGTACTAAGTATACTGAACATATTGAGTGATATAAATTGTTCTGAGTTTTTAAGGGTACTAGGTGTGCTAAAAATACCATGTACATTACATTTACTCAATGTTGTCAGTTTGGTAGGATTCTTGAGTGATATAAGTGATTGAGGGTACTAGGGATGCTATAAATAGTATATACATGATATATACTAACTATATAGTAAATTTGATAAGATTTGGAATGATGTTGTTTTTCAATTGTGTCGTGTAAATTTTTTTATTTTGCATTTTCAGGGCCAATGAGGCACCCCTGAATTTTTTGAGTATTTTTTATGATTTTTTCAGATTTTTTGCTACCAGATGAGATCAAGTTCTATTTTTAGCCCAATGAGGGTACTAGGATGCTAAATATAGCATATACATTATATATACTGACTGTATAGTGGATTTGGAATGATTTGGAGTGACAAAAATTTTTACACTTGTCGCGTGTTTTTTTTTATTTTGCATTTCCAGGGCCAACAAGGCACCCCTGAATTTTTTGACTATTTTTAGGATTTTTTTCAGATTTTTTGCTACAAGATGACATCATCATCAAAAATTTCCTTTTTTGGTAATTTTTGGATGCCTGGATCTGCAATAGGCTATATACCATTCCTACATATTTTTAGCATTTTTAGTGATTTTTTTTTGGCTATTTTTAGCACCTAGATAGATCCTACAGCATTTTTTACCATATAAGGCTATTTTGTTTACATACCCCGATTTGACCTAATTAGGTTTTTTTGGGTTTTTTTGAATTTTTATAGTTTATCAGGATTTTTTACAAATGTACCGCTTATTTAATATCTGGATAATTATTAATTACCCAAAACAGTAAATATAGGTCAGATGTGACAGGTGGTGACAGGCATGCCCACCCCCCAGAGCCATTTCCGGAGCCCCCTCTGTGTCGTCACAACTATTTTCAAAAGCTCCTGGATAACTCATCAGGTCTTTTTACAAAAGCTTCACAGTATCCTGTGCTTACCAGACTGTAAGAGAAATTGCATTGGCCGGTGAAAGTCAACAAACGTCGATGGATCTCAGCTTTGGACAGGTGTCCTCGGATAATACGCGACAGCCCCCGTTGAAGGAAGGCCGTGGCCTGATAAAGTTGGTACCCTTCAGCCGAAGAGGTGGGACCCTTGTCAAAGGTCTTGCAGAAGGTCGTCAGCTGGGGAGGATAGAAAGTGTCGGGACGAATATCATTCATATCCTGCTCGAAAACTTCCTTGAAGTCGACGGCCTCGGGCTTCGTATAACGATCCAGGCTAAAGGCGGGGTCGGCGGAATTTGGCAACTGCTTCCACCGGTTGACAAGGATGGAGCACTCCTCAGCGGAGGCCGGTAGGAAGATGGCATCAGAATCATTCACCACTTTGCCCAGTTCCCGTACAGAACGGTCAAAGTGTACGCGATGAACCGCGTCAACATCGAGAGAGTCGACGGGTCGAATGGAGAGCTTCTTCCTGACCGGGATGATAGGTTGCGGGCCAGTGGAGGGCTTAGGAACGGGACGTTTAGACGAAGACGCCATCGTGTCGAGGACGTGGACAACGATGGGAGAGAGGAAGAAACGAACTTAGAAAATTTTCCAAGTCCGTTGAACCTTTGCCAGCATTTGCTAATCCCAGGCCTAGGCACTGGGATAGTATGTAAAATGTTGAAAAGAAGTTGTTTCGAGGAAGTGTGTATGTGATGTGATAGAATTAGAAGCGTGATTTACGTCATGATATCACACTCGGAAATTAAGCGCCGATAACAAACCGAGGACTTAGCGTCTTCGACAAGAGGACAGCGGAGTTGTCGGTACGGGTGCTAAGATCAATGGATCAACTTGATCTGTTAGATCACCGGGTATAATCAAGTCAGAATGTTGCGGAAAAAGTGATTGATCTGTCGGATCAGCTACAGTACCACTCCTTTCAAGGGATACGAGCCTACACTACCCATAGCGATGACCGGGGACGGTCAGATCTTTAGTTTGGGGGAGATGTTGCGCGGTTTTTCCGCGCAGGCGTGCAATGATCAAAAAGAGCATCTTAGACCGTTGCATAGTATCAATAAGGACTGTAGTGAGCCCGAACTAGCAGTCAAACTTGTATCAGTATAAGCTAGGATACAGATCCTTTGGCAGGATCAGCCATGAATATCCACTTAGAGCTATTGCTCGCACCCTTGGTCGGGGATCCTTCAAGAATGCTGACTACTGGTACGAGCACACCAAGGGAATATCGACTTAGTATCAAGATCTGCCGGATCGGCACAACTGAGTTTGGTACTTGGCTGTGATGACGGAAATTTCACTTGATCTAGCAGATCAGACACGATGAGAACCTATCCGGACGAGTTACCACACGGAAACCCTACGCCAAGTAGCGGAAACCGTTGGAAACATGATGATCTAGTATTTCCGTGGCAGTACGGGTGAAACCCGCAGCGGAAACATGCATATGTTCAAGTTCTAAACTGGGATATAGCGTATGCTATGTACAGCTTTGACCAGCACTCACGGAAACGCGCGGAAACCTACGGAAAACACTTCTGAATCATTTATCTTCGTTGTCCGCTCCAGAGCACCAGGCTATATGCATACCGTTCGAAAGCTACGGACCAGACCTACCTGATCCGCGAGATCAACCACTGTTACGAGTCTATCTCATTAACTTGGGGAGACCACTACTATTCCGCGGAAGCAAATTCGTCGGAAACACTTGAGCAACACAGGCAGGAGCCACTCTGACGAGTTAGGCACCCTAGCATGTGGATGCCGCACAGACCATGGTCGGAACTTGCTTGGTCTTCTAGATCTGGCGAAAGTACGACGAAATACGGACAAGTTTCATCTTTTTCTCTGTTTTCCTTACTATTTCCTTGCGTGTTTGTATCGTTTCAGTCATATTTTACTATTTAAGTGTATATTATCGGACTCTGTCCGTAGAAATAGCTAGATCTACTAGATCAAGGACAAAGACGGGTATCGGACTTTTTGTAGTGTACTTAAAGACCTGTATCCGCACAAATGAAACAAGTTTCGCGCCCAGATCTCTCTGAACTGGTAATCCTTTTCATCCATACGTGGGAGTAAAGGCTTCTAAGCCGTACCGGACCTTGCAGATTAAGTGTGTTACTTCATCGCGATAAGCCCGACTTTTGAGTGGTTTGACTTGGTGTCTGTCACTTGTTAGTTGAAGGTAGACTCCGTTCCGGAGATACAGAGGACTTGGTCTCAGGTTGTGCCGAGTGAACGTACAGAGTTTTGGTGGCTCTGTTCAAGTTGACACGTAGTGATTGGTGATCTGCGTGATCTTTGAGGTTTTACTGAGAATAGTGATCAGTACTGCTTCACCTGGGAGCGGAATCGATTGGTCTACCATAACATCTGGTACCCCATTGCTTTCCGAGCCTAAAAACCCTTATCTGAGTGGAAGCCGTTCAAAACAAACCCCTTAGTCCAGATCTTACAACTGGTATATCCGTGTCACTTCGTTCTGCTGACCAGTATTGCTGATCTAAAAGATCTTACAAGACTGCGTTCGACTTGAGATATAAGATAGTGCGGAATCTCTGACAACGCCCCACACCTCGCTATAAATACAATTTGATTGACGAATCCGTGAAGTCGTACTCTGTGTTCGTGCTAAGTGACCTGTTATAAGGCATTATACTAAGAACCGACTTTATACCTCGTTAGCACCCGCTGTCAATTGAGGTGGTCTACATAGTAGTACATAGTATGAAGCTGCATATAAGTTATCAAGTCACAATGGAAGCTATCTGCGAAAATACATCCCAGGCAGTGTCCAAGTTAATGCTAGGTTTTCCTATCGTCTGCCATGCCGCTGAAGCATCCTCACCAAATTCTTCTGTGTACCACCGAAAGCATTCCTGGTGGGATACGTGGGTTTCCTCTTCCAGAAATTTACGAAGCTGTTCAATCGCCTCTTTGGGAATCTTGATTCGACAGTCAATGCCCTTCAAGGCAGATGGATACTCTAGGGCAAACGAAGGAACATGCCCGGAGGGCATGAGCTTGTTGTTTTGGGTACGAATGCGATGATTGTTCCACCATTGTCGAAAATTAGCAAGTTCATTTTGAATGAGAGAAACGAAGACCCACTAGAAGAGTTGTCTGAGCATCGTAGATATCATCAGAGCATGGCTAATATTGAGTGTAAGATGGGTACATACGTGTGTGTGGTAGAAGCTGTATCAAAAATATATCCAGTCTTGCCCCGAAGAATGATTTCTTTGATATTTGCACCAGTCTTCTCTGTGAAACGACGCCAAATCCCTTCAATAGGTGTATTGTTGGTGCTCTTGAGGATGACATGTGGTGGAAAAACTGCGGCGTCAAGATCGGGTGCGTAACTTTCTCTGGAAACTATGGTCAGTGAATGGGAAAATCCTTCAAATGCAAGCTACTCACCGCAGCGCCTCCATGAATGCATGTTGGAAACCAATCTCTGGACCTTTATCGGTCGTTAACTGGATTGGAATGCCTATACTTAACATTGTCAGTTCTTGTATTTACAATATGGTCATGTCTGAAAACACGTACATCTGACCTCTTCAAGAAAATCGAGAAATATATGTCCTCCTGCAGCTGCAGAACGGCTTTTGGGAACACAAGCCATGTACACAAGATTGTCAGACCACTTATCCTTATATGCATAGACAGAGACACCGATCTCGCCCATCTTAAGTGCCAGCGCAGTCAGCTTCTCATGGTCATCAGAATTAAGCTCACGATAGGGTCCAATTGACTCGAGCTGTGATCTATTCTGGCGAACGGGTTTCTGGCCAGGAAATTGCTTGATAAAATCTTCGGGGAAGTATTCTTTCATGATTCTTGTTACAAGATCACTACATGTCAACGCTGGGTGGTAAGTATATTTACGGTCCAGACACAACGAATGACATACCGTCCAACATGTAAGTCATGCTTGTGTCGAAGATTGTCTTGAATATAATCAGGTCCATTCCGACGGCCAAGGTCTCCTTCGACCTCTGCAACCACAGCTTGTCGAACTTCATCGTCAGTTGGTTTGAATCGGCGTTTGCTCCCAATCCGAAGGCGATTCTCTATTTGGTTCAACTTCCAAGGACTGCACACAACAGCCTGACGATGAAAATCTACAGAGACATCGAACTCTTTTTGAAAGGCTCACCGTATATCATATCCAAGATCAGCAGTCAATGATTGACACTTCTGTTCCTGTGATTGGCCTTGTTCACGATATTTCAGAAGATGCGTCCGCAATACATCGTCAGAAGGTTCTAGTGAAATGCTATGATCAGTAATCAGATAACTTCGTCAAAGTTATAGACACATACTGATCCCATTATCATGCCCATTCCTTCCAGTTGGATTTGGCATGACCGTCGTCGTATAATACCTGGCAAGAATTGCAAGCAAAGACAAATCACAGCAGTAGAGTTGGGTTTTATTCGAAGTTATATCCTATACCACTCCGCTCAGTGACCTCAATATTTCGTCAGTCCAAGATATTAGCGGAGCTCATTCGAGTGCCACTGGGGCTATTGGTACGGGCATTGTGTCGGACAGATGAGGAGCACCCCAATAAGTGGCAAAATTGTGAAATTTGTTGAGGAGTGGGTGGAGAGTGTCTGAGGAGTTGAACAGAGTTCGGTCATCATACAAGTCAATCTTTTCAACGTCCGACACTAACTTGTACAATGTGATACAGGTGTCGTGTCAGACAGATGAGGAGCATCTCAATAAGTGCCAGCGAAATTGTGAATATTGTTGAGGAGTGGGTGGAGAGCGTCTGAGGAGTTGAACAGGGTTTGGTCATCATACAAGTCAATCTTTTCAACGTCCGACACTAACTTGTACAACAATAATAGATTTTTTTAGCATTTTCATCATCGCAGATCACCGTTGACTTTGGATATGCTCCGCACAGTGCACTGACTTCGGTTGCAGCAATGACCTCAGTTGTGGAACAGGTATTACTGATAATGGGCAAGAGTTGTCATATAAAAGCTGGCAGTAAAAGCAAACTTCGAGTTCCATCTTGCTATAAGATTCTCAGTCGACTCTCGCCACTGATCTTGCTACTACTATGACAGAGCCCTGTCCAGGTTGTCTACAGATATTTCCACTCCGTCAAGGAAATGGAGATTGCGCAAAGTGCAAACTGCTTGAGCCTTATCCTCGATCCTCAAAGCAATACCTTGAGATCAACGTAGGTACTCATACTATGCCTTGATATCATTCATATACTGATGTTATATTCATCTTGAATAGGGTCATCCACAATGTCGTGGCTGCGGGATTGTTCGAAGGCATGGAATGCCACTTTGTCATGATCCCTCTATGCAACATTGTGGTGCTCCGGATTGCTCTCGGTTGCTGAACGGACAAGTTTCACGACCTCGTACAGGTCTGTGTAAATCCCTTCACTCTATAGGCTTCTCATGATTTCTCTACTATCAGGTGTATCTAATATTCCACAGACGCACATTGAGCTTGCAGAGAAGACCAAGAAACAACTTAGCCTTGGGGGTATCCCTCCCCTGGACTTGCGCAGCCAAATTTCAACCAGCCAAGTGCAGCAATATGAAATCGCCAGCCGTCCACCCAGCGGAAGTACCCAGAAGTATTCATATTCACTTCTCTGGCAAGTAAGTCCCTGTCCGCGAACATATAGTGATAACTCCTGATCATTTTTCAAGGCAAACTTTCTGGGAAAGTCTGACAAATTCAGCAAAAATCACGGAAATCAAGTTCTGACCTTCGATGGTAATGAGTATATGGAAGGTAGTTTGATTTTGTCGACACTCTAGTATCCAAGTGGATGACGGTTTTCTTCCAGAGATTCAGAAGCAGTTGCTTGCCGTACTGAATGTTCGATTAACAGCAAACAAGCCAACTTCGGCAGTACGATTGTGAGTATATCAGCCTGAAATCATTGTAAGCTCTTGGATTTAACACTCACACAGGGAGGAAACATCTCTTCGCTTCTACAAAAGCCGTCTGCCTCTACCCGGAACAGAACATTTAACACTCAATGAGTTCTACTTTCAGCACTCTAACTCTCCGCAGAATGTTACCTATTATATTGAACATTTGCCCAGCTCGGAGAAACCTTCTAAGAACCCCAAGGAACGAAAAATCTTTCTGGAACTAACGGTTGACTTCGAAACTGT
Organism: Lentinula raphanica; assembly: GCA_027919835.1. Classification (NCBI taxonomy): domain Eukaryota; kingdom Fungi; phylum Basidiomycota; class Agaricomycetes; order Agaricales; family Omphalotaceae; genus Lentinula; species Lentinula raphanica. The sequence continues at coordinate 13,611 of JANVFP010000051.1, forward strand.
GAGTTTATACAGTTGCATGTAATCCAATTTATAGTCAAAGTGAAGTCTAACGAACTATTCTCCATTGAAATAGTATCAAGAACGAATCGAAAACATGAGCACTGATAGTGCTGTATCGATTATGACTAGTGCAAAGAACTCCAAGGGAGGAGCATTTCTTCGAAAATGAACTATCTCAAAGGTCGCAAGTGACATTTTAGTGGAAAAGCCTTCGAAATTAAGGACCAGCAGCCTTCATCGTAAGTCGTATCACATCACTTTCAATCATATGTTACTATAATCCCTCACTTTTGCAGGTCTCCCGGCCACTCAACTTCGATCAACCTATCGCGCTCCTGAACATAGCACTACAGCAAATGGGAGGAGAATGTTCACTATCTACAATCCAGCAACTATTCAACTCAAGCGCATCAATATTGATATTGATATCGACTTTCAGCCCAAGTTCACCTCCAATGATTTCGAAACCCTTGAGGGAAATCTTGACGACAAACCGTTTGCACATGGAGGCATGAAAGCTGTCTTCAACGTATGTGTTCTGAGTGTATACGTATCTACAGGACTAACTCTTATCATCAGCTATCCATTGGTACCCAGAATTATGTTGCAAAACGATACGAGAAATTCTCTTCAGATGAAACAAGTTTCGAGCAATCAAGTTTTGGACCTACACCTAACAGCCATGGCACAAGTCTCGAGAGACTCAAACTGAATCGTGATCTAATCTATCATGATGCAACTCGGCTTGTACAATGTCAGAGGTTTTTGGAGGATTTTTATAAAGTCTGTTGCCAACAGAATATGTCAGACACGGTAGACTATAGTACGTCAACACATTATTTCAGAGTTGAGCCTTGCAACCTAATCGTTCATTAGACATTGCATTTTCCAATTGCTTCCTAGTCAAGGAGACTGGTGTTGTCCCGAGCGCGGCTTCTGGAGTGGATTCATATGGTGACGACGATAAAATGACCTGGCTCGTTGAACCAAAACGGAGTTCGATCTGCCACAAGTTCACGGGCACACTTTCTCACTCGCGCACTACGTTCGGTGGCCTTACCTGCGAAACAGTCCATGCATTTTCACACTTCGTCTACACATCTACTACCAACCAGCTTGTTGTTGCCGATTTGCAAGGTAAGCCAGGTTCAGAACTGCTGGCTGGATACTCACAACGTTCATAGGAACTAAAGTCTCTACAGAGGGTAGAAATGTTCTTATTCTTTTCGATCCGATGACCCATACAATAGAAGGGTAAGCAAAATTCTCAATCTCTACCGTTGATGAATGGAATCACTTGAACTATATAGGACTTCGGGATGTGGAGATTTTGGTCAGGAAGGGATTGACTGTTTTGTCCGTGAACATGTTTGTGGTCCTGTATGTGAAGCAATGGGGTTGAATAATGGTGGTGGGACCGACTCAGAGAAAGAAGATGAGCCAGCAAACAAAGACCGTGATGACTCTCAGGCCACACGTCCAAAGCGAAAACGCTTTAATCCTGTTCATGATCAACACTAGCCCTCCTTCATGGTCATGCACCAGGTAGCGTGAATGATAAGGAATAGGCGTAGAAGATATTTTGTATCATTATAAAATAAAATGAAGGAACGATTGTACAGAAAGAGATCGAGGATCGAGTGTAAAAGGATACCACTGAAGCATATACGTGCAACGACAGACAAGAAAAAGAGACCCATGGGGATATCCAACCAGAGAGTTCTGAGGGAGCATGTAGATGAACAGAATCTGCAATGAATGAGACAGCGTAGTCAGCGAGTATATCTGTGAAGCGGGACACAATTGACTCACAGGAGTAACTGTGCCGACTACTCCAACACAGCCAATGTACATAGATTCACTCGACTCCTTTATGATCCTTCAGCTATGTGGCAGCACCATTCCAGAGACTCAATAGTGTCGATGTATAGATCAATCGACTGAACGACTGGCACCTCGGATGAGGCCGTGAAGCACAAGCTGGCTGCTGCTGTCAAAGCCATCATCGCCTAGGCCGACGCCCTGGCGAGAGCGCGCAAAAGCCGTGGCTAAGATGCTTGAGATGGAATATGGGTACCACAGGTGAGGCCATGAGGCACAAGCTGGCTGCTGTCAAAATCATCGTTGGTTAGGCCCGCGCCCTGGCGAGAGCGCGCATAAGCCTTAGCCATAATTGTCGAGACTTCACAGTTGTACTTCAAGAAGATACCTACAAAGCAGTCAGTGTATGTCGAGAATCAGTCAATACCATGCAAAAACATGAGTGATACATAGGGTTTGCAGTCATGCAAGTTTTCAACTGCATAGTTAACAGGCCCGCGTCCTGGCGAGAACACGCAAAAGCCATCAAACTTGACAAGAAAACATATACATCTATCAAGAAAGTACATAAAAGGAAGGAAAGTGTTACATACCTCAACCACAGGAGAGAAAGGGAGGGAGGACCCGGGGAGGACGATGAGGGCTCTTGTCAAAATCGCCACGTCAAGCAAAAGTAAACTGAGCGCTGATTCGTAACCCTACGATAGGGTATCGGCGAAGTGATCCCGGGACCCGAATCTACTATTCAATCGCTAGCTTCGAAAGTTTTGAACCTCACAGCTCCCGCCTACCGCACCCAATGTCATCCGACAACCGTGAAAACTCTGAAAGAGTTCTCTGACTACACTTATTTCCGGAACAGACATATGATGGTGGCGGCCTTTTTAGCCATGGAACGAGATACCTTGGCATGGACACCTCAGGGCCAACCTAACTGGGCTGACACATCGGCAGTGGATGAATCGTGGGGGACACCGCCGCGATGGAAGATGGGTTCGCTTCGTGTCAACAAAGCCATGGAATTCATATCCACAACACCTTCTGGATACCACTACTACAATGTCAAAGCGATCACGCCAACAACTATGAAGGAATGGAACAAACATTGGAGAGAGATAGTAATGACAGTGGCGAAGGGGAAGAAGGGCCACCGGGATCGTATCAATGCAAAAAGATGCAAAGATCGCGAGGACCAAGGTCGCCGGCCGGAGAGGAGAGGACTTGATGGTCCCTCCAGGTAGTGTTTCACAGTGGGACCGTGTCTACCGTGTCCTGCTCTGTTACTTCCGTAAGCCCGACATCTTCAATATCACTCCGTTTACACATCGACTGACATATATCATGATATAGTATTCATGGAACTATCGTCTCCATACTTCCAAGTCGCTGCCTAGGATCTTTCGACTTTCTTTCTTTGTTTTTCAAAAGCCCTTTTCGATTCAGCATGGGGGCGTGCTACATGTATCAGTGAGTATAAAGCTACTGCTGCACGGGTATGTACTTTGTGTCCATGTACTCTTCCTACCTTTAGAGTTTACACTATTTATTGACCCATTGTTTTGTTCTTTTATCACTGTCTTCATGATTGTGTATGACAGAGTTTGCCTGTCACGATCATTGAGCTATAAGACAGTCATTCACCATGCTCATCCGGAGACTGGTATGAATTATCGCTTTACTTCTCCGATGCGCTCTACTACCTTTCTATCTCTGCTACTAATCTCTGGTATGAAATGAATCATTCCTTTTAGTCTGTTCGATTATCGGTGTGTCTCTTTCGTTCATCAATGCCAGACGGTAGACAGAGTGTATCATCGCTCAACCCCCACCTATCATGTAATCTAGTAGTTATGTCAGCTATAAGTGTCTATTGAGGTATCGATATTGGACAAGATCAATACGTGCACATATCTGGATATAATGTGGGTAGGTGCATATGAGAGAGGGGAGCCTCAAGTTTTAAGAGTGTGGACTCTGGCGAGAAGTTCGTGGAAGGAATAATCTCACCTGGGAGAGAAGTTTGTCCGTGGCTTTTGATTCTTGAACATCTTTGAACTTCGTTTGAAAATAGGCAGTCGGTTGAGATTTTCCCTGCAGTCGACAATTCCTCTTGTCTACATAGTATGTATGAAGGTGCACTGCTTGATGTGACACCAAATCGCTTGCAGACTCACTCTGACGACGGAGGACTCTGATTCCGGCGGCTTAAACAGTTCCAGGTTGAACGTTGAGAAGCCATCGGAATCCGAACTCAAACTTCGGTTTCTGAGTACTAGTGCCCATTGCCCAGCATTGCCCTGGCACAGCTCCTTACAAGTTACCACAGTGTCACTTTCAAATTTCCAAAGAACTCTACCTTTTACAGGCGCATGGAGCTCGTTTCTTTGTGAGATGTGATTGCTGATCGTCATCGAAGACTTGGGCCTTAGATTTGCTGGTCATATCTTGGTTCCAAAAGTCTTTAGCGATCCCAAATTTCTAGCTCAAACAAGCATTGCCAAATCATGGTTTTCATATCTCTCGAATCACTTCTTCTACCATCCCGTCTTGTGCGAACCATTCTACTCGCAGTCTGCTTGCTCAAAACCTCTGTCGCTGCTCTTCCCACTGCGGCAGTGCAAGAACTTGTTCCTCGTGAGACCCTTCAAAAACACAGTGCGAGAATTTCATTTGATATCCCTTGACCATATACTTACTGATAATATTGGCACTTAGACCTTCGACTCGACAGACATGCACGCGCTGGCAACAGCAAGGGCGAAGTACTATGTCTGAACGTTGTAGAACTTGGAGACCACATTTGCTCCCCAGATTCGTCGTCGGTCACATCCTAGGATCCAATAGTAGAGTCTATTGACCTCGGTCTTATCCAATTCGCTAGCATCAACGACAGAAAGGATACCTTCCGTACTGCTCGGCAAAATGCTGCCGCCAGTAAACTTTTGGATCCTTGGCAATATACCGATGACATTATGGACTCTCTACTCTTGTTACACTCAATCCCTAGCGAAACAATGAAGACCTGGGAAGGAGTATTGATCGAGAACAAGTTCCTTGCTTTTGGTGAGTGCTTCGACGATGCCAATATACTGTGTATATCATACTGAATCAGGTGTTAGAGTTGACAGTAATGAGATACGTGGACAAAGCCCAGAAATTTCGGACAGGAGATTTCGAGCTCCATGTTGGCGATGTTCGAATACCATTCAAAAACACCAAACGTGATTCCAAGAAAGTAGAACTCGAGTTAGATTTCTCTACACATGTTTACTTCCGGAACAGACGTACGATGGAGGAGGCTCTTTCAAACATAGAACGACAAACTCTGTCATGGGGGACAACAGTTCCCAGTTGGTTCCAAACACAACTGGAAGTGGTCGGCTCAAAGGCCTGGCAAAGCAGATTAGCGCCGTGGATTCGGCCTATAATACGCATCAACAGAGCCATGGAACTCTTATCCTGGCCCAAATCTGCTGGATACCAATACTATGATGCTCAAGCGATGGCAACAACGACTCTGATGCAGTGGAAGGAAATTCGGGATGATGGAGTAAGGAAAATGGCAAAGCGGAAGAAGTACCTGCGGGAAAAGGATGCGCGACGGTGGGCTCGAAATGCAGAAACACAAAGAAGAGATCAGGAGGGAGAGAAACTTCAAGAACAAGGGGATGGGCCCTCTTAATAGGTTTTGCTACATATACGTGATGGTGAGAGTGCTTTCCAGCTCCGTTTGCACAACGACTGACATTTACCGTAGTGGTGTCTACTAGATTGTTATTTTTTGAACTCCGTTTTGATTCATGTACTAATACGTTCGTGTCATGGTCCTACCTTTAGACTATTTATTGATCATTTTCGTTCCTCGGTCATTGTCTTCATCATTGTATTTGAGATTTCACTGTTGGCCACGATCATTCGGTATGAAGCATTGCACTTTTCAAGTACCACCTCTCGTCATGGTCCTCGCACCTCTTATAACTGCAGACCTGCTCAACCACGTAGGCGGTGTCTCGAAAAACCTGACTGGACCTTGAAAACTTCGATCGGAGCTGGGTTCATCCACAACACTCCCTTTTGCGCCTGCCCTACGCGTGTTCTGGGTAACAGATGGAGATTTTTGGTGGGTCGGTTATGTTTTTGTCTGTATGAGAGTGGTTGAGACTCTCAGAAGGAAAAACGGAGAATGTCTCTTGGGCCCTCATGAAGATATTTGTGATGCTACGAGACCGATTTTCTTGAGATTCCCATCTCGATATTAGCAGTGATTGAAAAGTGATGCTGGAACTCAAGAATGTCAGGCCAAGTCAAGCCCTACTGGGTGAGTACAATCTTGCTTAGCAGTCACTCAAAGATGTGGATATGCAGCACCGTCGGGGACTGATGTGCCATTGCTTCTAAGTTCTATGCACCGCCTTGTGCAATTTTGCTCCCCATCTTGCCAGATCCTTCTGGAGACTCAAGCCGGGTGAAAGCTGGCATAATGCATTGGCTAGACAGATATGAAATGATGACAACGATCTAAAATACATGTGATGGTGAGTATGTGAAGGCGGCTGAGAACAACTCAAGTTCGCAGAGGTTGTGCCAGAGGTCAGATTATTGCCAGGAATATGACGAGTAGTAAGTGAATTCACATTCAATGATACACAACTGATTAGACAAAGAAGAGTACAATACCCTCATCATCAATCGATTGGATTGAGTCCATTTCTCGAAGGAGTATGCTCCATGCGTTACAATAGGTTACAATCTGATGTGCGGCTCGGTTGGGCATAGCCAAACGTAGTGATGGAAGCTGATGCATGATGCAAGGCGGGAGGCCACAGGACCAAGTAGAAGTCCATATGCTCATAAATGCTAATTCAGGTAGGTGTTGAGATGATTCCGGCGGCCCAAGCAAAAATTTGAGGGAAAACTGTGCGGCCTTATACAGCCCTATCTACCTACCTCAGTCTGCAGTTGCGCTCAAGGAATTGCACTCTTGATTAGTACCTCCTCACCAAACTCCCACCACAATATAACTTCCTCAAAAAAAGCTACACTTGTCACTGGTGCGCGGCCGTTACTCTTTGTGATGCGATCGCTGACTGAAGTTATTGTAGACTCTGCGGGAGACTAGACTCTGGGTCCTACTACTAGATTTGCTGGCCATATCTAGCTCCAAGTCTCTAGAATTTATCACTTCCTCATCACTTCCTCATTGCCAAAAATGGTTTATATACCTTTCGAATCGCTTTCGTCACCATCCCGTCTTTCCCGTACCACTTTCCTCGCAGTCTACTTGCTCAAAGCCTTTGTCGGTGCTCTTCCTACTGCAGTGCAAGAGCTTGTCCCTCGTGAAGACATCCAAACATTTAGTGAGAGTTTATCATATTTCATCTCTTGACCGTACATTGATAATATTGGCACTTAGACCTTCGACTCGACAGACATGCACGCGCTGGCAACAACAAAGCCGAAGTACTATGTCTGAACGTCGTTGAACTCGGAGACCACATTTGCTCCCCAGATTCGTCGTCGGTCACATCCCAGGATCCAATAGTAGAGTCTATCGACCTCGGTCTTATCCAATTCGCCAGCGTCAACGACAGAAAGGATACCTTCCGTACTGCTCAGCAAAATGCTGCGGTCAGTAAACTTTTGGATCCTTGGCAATATACCGATGACATTATGGACTCTCTATTCTTGTTACACTCAATCCCTGGTGAAACAATGAAGACCTGGGAAGGAATATTGATCGAGAAGAACAAGTTGCCCGCTGTCAGTGAGTGATTTGAAGATGTATTGAATTTCCTCTGTGTATATTATACTGATCAGGTGTTAGAGCTGAAAGTAATGAAACACATCCACAAGTCCAGGAGGTCTCGGACAGGAAATTACGAGCTCCATGTTGGCGATTCTTGGCAAATGCCGTACATAGCCACTGGCAAACGTGGCTCCAAAAGAGCAGAAACCAAGATAGTCGAAGAGTTCTCCACATCCGTCCGCTTCCGGAACAAAGCTACAATGATAGCAGCTCTGGAAGCTATAAAACTTGATTCTGAGCAATGGAAGGTGGAAGTTCCCGATTGGCTGAAACAGCTGGGAGTGCCAGATGGCTTCAAGAAATGGGAAAGTGACGTACCACCAGAGTGGATTCGGCCTACGATCCTTATCGACAGAGCCATGGAACTCTTATCCAAGCCTAGATCTGCTGGATACCGCTTCTATAATGTCTCAGCGATGACACAAACGACCCTGAAGGACTGGAAGGAGAAACGGGATGCTGGCGTAAAGAAAGTGGCGAAGCGGAAGCTCACGCCGGAAAACTTGACTCCGGAACAAAAGAGAGCACATGCAGCAGCACAAAGAAAATACGAGGCGAACAAAAAACTTCAGAGACAAGGGCAAGGGCTCTCTCAATAGGTTCCTTACATGTACGTGATAGTGAGACCGTGTTCCAGCTGCGTTTACACAACGACTGACATCCCCATAGTGTCTATCGACCATCGTCTCAATTTACATGGTGGAGTACCGCCTCGACATTTGGTCATCAAATCTCGTTCTAATTCACCTTGGCATGGGGGGCCTATGGGGGCGTACTACAAAAGTATGTTAGCGAGTATAAAGCTATTGCTGTACAGGTATATACACTTTATATTCGTGTCATGTTCCTACCTTTAGACTATTTAATATTTATGGACCATCGTTTTCGTTCCTCTGTCGTTATCTTCATCATTGTGTTTCGAGAGTCGCTGTTCACCATGATCGTCCATTATTCGGAAGCATCAGAGCAGGGAGAACACATCCAACCTCCGACCTGGAAATAGTAGAAATGTGGATGGTTTTCGGTTCGTGTAAGGAAGCTGGCTGTAACCCGAGGACGCACTTGATATTTTGGATGACGGATCATTTCTCCTACTCGTCTTTCGGTTGCTTCGCGAGAACCATTTCACGGCTAGAGTTTTTCAGGTAGTAGAACTGCAGAACGCTGTCGAGTGAATATGATAACAAGATGAAATCCAGCAAACTCTTGCCTCGTTTCGAGCTTCGCGAACGGCTTCAAGACAGCCTACTAGGGTTCCCGGTGTATCTAAGTACGTCGCGATGCAGATCGACCAGTGAAGATAGATCAGGAAGTGAAATGGCCAGTTTTTATGCCGGTTCGTCGACATACAACCCTGGAAATAGGTCCGTCATCTATCATCTGCTCTATGACAAACCTTTGGACGAGGAACTGAGCCTCATACAGTGATGAATCTCTCTCTCTCCTGTCGAGCCAGGAAGGCATAGCCATCGAAGGAAGCACATGTCGCACGCAACGAGCCATGCTATCGGATCGAGCGAGAACGCGTTCATAGTACGTTAACGATATACTGTTGGTCCACCTTGAGTAACCAGAGGAAAGAGAAATTCTCGGCATGGTTTGCAAGCTTGAGTGAGGTTCCAAACCTGTATGGACCTCGCCGGACGAAAGAACGTTCTGCCGCGGCGTATCGACGTTCTGGGTTTGCCACAGAGTCGAGTCCGGAATGATATCAAAAGCTGGAGAGATGGCTAGGCATACACTGGATGCCGTGGGATGTATTTTCTTGCTTTTGAAGCACAATTGGGGAGTTTTAGACAAGCAAGACGATGCCTAGCAGGAAGGTTCGCAAATTTTGACTGAGATTTCGTTCAAGAAGGGAGGAAGTAATGAGCTCGAGGGAGGGGAAATTTGAAGTGCTGAGGTAGATCAAAATTCGAACCACATCGTTTGCTCGATTGCAGCAGGATGCGTGCTCCATCGACAGATTTGGCCGTTTGAAGTTCCAAGCTCTACCTGGGTCCTTGTGATCCTATATGTTCTTCTTCCAAAGCTGTATGCGTCGTATATACATGATACAAGTTGAACGTTGAAAGTTGAACAGTTGAACTTGTAGGTTGAAAAGAAAAGCACATAAGCGCTCGATGACGAAGAAGGCGCCAAGCGCTTAGTGGGCGCCTGATCAGTGATTATGTTGCCCATTTTTCAATATCTCATGTTTGTTTTCTCATTGTCAAACTCTTACGCGTCGAGATTGCTGCGTTCCTCGCTGTACACCCACTCTATGTTGCCAAAACTTGCAGATAACTCGGATGAGTCTATAGAATCGACATCAGCTGTTCTTGTTCCTGCTGCCGCACCATTCCCACTAAAGGACAACAGATCAATGTGTCAGCATCTCTATCTGCGCTTCTTGTTCAATCCTACCATTCTCCTACCATTCTCTACGACTGGTTCCAATCTTTCGTCTGCGTATCGCTCCTCCAGCTGCTCTATCGCAGAGTCGTGGCTTTCTCGGAGTCTTCCAATTTGATCATCCTTTTTGGATATACCTTTGGCGTCGTTCAAATCTTGGTTAAACTCGACAATGACCTTGGAAAAAACAAGAAGCTTCGATGATGGAGTCCAGTCAATCGAATGGAGCTCTCACAACGGACGGGACTATTTTCGTCTCTTGGGACCAAGCGAATATGCCTATTACATCCCGGCTTCGAACAACGGATTGGGCGACATGTAAGTGATATTCCTCTCCGAGTTTTTTTTTCTTCTAATTCTACGCTATAGGTTTCTTCACTCCTCCTTCTCGGTCAAATACAAGACTACGGTCATGGACCCCTCAAGGATAGCTCTATGTTGGGCCGTCGTGCGCTCCCACCATCCATTGCTCATGGCCAAAGTGATATGGGATCGAAACTCTGGATTATCACGGACTGCAGATGAAGAACCGTATTTCTGGTCAGTGTCACTCCTTCTCGTCTCACCAACACTCGTTCATTCTTGGTCAGGTTTTCGCCACCTAAAAACGCGGTTCGAGAGGCTACAGAAAGCTTGGTGTTCAACAATCTGTCAAAGGAAGGTGCGTAACTCTGCGCAAAACTCTATCATCCATGAGACAAATCAAAAACCCTACTCATCTAGAGCTCATATCGAACTACCTGAACGGTCCCCGTACCTTATCCGACGAACGCATGTCATACCTTATTATATCGACGTCTTCATCTTGCGAACAGACCGGCGATGAGGACGAAGGACATTATGATCTCTTGATGTGTGCTCCTCATTTCATCGGCGATGGTGCCTCGCTCCATCAGTGCACTCACGAGCTGATGACCTTGCTGGCATCTCCTCAAACCACGCATGACCTCATCCAGTCTTTGATCCAGCCTTTGAACTGGGTGCGAGCGGTCCGTTCGTGCTTTCATACTGAAGCTCACGATTTTGTATTATGCTACAGGCTGAGCTCCTCCCTCCTGCTCTCGAAAGCCGCCTTCCAGTGTTATCGAGCGGGATCGGCAAAGCCGCGGCCAAGGTCAACTTTCTTCAAACGTTACACGCAGAGATTGTCAGTCAAAACCTCTGCTTCTTTTTTCGAACGTGCCTTCTACTTTCGTTCCGCATGCGAGATGTATCATTCTATCATTTATACTCTTTTATCTCTCTCTCCAGGGCGGCCACTCCTTACGGCGCCAGCAACGTGGGCCTCAAAAGACCGTCTTGGTGGAACAATCGTTTTCAGAGGAAGACACCTCGAAAATGTTGGCTAGGTGTAAGAAACACGGCGTCACGATCAACCACGCCTTGTTCGTAGTATGCAATGTTGCGTGGGGACATTCGAATTTGAACTTTAAAGCGATTCAGTCTCCAATGTGAGTCGGACCTTCTCCTTGATCTTTTCGATCACCCATTCACAGTGTCTGTACAGGATGATGTACACCGCACTCAACCTACGACCCTTCCTAACACCACATCCATCATCAACGTACTGGTTCCTGGCCCTCACTTACTTCAACGTTGTCCTACCCTCTTTTGTGCCCGCCACTATCTCCGCCTTTTGGAACCGGGCACGTTCTATCAAAGCGCAAACGCGGAAAGTGGTCCAGTCGCCCTTCCTCCCTTCTCGAGCAATGATAGGAGCCAAGAAACGAGCGACCAGAGTGAGAAGCGCGGCTACAGATTCAACTTCGGGTACATCAGAAGCCGTGTCGGGCTGGTCGGGCTCTGACGCTGTCGATGATGTATCAGCTTTACCTGCCTCCATCAATGACGTTCAAGAGTCCAGCGGGAGCATCAGGCTTCCTCCTGCATCTAGTATCGCCTTGTTCGGGTTATCGCTGATCGGGAACCTGGATAACATCTATACCCAATCTACTTCGTACTCTCGCGAACAAATCTCTTTATCTCATAACACGCTCTCTTCTGCCCCTAGCATTCCTTTTCCTGCTCCGACTTCCTCATCACCTCCTTCATCGCCCCCATTGATACAGGACCTCATCCCAGTCAAAGTCGTGCAGGTCGTGACGATCCACACGGTTACCACAGCCAGTCGTCAAAAGCCTGGAGGGTTCCTTCTGCTGGAACATACCTTTGGGCGAAAGCTGTGGTTACACTTGTGCTGGGATGAGAATGGATTCGAGCCCGGACATGTTGAGCGATTTCGGGAATGTTTGCAAGATGCGATAGAGGAGTTGTTGATCTCGTGTGAATAGGTGTAGTTATGTATGAGGAAAGTTGGTCTGACTCTTTCGTTTTTCTCTCTTGTGTGTGTGTTTTGTCTGTCTTGCTCTGCGATCACTGGTCGTGATATTCTTATATGATCAGCAACGTTGGTTCTTTCCGAATTCCATGAGTCTCGTCACTCTTCGCAATCGAGGGAGACTCAAAAGGCTATCCACTCGTGAGCTGTGAATGCAACCTCCTGTCATTCCTGTTTGAAGGATTTAAAGAGACTTGGAGGACTGGTGCGAGAGTTGGGAAACTGTCCGTCGGACAGTCTGAGCTTGGAAAAAGGTGGGAAAAGGGCTAAAAAACCTCAGAACATGTATCTTAAATCTTGATCTTGTACACTCACAACGTGCTAACACCTGCTTGCACCAGCTCAGACTACCTCAAAGAAAAGGCCATTGGTTTGTGTGTTACGACTATTCAGGGTGTTCACACTGCTAACTATACGGCGACCGTATAGGTGGACGTTATGTGTTTATTTGTCCCAATCGCTTCAGGCTTTCGCCTAGTCTTTCGATTTATGCTTCGTTACATCCTGTCTCTGTTCTCCCCGCGCGGACTCTCCATCCAAATCCTTCTTGTGTGCTTGCTCAGTGTTGATGTCTTCACTCTACCGATGGAGCAGGTCCCCGGTGGTTCAACGGCTCCTCATTCTACTAGTTCCGCGTCGATTACTACCACGTACGGTGAGCATCTCAAAACTAACAGACCGGCGGTCAAGCATGCGCTGACGGATCGATCGGTAGACATCTTCATAGGTGAACACCGCCTCGAGCCTGGAAAACACCCAGTACTGCTCCGATTCCATTGCCGAGCGTATCATGAAGATTTCTACTGGGGTTTGGAAAATCCTCTCCGGGCAGATAGTTCATTCCAGTTCACACACATAGGACAAGCTGGCTTTGAGGGTGAGCCGGAAGCCGCCCGCCAGGCTTTTGAACACGCAAAACAGTATGCAGCAGAACAATTGCAGCATTATCCGAGACTAGATCGCCTGAATGAATGGAGGTACCCGAGATATATCATGCAGAGCCTGCATCATTATCTCGTTGACGGAGCAATGAAGAACTGGCAAGACATGCTGCCATTGTCATTGAGAGCTAAGTTGACCAGGGGACAAGGTAGGAGATATACTGTCAATACGTAGACCATACTTGCTCATCATTGGCGGTTAGATATCGACATAGTCGAGTGTTACACGAACTTCGGCACCAGACTCCGGGGTGTCGTTCCGGAAACATACTTGTGGATTGGTGACCTGCTCATTTCCCTTGATCAAACCCAATTTGTGCCATCTACGGGACTGGACCAAGTTCTTTCGAACCGAGGAAGAGTTCTTCATTCGTTGGGTAAAATCCAGACCGATCTCGATCTCGACCAAATCCTAATGCATGTTGATTCCGCAAACCTCAATTTTTTCACTGCGCACGACTACGAAGGGAACGCGAAGCAAGTAGAGATTTGGACGCAAAAAGAGAATAAGTGGAGCGAGGCTGATGAAGCTGCTGAAGCCATTGCGAGGGGTGCACAGGGAAAATCCATCGAGAAGTTTTCGACCTCCCTCAAAAGGTGGAAGTTTAGCGATGGCTTCATATATGCCCTCTGGGTAAACAAGGCTATAACAGACGAGCAATTTAAGCGCTGGGTCACCAATATACGTGTACAATGCGTGGACAGACTTGTCACCCGAACAGATACGAGGATATCGTCCCGCAAGAAACAGTTAAAAAAGTTGCAGCCATCCACTGATGTCGAATTACCACCTCAGTGAATCTTCCGTCGCTAGTCATATCACAGACGTCGACGTTACCCCCTGTCTCTCCGGTGCGAACTCCACTATCAACTCGACCATCCCTCGCTGCTTATCGTTGTCTATCCCAGTCTCTATTTATTCTCCATTCTTCTTCCTTCGACCGAATGTGCATCCTTTGATTTCTTGCTTCATATGTTCGTCTGTCTTCAATTTTCGCGTGGCGATGGCTTCCTTATCACACGGTATGTGAGTCATCCTCTTTGCCTCGTTGAACATCCATCGATAGTCTTACACATAGCCTCGACGTCCATGATACGTTCAGGTTGTTCACTAGTGCTTGGATTGTTCTCAGCGACAGCCATAGTACCACGATCTAGAATCTATCTATCTATCACAAGTACATGTACCGATGATCTACTATCATTGAGACCTCCCACTCAACATCACCAGAAGTTAGACAGTTGGCTCTGGCAGAGGTATCGCTGGGGTTTCCTATACATACTAGGGTTGAGAATGAATCTGGAAGAATCAAAATTCAGTGCGCCGGGGGCACTCAGAGGTGACTCAGATTCGGTGAAGCCAGGAATCCCGAAATCCGGGTATGCCAGAAGAACGTGAAGATACCAGATATTCAGCTACAGATCAACGTTCTCAAGTGAGTAGCTCTGTTGAAAATGAATTAAGAGGATACAGACTTGCCTCGACGGCCGTGAGCACTAGTAGTATTCATTATACCAGACTCCGAGTCCTTTGTAGCGAATGATATTGATCTAAGAGGAATCCTGCCCCCGTCCCCCAGTGTGGTAACCAGAGGGCGAGGAGGCGCGGGGCGAGAACCATCGCATCTGAGGAAGGGAAATCAGGAAGAGAAAAGCTTGTTGGAGGCGGTAAAGAGCTGTAAGAGGAGTTAAAATTCGCCACCTGTAGGTCAAGAGGCGGAATAAAACGTTGGACACGATATGCGATTTACCCGGAGTCTGCACGAGTTCGCTCGAAGTCGGAAGCGTGTAAAATTAAAAATACTGATGAAATTTGAACTGTGTGGAGGGGATGAATCGGATGAATAGTGAAGACATAGAGTTATCTATAAGATATACATACAGCTAGATGTGCGGTACCGGAGATTCCAACGCCAATGAAGAACATCAGAGCTGGACTTGGAGGAACGATTGGAAGAGGTTGTATGCCGGGCTCCCAGAAAGGCAATTCGGCAGGGATGATGGTACGGCTTTGGCTTACATAAGGCGTGCCGAGCACTGTACATGTGGACTTCCTCCTCACTACTCTTTTCCATTAGCCTCGCTAGCCAATCTGATAGTTCAACGAAGAGTAAACGCGTTCGTTGAATAACACATTTCCATCTATGACTATTTCGCGCTTGTCAACGTTCCTTGCATCTCTGCACTCAGTGAACTGAAGACGAATGAGTTGTTCCACGAGAGGAACTGAAGGGGCTTAGTCGAGAACGGCGAGTAGCGTAGAGCTACAAAATGTATTAGTATGGTTTCGGTAAACGTTCACGTATCTTCGATCGACTCTTCCGTCGATTCTTCAATGCAAATGGCTACTTCGAGCCTCCTTGATAGTCCGTTGGCTGCTGCGAGCCTCTTAAGTCACAGATGAGAGAAAGAGTCCAAGTGGGAAGAATACATTCACAAGCTCTCGTAGAGCCTACATATAGTCCAGCGCCAATTAACAAGTCCAAACGTTCATGATCGTCGAAAGAAGATGTTTCGAACGTCAACTTCGCTCAGGTCTGACGTCGGGGTTCCGCTTGACGCAATCCCCCAGAGACAAAGAGTCCCGCCAACTCTCTTCACTTGCTCAAGGTGAAGTTCTCTGGTGGCGGTCCGGACGCTCGACCTTCGCTCGGTATCAGTTCTGTAGGTAGAGAAGAATTAAAAAGATCATAAGTAAAAGAAAACATACGAAAATATTAAGTCCATTCGGTACGTTGAATTAAGGCTGTCAAGTCGTCGATCGATGGCCATCCTATTTATCTTCGCGCAGATCGTCCGAGTGCCAAAAGAGAACATAGCGCCTAAGTCGACCGTTGACGAAGTCGACACTACCACAGAGGCGGGAACTTTCGACACCGACCTCGGGGTCCACACTTCAAGATGATGAAAAGAAAGAAAAACAAAGAAAGAAACCAATCTCCAAGATATCCACCCGACGAAGAAACAAGACTCCCCCTTCCCCGCTTTCCTTCCTAGGCTCCCCTCATGAGGGACGGCCAGTACTCGTAAGCGTGCCGAATGCGTTCTTCGTTGTCCATCTGCCATTCGTAGTCGGTCGCCTCGTCAATCTTAGCTTGGAAAGCTTTCACTGATCCCCGCCACGCAGGGTGGATATCTTCCGTACGGGACATCCACATTTTGAAAGCTTCCTGCTCGATCGCGTTCCTCCTTCCTCGCACGAATCTCCCTGAACCTCTCTCTCGTACAACCCATTTCTTCCTTTCTTCATCTAACCAGTGCTGATAGAATCGATGATGAACTTTGTGCTCGACGATGTTGTGATTCCAGTCGAAAGCGTATAGGGTCGAACGTTGTCCGCTTCCTCGTCGTCGAATGGACGCGACATGGGATTCGTATTCCAGTTCGTCCAAAGTGAAATCTACATCACGCCGGAACACGACATGATAGAAGATGACGGCCCTAGTTTCGTCCCCCAAGAGGACATAGTGTAAGGGGTTGGTTCACAACGCCTATCACGGACCCGAAAGCTGAATCACCAGGAAGTAGATTATCCTGGGGTTATCACCAATAACGGCTCTAGAAATCTATAATTCAAACACACAGACCTTTGCTGGAATATTACGTCAGCAAAGTATCAAAATGGTGTGGCTACGTTGTCTGGAATGGACGTCAGACAGGTAATCACAGTCGTTGCACAGCTGGGATGGACGTCAGACAGTGAACGAGTAATAATCGCAAAGCTGGGTTGGACGTCAGTCGATGTATCAGAGTATAAGCTTGCTGGATTGGACTTCAGACAAGAAAAATAAGGGTTGCAGTCACAGGGGTTGACTCAGAAATGGGTAAGTGGTTGATAACAAAATAACTAGTCTGGGGTACATGCTAATATCTTGGGTCTTTATATACTATTCTGAAAAAATAAAAAATGGAGCCATAATAATTGTATCAGGCCACTATTTATTGTCCTATTAGTAAAATCAGGTCATATAATTATAGAGAAATAACAGAGTCATGTCATATTATTTTTATAGTAAGTTTTTGTCATTTTATTGAAGTTGCACCATTTTTAATTGTTGTTTCCGGAGTTTTGCCAGACCGTGGGAAATCCTTTCCCAAAAGGAATTGCCTGCCTGGGATTTAGGCAGGACAGTACTTTGTCAGCTTCCTGACAGTACTCCCTCCTCTACCAGACCGAGCCCTCGAGGTCGGTTCCTTCTTCTCTTTTCTCTTCAACACCTCGTATTCCTTGGACCCAGGATCTTCAAGGGCAATATCAAGAACCCGGCAGAGATAGGAGGGTGAGGACCAGAGGGAGAATAGGGATGAGTATATCAGAGGTGACGAAGGAATCCAACGAGGAGACGTGGATGACGACCCGAAAACAGAACATAGCCACATACGGACATCAACGTGGACGATATGGGACAGGAAATACATCGCGAGACGCGGCGAGTGAACCCGATGGACGCCGCAGAACGACCGTGGCTCGATAGGACACTATCAGACTCAAACACCAAGGGAGATGTGGATGAATGGTGAGTCCGTCACCAAGGAAAAGGTGCGAGTATGAACCAGCAGTGTCAGACTTAACTAAACTGATGTATATCTCAGTTTTTCAGATGAGGAGTGACGACTACATCACGGCACGAATGGATATGAACACGATTAGGGAATGGACCTGCGAGACCGAACACCACCGCATCATCACAATATGGAGAGTCCGACGCGTTCCCAGCTTCTAGGATCGCAATTTGGCAATAGGGAATCGACGTTCAGGGTTGAGGGGGCGGAAACCACGATGACGAGCAGGAAACCATAGGGCGAGTACCAAGCATTGCACAACGAGTTTGAGGGAGGACCCAATCAGTGACAAAGCCGCCGACAAAATCAAAGGAACGCCAGGAGACAAGGGTGAGGGCGACGAAACGAAAAAAGGTAGTGGAGAACATGCGGTCACCGATTGAGTTTAACAATCAACAAGGTGCGAGT
The DNA here is from genome assembly GCA_027919835.1 of Lentinula raphanica. Lineage (NCBI taxonomy): Eukaryota > Fungi > Basidiomycota > Agaricomycetes > Agaricales > Omphalotaceae > Lentinula > Lentinula raphanica. The sequence continues at coordinate 31,882 of JANVFP010000051.1, forward strand.
ACGAATCGGTGGCGTTAGGCTGAACTAACGCATATTTTAGCTTCTGGTGTCGCGAATCGACTTCGCGGATTCCGACGAGGACACTAGGCCAAACAATACGCATACGAGGACCGATGGATGAATCGTGTCGCGACTGGCACGAACACCACCAGGGAACAAAGCACGATGACGGCGCAAGACCACGGTGACTACAGTAATAGGAAGCAAAGGAGATCCGGGGAGGAAGACGTCGGGTAGCAGAATGAAGGTGAGTCAAAGGAATTTGCTTATGGGCACGATGCATGACTCGTTGATGGCCAATGCAGGTGAACGGGATGGCAAGGAATGGAGGATCCAATGCAGGGGCGACTACTCAGCACACCTATGCGAACCCATGAATGAACGCAAACGACAAGCGGAAGTAGCCATCGCCGGAGGACGACCGAGCATGAATTCAACCGCGAACAGTATTTTCAGACTGTTGCGTGGAGTCGCGACGAAATTCGAGGAATCGGGGTTCGACATGAACGGGAATTTGTAGTTCAAGACACCCGGGACCAAGGTAATAGCCTTGCCAAGAGACGAAGACTTCATGGATGCACGATCGCGCCATAACTTGTAATGGAATCCCGAACCAACGAAAATGAGGCACGACGAATGAGGTTAACGGCGTTGAGGGCGCAGGACAAGCATTGGTGCGCTCTCTTTTGTTTTGTTTAACCATTTTTATTCAATGCTTCTCCTCAGGTTGCCTTCTTATCATACGTTTTTCCTTTCGTTAACCTCTTTTAAGGTAGCCTTGAGGCAGTAGGACTGATGATTTTCTGGGACTAGCTTCAAGGGGAATACAGGTATGTGGCCTCGTTGTCGATGTCTACCAGTGGTCTGATTTTTTAATTTTCCACTGGTTTGTTTTTTCGACGCTATAAAGATCCCCTCGGGTCGCCTTTCGGTTGTCATCCTTCCTGGATTTCCTGCCCTTTGCAAGATATTTCTGATTCTCATTATGTCCTTAACCTCATCTTCGGCGGTCTACCCTGTCGTGCCGCAGAACACTCCTATGGTTTCGCCAGACCCCTCGTCGATTCATCGTCTTGCGTATCTCGCATCCAACGCTGCATCGTTTGAGCCTGGTCAATTCCGGGATGCGGTGCTTCGTCTTTTGCAAGACCATGGCCTCTTCGGTTTCCGCTCTGGTATGGAGCTGATTCCAACAGGGTTTGTCGACGGTTTGGCCAGCTGTATTACTGGTTTCATCTCGGGTTATGGTGAATTGAAGAGGTGTGTGTGTGTGTTCTGATTCTTCATTTGCCTTTCACTGCTAACCGAGCTACTGGGTTCCTTTAGTTCAGTTCAGGATACCCAGGTAATGCTTCAGCAGCAACTGGCTGAGTCTCGATCTTCGCAAGCCGCATTAGAGTAGTGCGTATAGATTTCTTTTTTCTCTGTCCCATTCTGACTGAGTATTGTCATAGTGAGCGCGACGATTTGCTTCGTCATCATGACGAGGCTATTGCAGATCGTAATCGTCTTGATGCAGAGCTTTTACAGCTGCATGAAGACCATTCTGGTCTTTGGCGGCGTTTCACCGATCTGAAAGAGGAGCTGCAAGAGTCCCAAAATGAAGTCGGTCACCTCAATGCCAATGTAGTGCTGATGGAGAATGAACAGGTGAGGCTGGATATGGCCAATACCCGTTTGGTCGAAGCACGGGATGCTCTTGTTGTCCAAAACAATGATCTCTTCAGGTCCGTTTTTACTTTTGTTCCTTCTTCGCTTATATTAATTCTTTTCGGCTAGGAATTTGTTGGCCACTCATGAGACATTGGCTCATGCTCAGAGTCAAAATGACCTGACTGACACCCTTCATGAGCTTGAGGGTGTGAAGGAGGAATTGGTCCGTTCTCGTCGTGACCTTGCCCTTTCACAGTCCACTGCTGAGTCTTTGCGGGACTCCAATGCTCTTCACCTCTCTACGCTTTTACACAAGGATAGTCAGATTGGTGATCTGAACACTAAAGTCCATTCTCTGGAACAACAGGTTTCCCAGCTTCAGGCTGCCAATGTGGTTCTTTCCCAGCAACACACTGATCTGGTGGTTGCCAATAATCACACTGCTTCTACGTTGGATGCTAGTGTTGCCTTTTGTCGACGCATCTCCTCTGGCCTGCTCATTCAACGCTCCATAGACTTGGTGCCTTTCATGGCTGCTATTCGTGAGGATCTTGCTATCCTTATTCGCCATTGTGATGCTGCAGACTGGGATCGGACACTTGAGATTTCCCATTACATCACTCGCTCTCTGGAGATGATCCGGTCCCTCACTGGGGAGGCCTTTGATTCCCGAACCCGTCGTTTGGAGTTCATAGATCTTCATGAATTACTTCATTATGCTGAAGAGGTCAATGATGTCTCTCATGGTCGACCTGGTATTCCTTTTCTCAACCTTCCCATTAATCGTCTCAACCCTGATCTTCCTGCCACCCTGCGGAGCACTCCTGACTCTACATGGGCGACACTCAATGCCTATGTTCATCCCTCATACCTCTTGCATGATGATGATGGGTCCAGTGTTGAGAGTGCATCTGTGCTGATGACTCCTCCCATTGAGTCAGGCTTTCAATCTCCTCCTTACTGTCCTCAATCTCCTGAAACTATTATTGACGATGATCTTCAGGAGGAGTTCCTTGGTGATGGTGATCTTATGTATCCTGGTCTTGATGATTAACTCTGTTAGGAACAACTTTTCCTTATAAATGGCTTTTTTTTTTTTTTCAGTAATGACTTGACTTGTAAATTTGATCATGTTTTTGATGACTTTGATGATTACGTTTTTCTCTTGTTGCGGTGGTGGTACATTCTTGGAATAAAGTTACTGTTGTTACAAGATATGTGATTGTTTGAGAAGTTGATTCATTGAGTTTCCCTTTCCCATTCTCCTTGTCGGAGTTGGAGTTTGCATGGGTGTGCCTTGTAGAACTCTGTGATGGCTTCCTTTGCTCGGGGTAGGTGTGCCAAGGGTTCCCAAGTATCGTCTTCTGGTCCATAGCCTTCCCATCGCACCAAGTACTTCATCTTTCCAGCAACTCGTTTGCAATCCAGGATTTCCTGTACTTCGAATTCTGGTTCACCTTCAATCTCAATTGGAGGTTGTGGTGCATTCTTTCGGTGAGGATAGAATTCGGGGGGATGGGGACTAAGAAGATCAACATGAAACACATCATGGATTTTCCCCATTATACCTGGAAGTTCGAGTCGATATGCATGGCTGGAGATTTTTTCCTTGATTTTGAAGGGTCCCAATTTACGGTAATCCAACTTCTTTGAGGGTCTTTTGGTCTGAATATTCTTAGTATTCAACCATACTTTGGTTCCTTTGATCCAATCTTGATGTTCCTCTTTCCGATTTTGGTTTGCAAAGTGTGCATAGGATGTGTTGGTACGTTTTATTTGTTCTTTCAGATATTCGTGCACTTCTTTTAACTCTTTTGCTTTCAAGTGTGCTGAGTGGCTTGGAACGTTTTTCAGGTTGAGTGTGATTCTGGGATTATATCCTTTATTTGCAAAGAATGGTGTCATCCCTGTGGCATCACTGGGTGTATTGTTGTACACAAATTCTGCAAGGGGTAACCATTCAACCCAATCATCTTGATCGTAATTGACAAAGATACGGAGATATTGCTCGAGTGTTTGGTTTGTGCGTTCTGTTTGTCCATCTGTCTGAGGATGATATGCTGTGGACAGATTCTGTTTGATTGAAAGAATTTCGCACAAGGATCGCCAGAGTGCAGAAACAAATAGGGTTCCTCGATCTGATACTATGTCTGCAGGTAGTCCATGTTTGGAGAAAACTTCTCGGATGAACAATCTTGCCAAGTCCATTGCTTTGTCAGTGGTGTGACAGGGCACAAATATTGATTGCTTGGTGAGTCTGTCCACTACAACCATAATGGCATCATATCCTTCCGACATTGGTAGTTCCACGATGTGATCCACTGAAATTGAGCTCCATGGTCGTTCTCCAATTGGTAACGGTTTAAGTAAGCCCATTTTCTTCTGTCGGATTGACTTTCCTCTTTGACATTCATGACAAGAGCGAACATATCGTTTGACATCTCTATGAATTCCCTTCCAATAGTATGTTTGCAAGATCAGGTTCTGCGTTTTTCGGATTCCTGGGTGCCCTCGTAACTTGTGATCATGGTGGGCCTGAAGTATTCGTAATCGAAGATCTGGCTCATTTGGCACATAAATCCGTCCTTCTCGGAGTAACAGTCCATCTTCGAACTTGTAAGGTCCAGGGTCATCTGACTTTGCTTTCTTAACCATATCTTCCCAATATTCATCTTTCTTTGCTTTTCGGATTCTCCCTATGTCGGCTTCATCATTGAGGACTAAAGAGGCAAGCAATTGCTCGGGGTTCAGGAAAATCTTGTTATTGGTGTCATTTGCCTCTTTTATTCCCCCCTTTTTTGGGTAAACGTCCGTACGTCGGGTGAGTGCATCAGGTTTCATTCCTAACCGACCAGGACGGTAATTGATGTGAAAGTTGAATCCAGAGAGAAATTCAGACCAGCGTGCTTGACGACGAGTTAATGCCTTTGTGGTGGTAAACCATTGGAGGTTATTGTGGTCAGTGAACACTTCCACTTTATATTTTGATCCTTCTAGGTATGCTCTCCATTGTTTGAATGATTCCACAATTGCCAACATTTCCTTGTCGTAGATGTCATAGTTGAGTTCAGCAGCAATGAGACTTCGTGCAAAAAATGCAATGGGGTGGAACTCTCCAGTTTCCGGGTCATATTGCGATATAATAGAAGCAATTGCAAAATCGGAAGCATCGGACTCCAAGATTATAGGCAATTCTGGTTGAAAATGTTTCAAGATTGGAGCTTCAGTGAATGCTTTTTTCAGCAGTTCGAATACTGATTGACATTGCTCTGTCCATTCCCATGTGGAATTTTTCGATAATAGCTTTGTCAAAGGTTTTGTGATTCCAGAGAAATTGTCAATGAAGCGTCGGTAGAAATTGGCAAAGCCAAGAAAGGATTGAAGCTCCTTGATGGTAGTAGGTGGGGGCCAATTTTGAATAATCTCCACCTTCTTAGGATCCATTTTAATTCCACCTGGTGAAATAATGACTCCAAGGTACTCCACTTCATCCCGGTGAAATTCACACTTCTCCGGTTTCACATGTAAGTCATGTTTTTCAAGTCGTTTTAGCACTTCCTGAACATGTGCCTCATGCTCCTTTTCATTCTTCGAGTAGATCAGAATATCATCCAGATATATGATGACATAATTGTCGGTAAGATCATGGAAGATGTCATTCATAAAGAATTGGAAGTATGAAGGTGCATTTGTCAATCCAAAAGGCATGACCAAGTATTCATATGAACCGTAACGTGTCCGAAAGGCAGTTTTCCATTCATGCCCTTCAGCTACACGGATGTTGTTATAACCTGCACGGAGGTCAAGTTTGGTAAAAATTTTTGCCTCTTTGAGTTGATCGATGAGATTTCCGATCAAGGGCAAGGGGTATCGGTTCTTCTTGGTGAGTTTGTTGAGTGCACGATAATCAACACAAAGTCTTAGACTTCCGTCTTTCTTTTTGGCAAACAGTACAGGAGCACCAATGGGTGAAGATGAGGCTCGGATAAATCCTTTATCCAGCATTTCATCAATGTACTCTTTTAGTGCCTTGAGTTCCAATTCTGACATGTTGTATAATTTGCCAAGTGGAGGAAGTTTATTATCTTCGGTGTTGATTTCGATATCGTAAGGTCGGTGTTGTGGTAGTGTCTTTGCTTCACCAGCAGCAAATGTTTTTGCAAAGGAATGATACTGTTCTGGAACAAATTTTTTCAAGGAGTCCTCATCGGAGGCCAGGGATGCTCGTTCTTCCCACAAAACATATCTTCGTTCTTGATCAGGAGGCTTTGGTTTAGCATCCTCAAATGCCTGTCGAGCTTCTTCCTCAAATTTTTTCTGTTGTTCCCATTCATAGATTTCTCCATTAGGTTTGTAATGGAGAGTGTATGTTTCACATCCCTCTTGCATCAATTTGCTGAAAGCAACAGCATTGACAAGACCAATTTTTGCTCCACCCGTGGTATCACTCCATCGCGTTTTTTGCTTTGAAGAGACCTTGTGGGTTTCTTGGTGATCAAATTTTTGTCTGGTTTGTAATTTGATGGTGATGTTGTAGTAGGAGAAGATTGAGAAAGATTTACGGGATCCTTTGCTAAGTGATATTTTTCCGCAAGATATTGTTCCCATTCATCAACATGTAGCAATAGTGGATCATCAAGTCCCAAAGTGAGTGACCGATCAATCTCTTCTTCCTCTACATCAATGATTTCCATATGGCAGGATTTATTTGGTTTTAGATGTTGGGTTACAGCTGCAGAAAGCTGGACTCCATGTTGGAATGACACCTTTAAATTTTTCCAATCAATGGTAGGATTGAATTTCCGTAACCATGGCATTCCCAAAACAATGGGTGCAGAGGGATGCAACTTGGTGATCAAAAATTCTACCAAATGAGTGGTACCATCCTCAAAGGTAACCTTCTTGGTCAACTTGTGGGTGATGCTTCCAGCAGAGGTAAGTTCACCATCAAACAACCGTAATGGTATAGGTCTTGTAAGCTCTTGTTGCTCATTTCCAAATTTTCTGGCCAGTTCTTCATCCACAAAGTCTCGGGATGCTCCTGAATCAATCAATCCCTTCACCACTTCTTCTTCCATCTTCAAGTTCAATATAAGTGCATCTCCAGATCGTGAGTATATTAGGGGCGATTCATCCATTGTACTTGCACACAGATGGATATAATTATTCTGGAGATCCTGAACCGCCCTGAGTTGTTCAGAATCCTCTACTCGTTTCCCGGATAGTGATCTTCATCACTTTCCGAGTTCCACATTTCGAGTATAGGATCATCCACGTGAACAGGTTCATCGAATCCTTCAATTTCCACATAGGGACCATCATCACTGCTGTATTCCTCTAGAAATGCACCTCTAGCTGTTACATTTCGAGGTCCATCACGGCGGAAGTGGTCACGATATCTGTGATCCTTGGAACCACATATACCACAGAGTCCCTCCTTCATCCTTCGATTCCATTCTTCCCGAGCAACTCGAGGGTAAGATCTTTCTTGATCATTGGAATTGGACTTGTTTGAAGGTTCTTCCATGACAGCAGCTTCCAGAGATATTTCTGAATTATCATCGGTGGTTGCCTGTCGGGCATTTGGAGTTCGCACATTATTTTTGAACTTCTGATTGCTGTTGGAAACCTCAGGAGTTTCATTTGTGGTACCAGTGGAGGCTGGCTCAGGGTTTCGATTCCATGTGCTTTTGTTGGGTTTATATCCCAATCCAACTTGGTTGAAAGCTTGTCTTGCTCCATCAAGGACCATGAGCTTATCCACTACTCCTGAAAGGGTATCAGGTATCTCCCCATGATCCACCAGACGGTTCCGTAGATGGTTCTGAATTTGCTTCAGCAATCTCCACCGAAGAGCACGATCATCATATTCCGTCATCAGGGCAATGTCTTCAAATCGAACCCAGAAATCACCGAAGGATTCATTCCAGGCCTGGAGACACTCATCCAACTTAGACTGAGCTTGGATTGTTTCATAGTGTAACCCGAACATTTGCCCAAAGAGAATTGCAAACTTCTCCCATTGGATAAGAGGGGGAACAACATGACCCAATCTTTGTCTTCTCATGAGATTCTGATAGTATCTTTTTGCAGGTCCCTTCATATAGGATGCCGCAAATGAAATTTTTGAAATGTCATTGGAGTAGATTCGAGGTTTGGCTGCAAAGAAGTTTTCGCAATTTTCCTTGAATTCGCGCCACTCATTCCGGTCTTCTCCAGTGAATGGACTAGGTTTGTTTATGTCCAGTTTGGATTCACGGTTCAGTTCATCTCTTTCAATCTCTTTGAGTCTTCTTTCAAACTCCCGGTCTTGACGATCATCTGCTGATGACCTTTGGTCACAATGACAAGCGCCAAATCCATCCCGACCATCCCGACCATCTCGACCATCTCGACCAAATCTATTCTGGGGGCAGTAACATGGTCCTCCCTGGTTACGTCTGTTATCATTATAATCAGATCGACCAGAATTTGATGGCCTTGGACTATTTCGGTGAGAGGCTGGTTGCCTTCCTTGCTCATCATCAGGTCCCTCATCACTGTCATAGCCAGGGTTATTCCCATTATCAGGGGGATCATTTCCACCTCCACCTCCACCACTAGCCATGATCACAGGAATATCTGTTGCTTTCTGTGGATTACCAGCAGCAGAATTGGATTCAAACCCGGCCAATGACACAGATATTGGACTGGTAGGCGGTTGACGAAAAGATGTATCAGGTGTGAAGAATTTTTCAAAACTGCCTGTGTGAGATTTGAATGCTGATGGCTGGGTTCCCATATCTTTATGACGCTCTTTTTCAATAAAGCTATCAATAATGCCTTGTTGAATCTCCAGATCTATGTCTTCCAAGTCCCCAGTCCTTGAATGGCGGGGTATCCTATCATCAAAAGAGACTTCTGGTTCTGCTCGTTGTTTGCCCTTATTAGGGATGTGGGGATAAGAGGAGGTTCCAACACCAGGGCGATTATCACGTTGATAGGGGTTGGTATACCCAGTATCATAATTGGCCGCACGAGGGACTTGATGTGGGGGAGTATCACGTACAAAGGACACTGAAGGAGATTTCTTTGGTGAGAACTGTGGTTTAGGATCCTCTGGGGTTTCTATGTTTGTGGTGATATTGTCTGGGACAGGTTCTTCTGGTTTTCCTTTATCAGAATTTGGAGAGTTATCATCACGCTCCTCTAATTCTTCAGCTGGATGCCATTCGATTGCTTTCCTACGACGCCGGCTTGGGTTTCTATTGTTTGAACTGGAAGTTGGAGTACTGCGAACTTCACTGTTCATACTTTCAATAGTTGGACCCTCTGGAATTGTTTCCATGGTTACTGGAGGTTGGCGACCCCTTGTTCCATGTGAGATAGATGTAGCCCGACTCCAAGGACCGGATGAGGTATGTGACATGACTGTGGGAGTACGCCGATCATATCGCCTCATAGCAACAAGTTGTTTTTCTACATCGGCTGGACTTCTTCCTGGATAAGGTGGCACTGGATCCCAGTCTTCTTCCATTTCAATGGAAGTAAAGAAGTCATCATCTTCATTTGATTGACTATACCAACCACTGCTTCCATAGACTCGACGACGAGGAATGTTGCTTGGTCGGGGAATTTCTGATTCATCTGAATCGGTCCGACATTGTGGATATTGGTATCTTGGATTCCATGGAGTTCCCTGACGGATCCGACTTCGTGGTTCTCCATGAATTGGAAGTGAAGCATAATCTTCCAATACATCATCTTCCCAGTGATAGGTTTCATGTTGATGTGAAGATGCAGAATTCGATGCATGGGTATGTGCAGAGGAGTGAGATGAATAAAATGATGAGATTTCAGGGTTATCAATTAAGTCTTCTAATCCTGATTGATGTGTACGTTCCTCCAATTCTACCAGATCACGAACATTGTTGTCATGTTGCAGGTTACGCATTAGTTCAGGAGTAACTTCATCATCAGTCAACCGTACAATCCGCTGTAACAACCGCAGTATTCCAATGTTAGTTCGACCTCCAGTGTGGAAACCTAGAGCATTCAATAGATTCCTGGCAGGGCCCACTAGGTTTAACAGTGCATTTTGAGAAACACTATTATCAACCTGTTGGCGAGCAGCAAGGCGACGGATTGGAGTATCAGGTGTTACACGTGGACTAGTATGGTGTATCGGTGGTGATTCACTCATGACTTCTCTGTAACCTTCTGAGTAGGTTCGGAAGGTTGGGGACCGATGACTATTTGTTCCATGAGCTGCAGGAGTAGACTCTGCCATAGGATGACCTAGCAGTGGTCTATGTGCTCGTCGATCAGGAGGTTCATCAATGGAAACATCCATGATATCATTGGTAGGATGCTCCATAGAATCAAGGTATTCATGGAACACTTCTGGTGTAGGAGGTGTGCGATACCTTGGACGACTATTGCTAACTGATTGTTGATTTGGAGGAGAAACACGACGTTCAGTTGCAACAAGATCTGCAAGGAGTTCCTGGCCTCTAGTAGGTGCTGCAGGACTTCTCTGTACAGGAGGAATTTCATCTGCCAGCTCCAACTCGTTAGCCAAAGTGGACTGCCCTGGTGCAGCTCGAACTGGAATTCCAGCAGATTCTGGGGTGTAATATTGATGCCTGAATGACCGCTCGGGTTCCTGAGAGGCAGCAATACGTTGGACCTCAGTTCGAACACGAACTGGTGAGAGTGAACGGGTCGGACGTGGAGCTTGACCAAGACGACGACCACGTTCTGGAAAGTGTAGGGGAGTAGTGTCTTCTGCATTATCACTGAAGTGTGCAGGGGTACCCCGTACAATGTTTCTTGATGTAGGTGTAAGGATGTGGAAGGAGTAAGGAGTATAACGAATATCTTCCTCGACCTCCACTTCCTCAAAGGTAAAAGTTCTAGTAGCCATGACTGATGACAACAGGAGACTAGTTATTATGTAAGGGGTTGGTTCACAACGCCTATCACGGACCCGAAAGCTGAATCACCAGGAAGTAGATTATCCTGGGGTTATCACCAATAACGGCTCTAGAAATCTATAATTCAAACACACAGACCTTTGCTGGAATATTACGTCAGCAAAGTATCAAAATGGTGTGGCTACGTTGTCTGGAATGGACGTCAGACAGGTAATCACAGTCGTTGCACAGCTGGGATGGATGTCAGACAGTGAACGAGTAATAATCGCAAAGCTGGGTTGGACGTCAGTCGATGTATCAGAGTATAAGCTTGCTGGATTGGACTTCAGACAAGAAAAATAAGGGTTGCAGTCACAGGGGTTGACTCAGAAATGGGTAAGTGGTTGATAACAAAATAACTAGTCTGGGGTACATGCTAATATCTTGGGTCTTTATATACTATTCTGAAAAAATAAAAAATGGAGCCATAATAATTGTATCAGGCCACTATTTATTGTCCTATTAGTAAAATCAGGTCATATAATTATAGAGAAATAACAGAGTCATGTCATATTATTTTTATAGTAAGTTTTTGTCATTTTATTGAAGTTGCACCATTTTTAATTGTTGTTTCCGGAGTTTTGCCAGACCGTGGGAAATCCTTTCCCAAAAGGAATTGCCTGCCTGGGATTTAGGCAGGACAGTACTTTGTCAGCTTCCTGACACATAGTCGGTCTCCTCGTAAAGGAACCGGACTGAGAAGTCCCTTCGCTTCGTAGAATCCAAAGGTCTCCTTGAAAAGAATCGGTTGCGCCTTTCAGACGGCGTAAAAGGAACTCGATGAATCGTCTCTGGAATAGTTTCCATTAGCGTACTGTAGTTAATTGAGTCCGAGAAATCAAACGGATTATTCCAACGCAATTGAAACGATGGCGACGGCTTAACCACTTGAAGGGACCATCTTTCGGCGTAGGGTCCCATCCAAAAGCTTCGGGTCGGTTGGAAGAATTCGAAGGGCACAAATCCCCCTAACGTTACCTCCTCCCTACTCCTGGCTATCCCGTCTTCGGAGGCCTCTCTAACATTGATCCGAGTTTGCTGAATCTTGGCCGCATACGTCGTAGCCTCCCACCAAGCTTTGCGTGCAATTTCTTCATCGTCTCTCTCGTGTTCGTTCCACGGAATGTGAGCGAAGTACTCCAAGACCTTGATTTCTTCCAGATCCATTCTTCTAACCTCTTGTCCTCGATTTTCGTTGTCTCGCCTTGTCACGATTCGTATCAATACCTCAAACAGCTGATCTAGCGTAGCCTCCAAAGGTGAGAGAATAACAGTCATGATAACAGAAAAGAAAGTAAAGGTAGTGAACGACCGACGTCGAAAGTGGTTAACAGTCCGATTAAAAGGCTTTTAATATAAGTAAATCGTCCCGGAAAAGAAGAGCAAAAATTAAAAAGATTCGAAGTCCATTTTTCTTCTTTTAAATTTTTATCGGATCGTCGCTAATCAGCACGATCCAAGGCAATAAGTCGGTATAGACCGTCCTTGAGACGCTCTCTCTCGACTCCTAAAGCACTACTGTGGCTCGCAAAAGTACTCATCTTTACGTCCTGTTCCTCCCATGTCAAGTTCGACACTACGGCTTGTCTAGTCTTCGGACTGGTCGGTATCCTCGAACGAATGGTCTGGTTGTCCGGTCTAAAGAAGAAAAGCCGCAATCTCTGCGCGTTAGCGTGACCCCGCATTATCGTACCATCCAATTCTCTCAGCACAAAAGACCCGTTGTCCGTCTTCTCATGGATGATATAAGGTCCCGAATAGGTCCAGTCCGTCTTGTTTCCCTTCTGCGTCTCGAGTTGCGACTCTCGAAGCCATACATACATGCCTTCTTCGTATTCGTGGAAGTCGTATCGTCCTCCGTGTCGTTTCAGCTGATCGTCTATCGCCCTTTGTCTGCTCGCCCTGACTTTAGCGTAAGAAAGTCGCAGCTTGGCGTCCCTTCTCTGTAGTTGCAGAATTCGGATGGCGATTAAGTCTACCGTCGTTTGTACTTGGTCCCAGTCTAGCATCTGCCACGTCGTTTCGGAAATGTCGAAGGATAATACTGGGTGAGTTCCATAAAGAAGAAAGTAAGGAGAAAACCCTGTAGACCGCGATGCCGTGATCCTCAACGCCAACAACCCTGGATTGATTAGGCTCGGCCACGTTCCAATCGCGTCTCCCGCGGCCTTAACGATGGCTTCCACTAGAGGCACATGAGCCCTTTCCACGACTCCGTTACCCTGCGGATGATAAGGCGTAGAAACCACGATCGTGCATCTATACTGAGTGGTCAATAATTCTTTAACTTCCCTTTGGAATTCTGGTCCGGCGTCCATGGATATGACTGGGATACATCCAAACCTACAAATCAACTGATCATATATGAATTGAGCGACAACACTCGCCGTCAACACCTTCAAAGCTTTAGCTTCCGGCCACAATATATTTGGCTCTATCGCGTGGACGATATACTTGAATCCGCCCGCTCCCACCGGCATGTGGATACTATCCAAGTTGAAATGTCGGAGTAGGGAAGTCTGCCAGGAAACGTTCATGGGTACCAACGGAATGCTTCGCGCCATCTTCTGGCATTCAATGCAAGACCTCACGAAGTAGGAAACCGAGTCGAATAGGTTCGGCCAATAAAACTTTCCTGCAACGTGTTTGTAAGTTCCATCTCTTCCTCGGTGTCCTACCTCGTTGTGTGCTTTCGCTAATATCTCCCCCCTCTTCTCAAAACTCTCTATCACCAGCCTGGGCAGCTCCTCATTCTTCTTCTTCGGCAACATCCATATCTTTCCGTCTCTCAAAAAGAATCTCCGCGTTCGTTTGAAAAATGCTATGCGTTGTTTGTCAGATTGAATTCGGGAGGGAACCATACCTGTTTCGAGAAACCTTCTGATTTCCCTCCAATACACTTCACCATCGTCATCTCTCAAACTATTCCCTCCGCTTTTCCCTTCCTTCACCACCTCTTCAAAATGCACCCCCGGCTCGTACAACGTCACCTCGAGCTCTCTTGTTTCGTCCCCTATTGCGAATCGTTCCACTATTGTGGAGGATACCTTTCTCGCGAAGAACTCTCTCATCGGTTGAATAGCTACCGATGAGTTCGCCCTCGCCACGTTGACAAAGAACAACTCGTCCGCTTCGCCTATCTCTTCCCTTCGCAAGTCCAGGGCTTGGGTGTCCTCTAAGGTCGCGGTACTTCTCTTGAACGTCTCGTTATATCTTCCCGAAAACCTAATGGACATCAGTTCGAATAGGTAGTGTAAATTCACCTGTTCTTCGTTCTTCATCCTCTGATACTCTTGATGCCAGGTCAAGTTGTCTATGAAGCCGTCTAGGAACTTCTCTTGTTCTTCCTCCGTTTCTACTTCTTCTCCTTCCGCTCTAGGCCTTCTCGACAGCCCATCTTCCGCCTTGTGCGCCGAAGCTGGAACGTGATTAGTTTCGAAGTTGAACAACTTACACCAGGTTACCCATCTCAAAACGGGCGCGTTCGGCACGTCGTCTGGAGTTTTCAACATTTGTGCCAAGGATATAGCGTCGTGGTCGAGTCGAAAAAGAATCCCCCAGATGCGATGTCGTAGTTCTTTGAATGCTCGATAAACGCTGTACAGCTCCGACTTCGGTTGTCCATAATTCTGTTCACGCTCGTTGAACGTACACGATCCGAATCCTGCTGGTCGTTTCGTCTTGTCTCTAATTTGGTAGAGGCTCCATCCCGCCCCCGAGTAACATCCGTCCACCGCCACTATAACCAACCCTTCATCTGAAATCCTCGGTTTCCGAGTCACCATTCTCGCCGCTTCGTAGTCTATGGCAATGATAACCGGGGCCCTCGAGATTCTGTGCTTGAGTTCGTCGAACGCCTCCATTGCTTCTCCTGTGAAAACGAACTCTTTCTCTGTCAAGTCTCTCAGCAGTACCGTCAAAGGCTTCGCGACGATAGAAAACTTTTGAATCCATCTCCTCCCTACTCCCGCTACCCCCAAAAAACCTCTTACCTCCGTCGTGCTTTGCGGTATCGGCCAAGTTAGGATTTTCGTTACCATGGATGGTTCCATAATCCACCCTTCTAGAGCCACGACCGTCCCTACTATCTTCAATCTTATCGCTGCTACGATGGCTTTGGACCCTGACGCGGTGATTCCCGCTTCAATCATAGTGCCTAAAAGTAAGTCCATTCGCTCGACGTACTCCCATACAAACCTTCTGATTCCGGGATGTATTTCTTGTTCCTCGTAGCGCGTCGTCGGACCCTTCAAACCACAGTCGTCAATAAACACACTCGAAAACTCTCGTACCTGTTCGATCGAGTGATTCGTGCATCGCTGAAAGTCCTGTATCGCATTTGTAAAACCCATCACCATGGTCGCTTGCTGTCGCGCCCCAACCGGAGAGGTGAACGCAAACATGGGCCTCGATTTCTCGTCCACCCATCGCGCGTCGAACCCTGAAAACAAATCGAAAAGTCCATACATCGCGTGTCCGATATAGCTCTCGGCGAATTCATTCACATTCGGCGGCAAACTCGCATCCTGTATAGTGACGGAATTCAGCTCTTCCAGATTAATGACAAGACGCACCCCTTTCTTCTTCTTCACCGCAAACATAGCCGACCGGTAACTTGACGTGGTCGGCTCAAACTTACCTATCTTTTCCGCTTTTAAAATCTCCTCCACCACTTCATCTTTAATGGCTCTTGGAATCGGTATCGGCGCCCTTTGCCATGGCGTGTGTTCTATAGTGGGAATTGCGTAGTCGGGGAAGTATTTGCGTGAAAACGAACCTCTCTCCGCCTGCTCCCAGGCGAATGCCATCTCCCTCTTCTTCAAAACCCACGCTATCAGGTCGACTTCCCGCTTCTTCAAGATACCTTCCTCTACTCGGCCTAGCATCTCTTCCATTCTCTCTTTCGTCATTCTTCCTACATGATACTCCAGGTTCTCCCATTCTGGCGGCTCCTCGGGCAACTCCAATGGCACTGTTTTCGGTATAACTTTGAATTGCTGCGCTACTGGGTCAGGGAAATAAGTGGGAACGGGACGATACTTTCGGTGCACCGGCTTATATTTCGTCCTCGGTTTCTTTCCGGGGAGGTTGGTGCTCCCTACTGCCCCTACTTCTCCAATTCTCTCTGTCGTTCCTGCAAACTCCGGGAATGCTCTAGCTGTCCACATCGAATCAGTATTAACGGTCATATAATTGCCAGACGCCAACGCGTACTGGCGTAAGCAACGATCAAGAAAAGGTGAGGGGTTAACTTCGAATAGTGAATCAAAATCCTGATACTCAACATTGCCCAGCAGGGCCTCTAACGATCTTCCTATGGTTGCTGATGTCGACGACGCTTGGAAGACCGACCGCGTCGTCTCCTTCAAAAACCCTCGTACTCATACTCCTCTTCGTCGTAAGCGTTCCCGCTGGAACCTGTTCCTTTCGCTTCTTCGTACCTCCCATTCGAACTGGCCTCCTTCAATCTCGTCGGACCCCGATTCTTGCCGATGGAATTCTGATTTCTTCTGTCTTCCGGGTCTGTCAGCGCTAGCGTCAGATGAGGGTTTCTTTCCTTGTCGCCGTCATTCCAAAGCAACAGCTGCATATGTCCCGCTCGCCAATAGTCAATCCGGCAAGCGTACCACTGTAGGAAGGGTTGGCCCAGGATGATGTCCCAATTCGGATTGAGTTGGTGTCGGGAAATGAATAGGTGGTGAGGAAATTCGTATTTTCCTATTTTCATGGGAAGGTCAACAATTACTCCCCGTAGCTGCTCCGGCTCTCCGTGGATGCCCTTGAGGCCCCACTTCATGCCTTCCAAATCCATAGGCATTCCCGTCTTTTCAGGAATATCCTCCGCTCCCACGTTCAACTCCGATCCAGTATCGATCATCGCTCGGAACTGCCTCCCCCCAATCATCACAACAAAGACTCCCGTGACCATCGCATAATACTTAGTCGTGCTCTGGGTCACCGCGTTCGAATAGGTCTGCAGAAATCCCTGCAACCTCGGTTTATCTTCCTCTGCCACGCATAACCCTGACGACACCTGACCTTCATCGTACTCATACCCTTCGTCGACCACTGCCTCGGTTCCGTCCTCCTCATATTGAGATATTATGGCACTCACCATTTCCTTCCCGTATTCCCTACGGGTCCTTGCTACCTCGGATATCAACTTCTGCAACGCCGGACTACATCCCACGAGATCTGCCAGCGACAGTGTTATTTCGGTGTCTAGTACCTTGTCCAAGACCTTCTTGGGGTCCGCCTTCTTCTGCAAATCTGAAGTGTAATGGAAACTCGTCCCCGCGTTCTTCCCTCCAGCGTCGCGCGTTACCTTTGATTCGGACATTTCGATGTCCCGTTCGCTCTTCTCCTTTCCTTTCGATGTCGACGGTTGTGATTTCTTCCACCCTTCTTGTCGATTGATAGGGTTCGGCGGCACCGGAACTTCGATCTTGGCCATTCTTTCACTATCTTCTTTCCTCCCCGGCTTCTCGGTAGTGATAGTTGGCTCCGGTGGTACTCCTCTCACCACTGGTGGACGATAGCCCGGCTTATCGAAGTTGTTTGGGTCCCGGTCCACTCTTTTCTTGTTTTCTCGCCCCTGTTGACTCGACGGGTTGAAGCGTGCTGTTTCCCTTCCCGATCGCAGGGAGGGATATACTTGGCCTTCCATAACCTCGTCCATCCTTTGCTGGTCCAACGAAGCCACGCCGAAAATGTCGTTTCCGAACACGTCGGTGTTTCTGTAAGAAAATGAAGCTGGGCTAGCGCTAAGCACTGGCCCCGTACGCTCGACTCCGTTAGTAGGGTTAGAAGACGAATTCCCCCTCAACATCCCCGCGACACCTCCCGACACTCCGAAAGGAATCCTAGGGAGGTCCTGCCCGTTAGGCAATGTGTATTTCCTCGCTATGTAGTCATAGACCACTAAGTTCTCCCGTACCAAGTTCGGCATTTCCGGGCACTTCGCCGGTACCGATCCATCCACATGAGGAACTCCGCACACGAA
Source organism: Lentinula raphanica (assembly GCA_027919835.1). NCBI lineage: Eukaryota > Fungi > Basidiomycota > Agaricomycetes > Agaricales > Omphalotaceae > Lentinula > Lentinula raphanica. Next base: position 49,492 of record JANVFP010000051.1, read on the forward strand.
ACAAAAACGCACCCCGTCTCGTGAGGAAGATCCCCTCCCTGGTCCTTGCATGGAAGCCGTAGCCATCCTCGCCATAGAGAGAGAGAGTTCGTCCATTCTTCTCGTTATCTCCTCCATCGCTGACTTACCCTTCCAGTCTGCGTTGGTATCCTCTTCCGCGATTCGCACCTTCTTACCTTTCGCCTTTTCTCCTAGGCTCTTTCTTACTTTGGCCTCTTCTTCGTCATCCTCCTCCCTACGCTTGAGTCTGGATTGTAGTCGCTGTCGGACCTCTTCCAAGTCCTCTTCGTCGCTGTCCCAGTTGTGATGAAGGATGGAATCCTTGTTATCGATCTTCTCATGCAAAAGTTTGATGATGGCGTCTATAGTCGGCGGGTTGGTTTTCTTCTTGTTTTCCGCTGGTAACTTCTTCTCTACGGTCTTCTGGTCCTTCTTAGGGAGTCCTTGCAAGAAATAATATCCTTTCAATTCATTGGTCAGCATCTTTTGTTTAAGCAGCGGCGCCGCAATCGAGAAAAACTTTCGCTGATACTTATCCACGTCCGATCGCTTCATGATCGGCTCTTCGTTAGACCACAGGATGCAGCTATCTTCCAAGTCTCGCATCGTGATTTCGGGAGGCTCTTCGTGCGCCGAAAACATCTGCAACAGCATTTTGCTTGCCTCGTCCCAGGTTTTACCTTCTATCTCCGGATCGAACTCCGGCATGAAGCGTATATCGTTCTTGATAGACCGGCTTGAATAGCGAACGATGTAGTCTACCAACCTATTGGGGTCAGTGATCCCAGCTCTCATACCATGTGCCTCGATTTGTTCCAAGAACTCCCGCGTATCTTTCCCTTCGAATTTAGGAGCATCCGGCATACCTGGCACGGGCATAGGCATAATAAGTGCAGGCCTCTGCGACATATCGGACGCGTTCGACTCCGACGCGCTCACGACGACTCGATCTGACATGGTTAGTTTAACGGTATGAATAGGTGGAACGTACGTAAAACCGTTCTACGGAAAACTTGCCCCCTCGCAGTGGGCTCCACTGAAGACGAATGAGTTGTTCCACGAGAGGAACTGAAGGGGCTTAGTCGAGAACGGCGAGTAGCGTAGAGCTACAAAATGTATTAGTATGGTTTCGGTAAACGTTCACGTATCTTCGATCGACTCTTCCGTCGATTCTTCAATGCAAATGGCTACTTCGAGCCTCCTTGATAGTCCGTTGGCTGCTGCGAGCCTCTTAAGTCACAGATGAGAGAAAGAGTCCAAGTGGGAAGAATACATTCACAAGCTCTCGTAGAGCCTACATATAGTCCAGCGCCAATTAACAAGTCCAAACGTTCATGATCGTCGAAAGAAGATGTTTCGAACGTCAACTTCGCTCAGGTCTGACGTCGGGGTTCCGCTTGACGCAATCCCCCAGAGACAAAGAGTCCCGCCAACTCTCTTCACTTGCTCAAGGTGAAGTTCTCTGGTGGCGGTCCGGACGCTCGACCTTCGCTCGGTATCAGTTCTGTAGGTAGAGAAGAATTAAAAAGATCATAAGTAAAAGAAAACATACGAAAATATTAAGTCCATTCGGTACGTTGAATTAAGGCTGTCAAGTCGTCGATCGATGGCCATCCTATTTATCTTCGCGCAGATCGTCCGAGTGCCAAAAGAGAACATAGCGCCTAAGTCGACCGTTGACGAAGTCGACACTACCACAGAACGTGTTTAGGGTACAAATTTGAGCTCTGACTACGTGTTCAACACTCAACCATCCGTTGCCCACTCTACAATCCAGTGTGTTTCGCCTGATGCTGTTAAACCAAAGATTGGAGAGATGGACGCGCGTCGTGAACGAATGAATGGAGCCAGATGCGGTGATTGGGCTCTTTGAACAGGGGGTATGTCCTCACCCTGTATCACTTCTTCGTCCTGACGGTTTACTCCGTGTTATTTTCAGTTGATGGGTATCGAAACCTCTACTGCCCACAGCTCGGAATTCTCATCTACATCTGCTGGCATCGCAGTCTAGGAGCTCGCAAAAGCTCATTCTTCTGTCTCTGTATGCTGTGACGTGATCTTCGCTTTGGTCAACACGCTCTCTCATTACCTCCTAACCACAAATACTAATACTTACATTTCGCAGGTCGTCCTTGCCACTTGGCATAGAAGCCCAAATGTTTGGTCTTGCCACAGGCTTGCATTCGCCCCTCTCCTTTCCATACACTTACACCCGAGACCAGTACAAAAAATCATAGTGGGAACCCTCCAAGGCGTGGTCTTTTCTTTTAACCGAACTCTTGACAGAGTCATCGAGGCAGCAGGCTGCTCGCGCACAACGCCGCACGCAGGAAGGAGGCAGGGCTGAGCCTTGTGAAAGAGGCGGCAATGACGAAATGGTCGGCGAGCAAGGTGTCGCGCAGGAAATTAGTGCGGAATGCGATACAGTAGATAAGAGGGCTAGATGCTGATAGAGAGACGCGGGGTGGAGAAGTTTTCAAAGGATTTGAAGATTGTAAGCCGTATTGTATTCCTTGTTTGTACTCTAGTTGATATTTCTTTCTCGTATTCCAGGGCGCGATAGGGATATATGAAGGAACATCTAATAATCAGCTACAAATCCAGGTTTACGCAGAAGGACTAAGTGTATGCCTCGACTCAATCAAAATTTTGTGCATATACATCCCAGATAGTCGTGTTTGACACCGCAGGGCATTGCTCTCTTCTATTCTTTGAGAGAGAGTTTCCATATGAGAGCATTTCGATTCTCACTCGTGAATTCAACATTCTTACATTTTTGTCGTTGAAGGGACTTTCAGAACTGGACAGATTCGGAGGGATCGTGCGCCAGGAAATAGGGCTAAAAAACCTCAGAATACGTATTTTCTTTCTTCCTCTTGACCACTCACAACTTGCTCACGCTAGCTTGAACCATCTCGAAGAACCGCCCATTAGTCTATGTGTTTCGACTGTTCACGAACTCAATTTCCTGACTATCGCGTTTTGGACATTTGTGGACAGATGCTCTTATTTGCATCAATTGCTTCAGGCTTTCGCCTAATCTTTCGACTTTTGCTTCGTTCCGTCTTGGCTCTGTTCTCCCCGCGCGGCCTCTCCATCCAAATCCTCGTCGTGTGCTTGCTCAACGTCACTGTTTTCACTTTACCGATGGACCAGGTCTCTCATGGTTCAACGAATGGCCCTGTTCTTGACGGTGAGTCACTCCGATGTTAGGCTACCACTCGAGCACCCACTAATGAATCGGGCGGCAGATATCTTTCTACAAACGTTCCAAGAGGGACATGTTCTTCTCATCGGCAACAGAAATTTCTGTTTGAATAGCGATCTCCTGCATGTTCATCCGTCGACTGCCTTGAGCTCATATAAAATTGGCCATGCTCGCTTCATGAATCCAGCTGCACGATCTCTCGCGATTAACCAGGCATGACAATATGCAGAACAGTATTCCCAGTATTATCCGACTGGTGATTGGAAAGAATGGAGGTATTTGGACGATGTTATGCTGCATCTGTGGCCTTCACTTGATGACGAAACGGCGAAGAGCTGGGTAGAAGTCCTGGCAGTGTTAATGACGAGAACTTTGACCAAGGGAAAAGGTAAAGAAAATTTCTGATGTCATGATAATTCAACTCATTGGAGGTTAGACATATGGTTAATCGAGTGTTACAACAAACCTGGCCAATCACCCTCGCAGGTAGAGGAGACGGCGTTCTTGTGGGTCAAACCCCTGCTCATTTCCGCTGACGACGAAGCACTGGTTCAGGTGGAGAACGATTACCCAGTCATCAGTGAACGAAACTGCCAATACCCAGACCACCGCTTGCTTGGAAAAATCCAAGAGAATTTTAACTTTGACCATGTGCGAATCTATGCTAAATCACATGCTGGATTCCCTGGTTCGAGCCGTAAAGCCGAATGGGAGGCTCAAGACGCAGCATGGGCGCAGGAATATAAAGAATATGTTGAGAAAAAGCAGAGGACGGGTAGGAAGACAAGTGGGAATCAACCGAAGAATTTTTCGGATGCCTTCTACTATTACAAGTTCATCTATGGTTACCTGGATGGCCTACGAGACGCAAAAGCTATATCGGAAGAGCAAGTGCTCAACTGGGATACTAACGTACTTTCACCGTTCCTGGCAGATCTGATCCAAGTAACAGAAAAGAAGGCAAGACGGGCACGCCCTACGAGTACCACTGGGTAGTCATCCCCAAGTTCAATCGGATGAGCTTGTTGGGTTCTGTCTGTGCGAACTCTATTATCACTGCCTCCAGTGCCACCCGTACTGCCCACCCTCCCTTATCCCACTCTCTATCTGTTCTCCTTCTTTGTTTCCTTATTCTTCTTCAACTGACTGTACATACAGTTTATACCACTTCCTCTATTCAAGTTCAATCATTGCAAGATGCTGGTGACCTATTACTTCTATCTCTTCCTGAAATAGAGTACATTTCTGTCGCATTTTCTACAACGTTGGCTGTTCTTCCTGGATCAACTGTGCATTCCATACTATGTGTATTTATTCGTGGCACGTACTATCATCGCCTACTCCCTTGTAACAGTCTTTCTGCTTCTGGTCTCTCTCTCTTGCTGAATGAAAGGCCTTGATGTCGTCGCAATACAACCTTTGAACGTTAGTCGTCCAACGTATCCCAGTGTTGAATTGAATCTCCAATGAGTCGTGTTCAACAATCTCGGTTGCAGAGGGTCAGTACAGTATAGCGTTATGTTCAACGTTGTTCGTTGAATCATTTTACAATCCTGACTTCACTGCTAGTAGCTAATAATTGGCATGACACTGCAAGGCATCACTCTTTTCCTACACGATTCTTCGTGAGAGCTTTGAAACCATGGCAAAATCCTGTCATTTCCATTCGAAGTTTTAGCAGACTCTACTAATATAATGCAAGGTTGTCTTGCGAGAGTCTGCAGAGCTCTCGGAAACCGTTAACTACATGCTTTGTTGCTCTAAAGACTAAGTCACTCATAACCTGGTTACGCTGCCAGCTCGGGCTCGAACCTCGAAAAAAGGCCACTTGTTCGTGTGTTTCGAAAAATTCAGAGTGTCCACTTTGCTAACTATCGTGATGAGTATACAACCTAGGTGAATATGAGTAGGTGTTTATGCGTCTCGCCCGCTTCAGGTCAGTGTCGCCTAGTCTTTTGCATGCATGCTTTGTGCATGCTTCATTTCATCTCGTCTCCTATTCCCTGCGTGCACTCACCATCGCGGCAACCCCTTCAAGTTGTTGTGTGGGTCCCCAGAATTCCAACGAATGGTCCTGTTGAAGATGGTGAAAAAGTCTGTTAGGCTGTTAGGCTGCTGTGAATCGAACACAGTGCGCTGATGAATTGGGCATTCTGCAGAACTTGCACGCCGCACTGGGAACATCACTATCCTTCTTCTCATCGGCAATAAGGTATTCTGCTCGACTAGCGATCTCCTGAATGTTCATCCATCATCCACCTTGAGGTCATATCGGAGGTGCTCGGACGATATTATGCTGCATCTGTGAGAGTCATCGCTTGCTGGAGAAGAGGAACGACCGGAAGATGAGGAGGTGGTTGGGAGGTGGCATTAGAATTTGAAAGGCAATTCGGCAGGGATTGTCCAGCTTATGTAAGTTTGCCGACTCGGAGTGTTCGTCTTCCTCCAGGCTCCTTCACTATCCTCTTCTATCCACGGTGTTCAGAACCTCTATTTCGCGCTCGTCAACGTCTCTGGCATCTCAACGCGCAGTGGAAGTCTCCGGGTCTCAATCTCAAGCTCGAATACATAATGTCATAGACTGTCGTTCATCCATTCATCGTTCACTCCCGGTTCAATCTACAATCCAGCATTTTGCCTGATTTCGTTAAACCAAAGGTTAGAGAGATGGACGAGAACTAGTGGATGGACCCAGATGCTATCAATAGGACCTTTGAGCAAAGGATATGTCCTCTGTATCACTTCCTCATTCTGTTTTCAGTTGATTGGTGTCGAAACTTCTACTGCTTTACGACGGCTTGAGTTCCCTTTACATCTGCTATGATCACAGCTGAGGAACTTGCAAGAGCTCATCCTGTTGTTTCTTCGGTCAAGACGCTCTCTTGTTAACTCCTGACACCAACTATACTCGAGTCTCGAGAACAGTGCAAAAATCATAGTAGGAACCCCTCAAGGCGTGGGATCAGTCATCAGTAAAATGGCAAAAATCTTATGACAGAATGTAACCTGTTATGTGAGCGATAGTTGGTATAACCACGATATGACCTTGTTCTCCTGCCATGACGGTGGATAATGCCATGTAACAGATCACTTTTTTCACGATGTCGCGACCCCATTGTAATATTGGCATAATCTCCCAGATATTCTGTATATAGCTATGAAGGAGCAATGATATCCTGGATACTACATATGCTCAATATAATCTCATAGAGATATTATGAAGTTGGCGCAATGTCCGTTGTGGCTTGTATGTCATTGTAGTTCAGCAAGGATGCTTTGAGCACCACATATGTTTCATTCAACATCCTCAATATATCATGGTTCTGACGATGATTATGTCCTTATATGAGGCTACACAAGAGGAGAGAGAGACACGTTATGATTGATTGTAGCAATAAGAGTTATACACTATAACTGCCGACGAGGACTAGGCTAACGACGACAGAGAATGATACACGATAACTGCCGACGAGGACTAGGCTACCGAGGACAGGCTACCGATGACAGAGAATGGGAGTAAGGGAAACATATGAGGCCTAGACGTTCTTGGTAACTGCTTGTCTACGAGAGATCATCTTCGTTCCGCGGTTGTTTGCAGCAGAACCAGTTCCAGTGAAGATACGGCTACAGAGGAATGATCAATCGTTGATGGCAGATGGCAGGTAGCCTGGAACCCAGGGCTCGTAAGGCCATCGTGCTCGACATGTTTGAAACTCCGACGCAATGCCAGGTGCTGCCGGTCGATCAATCTCACGTAACTGATATGACTCTCATACTGACTCTGAGTCTTTTTGCCAATTTCTTCTCTTACATCAAGCTTAATGAATACAGGAAACTGTGTGAAGACAAGCCAGACTCTGAGCGCAAGAATCCTATGACATTCTGGGTACATTCCTTGCAGGAAACACCAATTTGGCCACCCAGAACACTCAGCTCGGGCCGCTCAGCCAGATCGTACAGATGTCACCATGTCAGATTTGCATGGCTTTCACAACTCTTGCAAGTGAAGGGACTCCAAGAGAGAGCTGACAGAAGAGTCTGTCATGAAGCTGATTCATTGGCATATAAGCTCAAGACAGAGCACATATACAAGACTTACAAGTCAAAGAAAAGAGAATCAATGAGCACGAGCGTGCTATTGCATCAAATTCTCACAGGCCGGCATCAAGCGGCAGTGTCAAAATATTTCAAATATGTCGAGCACGGGGATCTCAGGCAGCTGATTCTGCCAGGCTTTTGCAAAAGATTCCGATAACTATCCAAACATGTTTTGCAAAAAATCTGGATAACTCATCGGCCCTACTAGAAAACTAATATTTAAATGATTTAAAAAAGAATTAAAATATTATTTTTAATAATGAATTGCTTATATCTCTTGAACCAGCCATTTTTAGAGAAAACTGAGACCCCCCTTATGTAATATAGGTCTAGGGCTACCTCCCAACCCCCAACCCCAACCCCTAACCCTAACCCCTAACCCATGAAAAATATCCTCAACCCCTAACCCCTAACAGGCCCCAACCCCCTAACCCCTAACCCTAGTTTCCTTATGTTGGGCAACAAATCAGACCCCTCCCTATGTGGGGGTTAGCACAAGTGCTAACCCCCACGGTCGGTGCCTGATTTGTTGCTTAACCCCAGTTTTTTAGTATTTTTATTATTTTTTAATTCTTTTTTAAATGATTTAAATATTCATTTGTGGCAGTGCTGATAACTATCCAGATATTTTGCAAAACATGTTTGGATAGTTATCGGAATCTTTTGCAAAAGTCTGGCTGAATATGGTGTCTCAGGAGCCCTTGGTACCAGGCATTATTCAAGAACGACTTTTCTTCTTGAACTATTGCGGCTAGCCAGGCTAGATGGCAGGGAATAATGTACGCACTCGGTCCACCACTTCAGTAAGTCTTTCGCTTGCTTTGCAGCATCATCATCAGCCGGGTCTTCAAAAAAGTCGACGACGAAATTCCAGAGGTCTCGATAGTTATAGCCATCATAGCAGTTGGTCCATTGCGAGGCGTCGGTAAGTGCAAGGTGAAGCTTTGATGACAGAGTGAGTATACAACAAACAGATCAAAGAGCAACACGCACATGTACAGCGGCGTAAGCGATAGATCTTGGAGTGACTTCGGACAGATGAATGATATTGGCAACGTGAGCACGATGGCTATTAGTGGGTTTGGTCTTCTTTGCAGGAGGCAGGTTCTCGACGTCCTCGGACTGATCTTTTGCAGAGGATGGTGAGGTATAGATGGTGCGATATACCTTAAAACAGACGACATTTGAGTACAAACAAGATGATAGAGACAAGAACGTACTTGCAACAAGAGATAGCTTTGCAGGTAGCCATCGTCAGGGGAATCGGCGTTGAATTCTTCGTCCTTGTAGAAGCAGCGGGAGCGAGCAGAGCTAGCGAAGTCATATTCAGGATCCATTCGTTGGACAGCTGCGCGTGTACTACAAGGAATAGTTGGATCAAGCAAAGACTAGATGGGGAGAAACTTACTTGGCATCACTCCAGTCAATCTCAACTGGACAAAGAAGACCTCCGGTCATGTCATTCTGAAGTCCACAGTTAGCACGAGAGCCTTCATCAAGCTCGTCGAGTAGCCCGAGTGAGGCTGAGGAAGAAGAGGAGGAAGAAGAGGAGGTCACATCGTCGTCAGGTCACGTCTAGCATTGTTTCTCACGCTCACGTTCAGCCGTCAACGATCGTGCTTCCCGAAACTCCTTCATCTTCTGCTCGTTGATCTTGCGAATACGGCGATTGAGCTCCTTACCAACAATCTTGGTAGCAGATTGGGTGTCATGAGTCTTCGCACTTTCGGCTCCTCGCTCAAGCTCAAGAATAATCAGCAATCATTGTGATAGAAATCGGAACTGTGCAGTCTTACCTCGTTGAGCAACACGTTGCCACCCTCTTTACCTACCTCATTGATGAAGTCCTTCACGATATGCTCCATTTCTCTGACTGCAGTATATCCTCGCTCCAATCTATTCTCATGGTGAGTACTGCCATCCATGATCAATGACGATGATTGAAATTAACTTACTCGCGTTTTTCAGCTCTCTCTTCTTCGGACAATTCTTCAAGTTCATCAAACTCTTCTTCATTTCGATCTTCGTGATAACCTTTAGCACGATATGTGTCGCGCTGCAACTGGATCGTGACAAGGTCATCGAATACAACGACTCGACGAGGTATGGCGCGTCCCTTTTGAAGGGCAGTAGGCTCAGTACCTTTTTGCCTAGGTATGCAGTTGTTAGCATTGTCAATTCCAGGTATGGCTGAAAGAACTTACGCCCGTTTACGCTTTTTCCCTTCTTCGGCAGGTTTTTGCGCATTCATCAAAACATGAAGCTGTCGTCGGAGATCGTTGAGCTCAGCATCACGAGCATCGTCAGAACTAGCGCGACGACGCGTCGAGGACCGAATAGGGGAGGAATTCAGACCCCTTCCTCTCGATCGACTATGCGAAGGAGAGCGGGATCGTCCTCGGGGCGGAGAGGAGCGCGTGGTACGACTAGAACGGTTGTGCTGCTCACAAAATATGTTATCTTGGAGGGAAATAGTCAGATGCCTTGGAGGACTCACACTACTGGGCATTGTTGTACTTGGTTAGTGACAGGAAGTCAAGGAGAGACGACAAAATTTTTGAGGGATGGTGGACGTTAAGGAAAGAAAGGTTCGTTTGGCCCCCGAACGCTTATATATCCGCAGAGCTCTAATTTCCAATCAACAGAGCGTTGAGACACCAGGTGATCGCGTACCCTTATTTCCAATACTGCTACTATCTACCAGTGCCGCTGTGATAAGATCCGCATTTTCCGACAAATTGAAGAGCTCCTATTCTCAACTCCGCTGCATTCCGCTCTGTCTGGTCTGACTTCAAACCTCAGTAAATCAGAGTATGACTTGGTCTTCGAGGCTGAGTCTGCTCTTCCTATCTCAGGTCATTCTTATCTATCTCATTTCCTGTGAATCCACCCAATTTCCTCCGCTCACTCAAAGAGATCACCGTGCGGAACCGCTCCGACTTCAAATCTTTTGCTACGGCTTCAAGTTGGAGTCTCTGACTTGCCTTCAAGACATTTCCCTCAGGCTGCAAACACCAAACTGGACTTGTCCGACAGCGTTGTTTGGCCCTCAAATGCAGTATTCATGTGTACCTGGATGCTCAGCTGGACCGTGGTCCAGCAAGCGCGCAGTAGCGATACACCGAAGTTCTTGCCCTACATATCGTGGATATTATGCTGGAAAACGAAAACATGACGGCGATGCGGGCAATGCCAGTGATCCTAGTCCTCCAACTCATGACAGAGACATTGCCGACATCAAAGCTTTGGAACGAAAGCGAAAGAAGGCTCGACTCCAACGTGAAGCAAGGCTCACTGCTAGTGGAAGTCCTGTACTACTATCAACCACCTCCCAGGACAATGTATGTACTTTTAACCTGCAAATATCTCCTCTCCGAACAGACCTCTTACTATGCTTCTCTTCAGAGACTTCCCGAAGCCGGTCCTAGCCATTTGTCTCTGGATGATTCTGACAAGGCTGCCACAAGTTCCACTGTATCTTTCCCAGATGACGTATGGGCTTCATTCGAAACTCCGTTCACAGATTGATACTCATTTTGCTCTACAGACCCAATTTCCTCAAGCTCGTCCTAGCCTTTCTCCTCACATGGACCCGGAATCTGATGACTTCGTAAATCATAGCCCAGGTCCAGTCGATGTCAATACTGGTCCGATTGGCACAGAAACTCTGGCGAACATAGTAAGTTTACCTTCTACAGTTAATCTAATTTATTGACTTGGTTGTCCCATGTACAACAGAGCTCTATCGCACCTATCGTTGCCAGCGATAGCAGAAACCCTTTCGACGAAGAAACAGCTGCCAGTCAACGGCCAAAACGTACTCGGCGCCTCCCTGCTCGATACAAGGACTTTCTTCCTGAAGGCATCACCGCTGTTGTCAATCCTACCCCTCCCATACCAGAACCCAATCACAATCAGCCTTCAACCATTCGACGAGTAACTATTTGTTTTCGAGAGCAGCTCAAGACCAGTTTGAACTCATTTGGGCTATGGCGCGAATATCCGCATAAGCCTTCCCATGATCCTGATGGTGAAGTTGGGATCGAAGATTTGTCCAATCTTCCAGGTCAGAAGGGTCTCGATGACGATGACGAGAGTCAGAGTGAACCGGATATTGACTCGCCTCTCAATCCGACACAAACTCTCTTGACTGGCTGGCAGAATAACGGTGTCCCGATGAAATCTAACGGCGAAATGAATCTGCTTGCTAGTATCATCCAACGACCGGACTTCAATGTTGCCGAACTTCAAGGGTACAGTGCACAGGCTGCAAATGCAAAGGTTACAAAGGCCGATGAAAACTGGGATTACAACAAGCTCAAAGATTCATTCCAAGAGGCTTCCGTCGACATTGAGGTTCCTTCAGGGAACAAGAATATTCCTTCAAAGACATTCTCCATCCCTGGCCTCTTGTATCGGACTCCTCTTTCCGTGATACGTGCTGCCTTTACTGGTCCACTTGCGAAACAGTTCCATTACACTCCCTTTCGACTCTTCCAAAAAATCCCATCTCCTGATAGCTCACAGGACGAACACTCGCAGACTGACTCGGAAAACTCCGAGTCGCAGAGTGAAAACTCACAGGACGAAAAGGGACAGCGAGTATATACTGATCTGTATAACTCAGATGCTTTCCTCCGAGAGCATGCCCTGGTCCAACAAGCTCCGACAGACGATCCTGGATGCACTTGCGAAAAAGTCGTTGCCGCCTTGATGTGTTGGTCTGATGCGACTCTGCTTGCCAACTTTGGAACGGCTAAGTTATGGCCAGTATACATGCTCTTTGGGAATCTTTCGAAATACGTTCGGGCCCTACCCAATTCGGGAGCTGTGAATCATCTCGCGTACATCCCAGTCATCCCAGATTCCATCAAACACGACATCGAGACATTTTACACAAAACGAAAGGCCGACATCATCACCCACTGTAACCGTGAACTCTACCATGCTGTCTGGCGACACCTCCTGGATGATGACTTTGTTCATGCTTACCGATACGGTGTTGTCATCAAGTGCTCTGATGGCGTTGACCGTCGAATCTATCCTAGGTTCTTCACATATTCGGCGGATTATCCTGAGAAGTTAGTGCATCTCTGTTTTGATTGAGCACGTACTGAACATTGTGTTAGGGTCTTGCTGGCTACTATACGGGATCTTGGGAATTGTCCTTGCCCACGCTGTCTATGTCCTAAGAATTCCTTAGACCAAATGGGTACGCGACAAGATATCGCATTCCGGACAAGAAACCTTCGGAAATTTCTCATGGACAAGGTCAGAGCTGCACGCGACTTCATCTATCGTAAAGGATTTGGCATTCGGAGTGCTCGTGTTGAAGCACTACTCAAAGCTACTTCTTCCGTTCCAACAATGGTAAGGTGTCTCAAGCCAACTGCTATCATGTATTCATATGCTGTTCTCCAGAATGCGTTTATTGAATGGCTTGGGGTTGATTTTGATGTATCGCGCATGCTAGCACCAGATTTCATGCATGAATTTGAGCTTGGTGTTTGGAAAGTAATCTTCACGCATCTGATACGTGTACTCTATGGTCGAGATCCCAGACTTGTAGGTTTACTTGATCACCGGTATGCAATTTTTGCAACAGCTTCTTCTGCTGCTGACCCTTCATATCAGATTCCGTCAAGTCCCAACATTCGGGTTCGATACCATACGTCTGTTTTCGAACAATGCATCAGAAATGAAACGACTAGCTGCGCGGGACTTTGAAGATCTTCTTCAAGTGAGTTCCCACATACTAATCAAGATGTCAACTTTCAAGTTTCAATACTGATATCAGTTGGGTGAAACAGTGCTCGATCCCTGTATTTGAAGGGCTGATCGATGACACTGCTGAAAACCGACGTCTAATGAAGCTTCTCTACAGGGCTGCAGAGTGGCATGCTCTGGCAAAACTCAGGATGCACACTCAGCAAACTCTCGAATACATGGAGATGCGGACGCGAGAGTTTGGGAAGATCATGCGTGATTTTGGTACCTTTTGTGAGAAGAACTACAACACTTTTGAAACTAATCGCGAAAGGGAGGCTCGAACACGGCGCGCTTCGGGGAAAGCAACAAAACCGGATGCTCCTGCCTCTTCTACTGCAACTGGTTCTCGTCGCAAGAAGCTCCTCAACTTATTCACTTATAAATGGCATGGTATGATGGACTATGTTTGGTTTATCAAATGGATGGGACCCACTGATAGTTACTCGACACAACTGGTATGTGTATCATACCTCATCAAGCAACCCAATTCTGAATGAACTTCCAGGGAGAACTAGCCCATCGTGTGGTCAAGAAACTCTATAGCCTCGGGAACAAGAAGAAAGATCCTCTGCAGATTGGTCGCCGACTCCGACGTGTTGAATGGGGTAAACGTGTATTCGATCGTCGAGGAATTCATACCAAGCGTCGTCGCGCGCAGGCTGCAATGAACCAGGGTGACAGCATCTCTAGTCACTTTCACGTTGGGAAGACAAACAAGACAAAAAACGATATTCGAACATATACTAGTAGCGGTGATCCAGCCGCCAAGGTATGTCTTAGTAATTTGACCCCAACACTTTATATAACTTCACTGATACTCTTGCAGGACTTCTGGCCTAAACTTCAAGATCACCTCTTAGGCCGTTTGATGGAGCGTGAATTCGACGGCGATACGCATGAAACTTTCACGGACGATGACAGGAAACACATACGTATCAAAGACCGAAGAGTGGTCGAGCTTCAGACACTGCGCATCAATTACACAACTTACGATGTCCGAAGAGATCAGGATACAATCAGTCCGCGGAGTCACCCTGATGCAATGGTATTGTCTCCGGAAACTGAACCAGGTGCCCATCCGTATTGGTATGCACGAATTCTTCGGATCTTTCGAGTCCATGTCATTTCCACACACCCGAACGCCAGTACATCTCACTCTGGGCCTCGCGAGATGATTGTGTTATGGGTACGGTGGCTCGGCATTGAACCACAAGCCTGTTCAGGACATCAATTTGCTCGACTTCCCAAAGTTGGCTTTGTTGATGAGTCCGACCCATTTGCATTTGGCTTCCTTGACCCTGCACACATCATTCGTGGGTGCCATCTTATACCTGCATTCAGCTATGACCGAACGAATGGACTTCTACAAACAACTCATCCAACAGTTGCTCGAAAAGCACGCGAAACTGACGACTGGCAGTATTTCTATGTGGGAATGTACGTTCTTTGGTTGATTTCTTATCTGTCCATTCTAATTCTTGCCAGTTTTGTGGACCGCGACATGTTCATGCGGTACTTTCCAGGTGGCGGCGTTGGACACTTGGCAAATCGTGGATTCTTCAAATCAAATGGGACCGAGTTAGATGACCAAGGTAATGAGAGTGGAGACGACCAAGGTAGTGAGACTGGAGATGAAGAAGATGAGCTCGAGTTAGATGATCAGCCTACTGAAGAGCTTCCCATAGACGATACTATGCTTGCCGCTGACTCAGATTTAGACGACGAGGAAGGTAGCTCTGATGAGGAGTCATCATCATCCAAAGAGTCCGAGGAGGAAGAAGAGGAGGAAGAAGAGGAGGAAGGAGAGGAGGAAGGAGAGGAAGTGGAAGATGAGCGCGATTGGCAATGGGACGATGGATACGGATCCGCTTGATCACTGATGTATCACAGTATGACAATGGCTACACCATGTCACCTATGCACATTGAAACATAGAGTCCCTCTATTATTGTTGTGTGAACACATATAACTATGATATTCCACAGATGTTGCAGCAATTCTATATGACCTCGTACTCCTGGACCAATGTTGCACATCCATCATAACAGGTCGTGATATGTCATAGAAGCTCATAATGCTTGTACCACAAACATGATCAATGTAATCTTATATAACATTTTGGACTTTTTACTGATTGGCATCCTTTTCTGAAGCCGCGACACAGAGATCGAGGCAGCCAGACTGCGCACGTGAAATGCCGCACGCAGGGAGGAGGTACGGCTGAGTTTTGTGAAAGAGGCGGCAATGACTAAATGCTCAACGAGCAAGGTGTTGTGCAGGAAGTTAGTGGGGACTGCCATAGACTGGTTGGGAGGGCTAGGTTCTGTTGGAGAGACACGGGGTGGAGAAGTTTTGGAAGGGCCTGAAGATTGTAGGATCGTTTCGTCTTTGACTTTCACTGTGGCTATTCATTCTCATTGGTGTTTCTCTTTCTACTAATCCAGGGCCCGATATATGAAGGAACCTTCGATATCCAGCTACAATTAATGTTTATGCAGAAGGAGTATAAGCCTTGATTTGAATCGAAATTCTCGTGCATATACATCTCAGATTTCGGTGTTCAACACCGCTGGCTATCGCTCTCTTCTGTTATTTTCTTCGAAAAGGTGTTTCCACACTCCTGAACTGGAAATCCTGTCTCTTCTGTGTTCGAAGGACTCTCGAAACCGGACAGATTCGGAGGGCCCGTGCGCAAGCTGTGTCGGGTAGCTTGGAAAAGGGCTAAACAACCTCAGATCATGTATTCGATTCTTGCTCTTGTTCACTCACAACCCGCTCACACCAGCTCGAACCATCTCGAATTCTTCCGTTGATTTGTGCGTTTCGACTGTTCAGGACGTTCCCATTGCTAGTCCAACATATTATACGACATAGGTGGATATTAAATTATGTGTTTCTCTATCCCGACCGCTCCAGGCCGTCGCCTAGTAGTCTTTCCAATCATGCTTCGTTCCCTCATGTCTATGTTCACCTCGCGCGGACTCTCCATTCTCTTCCTCGCTCTATGCTTGCTCGATGTCACGGCGACTCATAAGCCAGACCGGGTCCATGATGGTTCGATGATTGTTCGTCCTGATTCCGAATTGGATATATGCGGTGAGACGCATTAACGCTAACAAGCTACCTTTCAAGCATGCGCTGATGAATTGTGCGGCAGGTATCGTCCTAGGTGAAAAACGCAGGAGAGGAGAACACACAATACTGCTCCGTTTCGAAGGATATAGAGATTTCTCCTACGGTACAAGAAATGTTCGAACAAAATTATCCTGGACACACATAGGCGAAGCTGTCTTTGAAAAACCGACAGCCGCTCAGGATCTTGAACTAGCAGCCCAGTATGCAGACGAAAAAGCCCGGCTTTATCCAAAGGTCAAATTCTATGAGCAGGATGTATGGAGGTACCCGAACAACATTTTGATGAACCTGCATTTCCGCGCTTTGGTGGATTTTCAGACAATGAGCATATGGCAACGCAAACTTCCAGCGCACATGACTCGAACTTTGACCAAGGGACAAAGTAAGACTCATCTTCTGCAGAGACCATACACTCGCTCATTGGACGTTAGAGATCCAACTAGTCGCATGTTACAACAGCCACGGGAAAAACAAGTTCAACCCAGCCGAAGAAGCATACTTGTGGATTGGTGACCTGCTCATCTCCCCTTATGATGAGCAGCTTGTTCCATCTACGGGACTGGTCAATGTCATTCCTCGGGCCCAACACTGCGAACCTTTCCTGGTCGGTGAAATCCACAAAGACATCAGTATTTACCAACTTCGAATGCATACCGAGTTCGAAGAGCCCATTTTTCATGGCTCCTCCCCGGCGGACAAAGAGAGGTGGAAGGATGCCGAAGCTAGATGGGGAAAAGTGGATGCACAGTGGAAAGCTATGTCAACAACACCAGGAAAAGTCAAGGACTTTGTGTATAGCCTCAGATATTGGAAGTCTGGTGATGGCTTCATATATGCCCTTTGGGCATTCGAGGCTATAGCGGATGGGGATGTGCACCACTGGAGCACCGAGCTATGTCCTCGATTCGTGAACGCACTTGTGAGGCACACAAATGCGAAAATGAATGACCGCGTGAAGAGGCTTGAACAAAGTACATCTTCCAAGTGATATCCGAGGTTCACCAGCCCTACCCCGACAAGCTTTCAATCGCAATTCGGAAGTCATATTACCGATGACCACCGCTGCCTAGCTGGTTCTATCTGTCTCTTCGGTGCTAACTCCACTATCACCTCCACCACTCGCTGCCTACGACCATCTTACCATCTTCTATTTATTCTCCATCCTTCTGTCTTCAACCCAACGTACATCATCCTTGAAATCCCTGCCATTTCATATGCTCTATTTATCTTCAATTGTCGTGCGAAATGGCGTCCTGATTACACAGTACGTCAGTCATCCTCTTTGCCTCGCTGAACATTCATTGACGAATCTACGCTTAGTTCACGATACGTTTGCTCACACGTACTGCCAGTGTCCTCAGCAAAAGCCATATATATTATTTGTACTATACATGTATCGTCGTATCAAGATCGCTGACAATTCGAATGTCTGTCATTGCCTGCAATGCCACTCGAAGCTGAGCCAATTGCAATCTGACATTGACACCTACTCGACATCATCGAAGTCAGACTAGCTCTGGTGGCGGTATCGTAGGAACTATTCGATAGAGTTGAGGATGAACCCAGGGTTGCCCGGGAGCAAAAGGTGAAGTTGAATCGTTCGGCGACGGTATGTGAAGCCAGGTATCTAGCCACTGCAAGGAATCAGCCATACATTGACGTTTTCGAGAGAGTATAGATGCTGCGATGCGAATGAATCGAGAGGACCTACCTAGACTTGCCTCGACTGTAGAGGGAATCTGTTATCGTGGCCTTTTGACTACCCGTGAGCATCTCGATTCTCATCCCTTCTCATCCTCCCCTCTACCCTCCGATCATAATCACACACCCAATGATACCCACCCACTCCGTCATGGGCCCCGCTCTCCTTCCTTGCTTGGTGGCCGGGCACCAACTTGTTTGGTTAGTCATTATAGTGGCCGTCATTGCGATTTACCTGATATACGTCGTACCGAATTCCCAATCTTCATTCTATGAATGACTCCATAGTCTGGGTGCCATTCGCAGGCTTGATTCTCTGTGTCTATGAATATATATATATGTTGGTCGGAGTTGAATGGTGCATAGAACTACTTAACACCTTCGAGTATACAGTCTGAGACAAGTGCTCAGACGGCGTGTCAACGAAAATCATGTTGATTCCAGAGTAAATATAGCAGCAGGCATGATTTCACGAGTTCTTTCGACTGTGGAGATTGGTTCGAAATCGGTGACGGATGTGTGTAGTAAGTACAGTGCCATGGAAGGGGATTTTGTTGACATTGTGAATAGCTTGAATGTGTTGGACCAAACGTACACAGGTTGATGGATCAAGATCACTGCTTCATGGTCACAAACATTGCCATTGATCGAGAGAGTATTTCGTATAAATTCTTGGAGTGCAGGTCATCAGCGGAAGGAGGTGACAGTAAACGGTCAGTCAGAGTTTGAGCTGCGTGGAGGGATGAATATCCGTTCGAAGTAGAAGAGATGTTGTTACCTATGAGACGACCGCGCGGTTATGGGCGCAGTACTATAGATGCTGTTCTTCATTGGCCTTCGCGTTCAGAGCTAAAGGACTCGGAACGAGAAAACGAGTTTTGATTGGTTGACTACGCTACATTATGTAAAGGTTATGTCCTCGCTCTGAATTAGTGCCTCCTTCTGCTGGTTAAGTCGGTGTCGTTTTCAGTTAATGGTTATCGAAATATTTGCTGCCCACGGCGGCGGAAGCATTCTATCAGCAATTGAGGAGCCTGCAAAAGTCAATCCTTCTCAGAACTGTTTCTGTATTTTGTGACATACATGACGCATCGGTCAACACCATCGTGAGGAAGCGTGCAACTGAATTGCAAAAGAGAGATGTAAGCTAGCTACTGAGAGAGTAAGAACATCTGAGTACCTGCTCGTATGTTTTGTGTCTTCTTGATGAACTGACGCACAGTCAGGATCTTTCTGTCTGTTAAAACTGGCTTGTGGCCCTACAAACAGAGGTCCAGGAAGTCGGCGAGTCAACAAATTGCGCGCTTGACGGGACAGAGATGTGGATTCCTGATCTCACGAAGCCCACGTATCTCTGGTTTTCAATCAATGTGAGATTCAAAGATCATTCTCGTCTGCTTGCTTTCAATCTCATATCTCAAACTTGATCAGATCGTTTGTTCCAAAGGATGCAAAAGCATAACATACTTCGTCGCGACAAAGGACGTGGATATTGAAATTGCACAGAAAGAACAGAAACTATAGGAATCCGGGCTTTGTCTGCGTGTGAGTGCTTCAACGAAGGTATCCTTATTCGTTCGTCGCTTCCTTACCTCAACTCACAAGTACTCTCATTTCAAAGCTCGTATCAAAAAACCGGCACAAAAATACTCGGTCTTGCGCGGGGTTCGCATTTGCACTCTTCGTTCCATACACCTACAATCAGAACTAGTCTAAACAACCCATAGCAACCTCTCAAGGCGTCGCCTCTTCCTTTACCGAGCCCGCGACACACAGATTGAAGTAGCCAGACTGCTCACGTACAACGCTGCACTCAGGAAGCATGCAGGGCTGAGCTTCGCGAAAGAGGTGACGATGGATACATAATTACCGGTGGCGCGAGCAAGGTGTTGGGCAGGAAGTTAATGCGGGTGCAATAAGTCGTTGGGAGGACTACTAGGGCTCGCTAAAACGATTCAGGGTGGAGAAGTTTGGAGGGATTTCAAAGATTGTAAGATTACTTCGTCCTCTATGTTTACACTGGCTGATCGTTCTCACTGATCTTGCTTTTTCTATCATTCCAGGGCGCGATATACGAAGGAACCTTTGATGTTCAGCTACAATCGATGTTCATCCAGAAGGAGTATACGTCTTGATTTAAATCACGATTTCTGTGCATATACATCCCAGATTGTCGTGTTTGACACTGCAGGGCGTCGCTCTCTTCTATTCTTTGACTCCATATTCACTTGTGAATTCAACATCCTGTCATTTCTGTTCAAAAGACTTTCAGAGCTGGACGGACTCGGAAGGCCCGTGCGCCAGGCTGTGTCGGGTAGCTTGGAAAATGGGCTAAAAAACCTCAGAACACGTACTTTCTTTCTTACTCTTGACCACTCGCAACCTCACATCCCCAGTTAGAACTAACTCTAAAAACCGTCCATTGGTTTGTGTGTTTCGACAATTCGGGATGTTCAATTCGCTGACCATTGCATATAGGACATACGTGGACAGATGCTCTTATTTGCACCAATTGCTTCAGGCTTTCGTCGAGTCTTTCGACTTATGCTTCGTTCCGTCTTGTCTCTGTTCTCCCCACGCGGCCTCGCCATCCAAATTCTCGTCATGTGCTTGCTCAGCGTCACTGTATTCCCTCTACCGATGGACCTGGTCTCCCATGGTTCAACAAATGACGGTGTTGGATACGGTGAGAGACTCTGTTAGGCTACCACTTGAACACACACTGATGAATCGGGCGGCAGATATCTTTCTGCAAACGCTTCATGGGGGACATATGGTTCTCCTCATTGACAATGAAAGATTTTGCCGGGATTGGAATCTACGTTATGCTGATCTTACATCCCTTATCGCCAAAGAGGACCACATCGGCCGTGCTCGCTTTTTGAATCTAGACGCAGCCCGTCAGGCACTTGACGAAGCAAGAAAACATGCAGACGAGACCTCCCGGGTTTACCCGGATTCGGATTCGGAACTGAACGCATGGAGGTATTCAGACGACGTTATGTTGCATCTCTGGCCTTCGCTTGATGCCAAAACGAGGGCAAAATGGGAAGCTACGTTGCCAGAGCGAATAAGAGGAATAATTTTGACCGCGGGACAAGGTAGGAAATGTACTGCTGAAACCATACATCCGCTCATTGAAGGCAAGATATGTCTGTGTTCGAGTGTTACGCGAGCGAAGACCAGAAGACTGTGATCGAAGCAACATACTTGTTGATTGGTCATCTATTCCTCCGGCGTGATGGTGTGCAACATGTTCAACCTACGGACCTGGTCAGCCGGTACCCAATACAGTACCATATCGGTACACTCATGAAAGACATCAATCTTGACCAACTGCGAGCACGCGTCGACTCCGAAAAGCTCAAATTCCATCATTGGAGTGAAATCAAATGGAACAAGAATGTAGGGGACTGGGGGGAGGAAGACGTAGAGAGGTGGGAGGGAAAAGAAAGGGAATGGAAGGTTATTGATGACTTGCAGAAGGCTAAGTTGAAACTAGGTCAAAAGTTCACACCGTATTCGACGTCCCTCGAAGGGTGGAAGTGGCAAGATGGCATCTTATATGCCCTCCACGAATATGGAGCCATAACGGACCAGCAGTTGCAAAATTGGTTCGTCAACATACGTCTGCCATGCGTCAACAGACTTGTAGCCAAAATAAATGCGGCGACGACAAAACGCAAAAAGAACATCGAAAGCCACTCTCGAACTGATCTCGGAGAGGCCACAACCTCGAACTAATCCAGTTCTACCTGGTATTCATATCACGAACGTCCGACATGTTGCACCGCGTCCCTCCGGTACCAACTCCACTATCACCACTATCCCTCGCTGCCTACGACCGTCTTACTATCTTCTATTTATTCTCCATCCTTCTCTCTTCAACCGAACGTACATCATCCTTGAAATCTTTCCCATTTCATATGCTCTATTTATCTTCAATTGTCGTGCGAAATGGCTTCCTGATTACACAGTACGTGAGTCATCCTCCTTGCCTCGCTGAACATTTATTGACGAATCTACGCTAGTTCAGCCATTCCACGATCTTGAATCTATTTATAACATTGTCCTTGTACATGCACGGTGAAGCGATTTCGCTGAGGTTGATGATGTCGCACATACTTGCTGAGTTCCAACTGCGCACGAACTGAAATCATCAATGATCAACGTTGCAACGTTCAACACCCATCCGACAAGACCAAACTTTTCTCCCTGCATGAAGATCAGATTCTTCTCGGTGATTTTCAATTAGGCACCAGTGGACATTCTCAAGGATGTGTGATACATACCGGTTCTTGATAACGTTCAAGCTCGAGCTCAAGTTCTGTACTTGACCGGTGTGCATATAACGCTGTTCATAACTGGCAGCGATGAAAGTAATAATGTTCAAAAACGTAGCCAACTGCAGTTCAGAAGCCACATACATCGTAGCGTCGTTCTACCTGAAAAAAAATCTATCCTGATCTAATACAGAACCGAGACTAGACGTTCGAAGAAATATAGATTTCAGATGGAGAGTTCATGTGAATATTGGAAAAAGAGGGCAAATGAATGTCCTTGTCCATGTTCAAGAATATAACCATGCATACGTGAGAAGGATGAAGAGAAAGAATGGCATGAAGGATTACATTACATGGAGAAAAATGAAATGAGTTGGGTTTTTGGGGTCTATGGAGTTAGGTATGGAGGGAGTTTGCATAGGGATTATAACAACAACTTGCAAGTTAATGACAAGTAGAGCAATGCGGGGGTGGTATCATTGACGAAGGGTAACAGTGGTCGGGTTACATAGATCTGCCTGTTCAGCGAATCATTCTACAAGGTTGGTCAGGTATCGCTGATATGTAGAGAACAACCTGTGTTGGGAGAGTGACTTGAGGTAGCATGGGAAGTCTGCGCGGACAAGCCGCGCGACGAGGTCGAAGGCATGATAGAGGAAACCGGATTTGTGAGACGGTGTTGAAAAATTGAAGCATCACGAAGGCATAGGAGAATCCGATGGAGTAACGTTCTCAAGGATGGTCTCCACTCTTCCTCCTACTTGTCGTAGACATTTTCACCAGGCCTACCCTCTTCATCATCTGATATGTCCAGATTCGACATCACATCTACGATATCCCCATCTGAGACTGCATCCCATCCCCTTCTTCGCGAGGGAAAAGCACTTGACGACGGTGGACCCGAATTGTACCGGTGCTCATAACCATATTCGTAATCCGAGCCGTCATACCCAGACGAGCGGGAGAACGATATCGGCGACGTGGGCGAGAGCTGGTCAGGTTCTAGGGAGTCGAGTTCAGCAGGGTGTTGGTGGCCACCGTGTGGATGCCACGGAGAGGTGTTTGTTATACGCAGGAGTTCACCTTCGTCAGAGAACAAGGACAGATTGTCGTCGTCGAAATCGAGAGAGTCCGAGTCGGAACGGACATCGTCATCCGAGTCAACGAAGAAGCGTGAATGAGATCGGACACGAGGATTCATTCGGGTGAGACCGAGCAATTGAGGCTGTGTCGAAGCATGATTGGGTCGAGGACGTGCTGAGGTGGGTGACGATACCACAGGAGAACTTGGAGATACGGGTGATGCGGATGAAGAAGGAGCAGCGGAATTCGACGATGACTTTGATGTTGTTTTGGAAGAGTTCGGGGGAACAGCACTTAGAACACTGATACCTGATGGCGCAGAAGAAGGGGAAGTGACACTTGATGGTGCAGCAGCACTAGGTACTGACGACGAACTTCTTGCATGAGTTAGGTGTCCATGTGCAAGACCGAGCCCTAGTGACACCACGCTCTCGCTCCTCCGCCAGCCAGACGACAGCGAGGAGAATATCTTACCCATAGGCGACATACTCGTCGTAGGCGGATGATTCGAAGAAGCAGTCAGCGTCGGTGTAATCGAGCCAGTACCGGCATCTGGCGTGGGTGATCGCGAACGGTGGACGGCAGGAGAACGTGAGCGGGAGATTGAACGTCGGACTTTGGAGAAGGAGTATCTTCGACTTTGGTTCTCCTTGGCCTTTCCTTTCCATTTATCACGCGAGGAAGGAGTTATGGAGGAAACGACCGGTGTGGCTGACGAAGGCAACACACGAGTCCCAAGTCTTGGAGTCCTTTCCGCGTCTTCTAGACCTCGTTCCCGTAGACGGCGTTCAGGAGCAGACGCACTAGGCCTGACAGTCTGTGGTTTATCGTCCTTTCTGTTCAGTCTAGAGGACGTCGCGGTCGGCACAGTACCAACGAGCACCCGCTCCAGTAACTCTCGCTCGTTGAGGTTGGTGATATCAGCAGACGAAGGCTGATCACTTCTTTTAGCTTCCTCCCTCTCCTTCTCTCTCATACGACGACGCTCTCGTTCTCTCGCACGTGCGTCTCTATCATCTCGTTTCAAAGCCCTGAGACGCATATTGGGTTCGCTGGTGACTGGTCCACGGTCACCGATATCCTTGCCTTTGCTCTCGCGTCTCCCGTTGGAATGAGAGCTACGTTTGCTGGAGGTACGATCTACGCGGGTAGTACGGGATATTGAATCGGTTTCTGGATGGGAAGGTCTTGAACGAGAGGGAACGGCACCGCGAAGGAAGCTTGTGATGCGATGAGAAAACTGAACAAGATGTCATGAGTACGATGAATCATTGAGGAATCGTCAAATCCATGCAACTTACCCGAGAAAGACCTCCTTTCTGGATATCTCCCTGCAAAACCGTCTCTCCTTGCACAACTTCCTTGCCAGCCTTACGAGTCTTCCCATTCCCAGCAGCTCTATGAACACCCTCTCGACTCCCTCTATCCTCCTTCTGCCCTTTACTCCGCCATCTAAACTTGACAGCACTCATCGCATCATCCCGCTCCTTCTCCGTCACCTGGATCTTCTCAATCTGGGACAAAGGCGTGATCGCATCGTGATCATCTTCGTCCGAAGCTGTAGCGGACTTGAGGTATTTCATGGTGTTGCTAGGCTGTTGGGTGATGAACCCGCTGGCGGTGGTTCCCGAGACTCCAGATGTCAGACTGGCTCTGGCGGAGGATGTAGCGGGGGTAGGATACGAAGATAAGCCGGGTATGATTGCATCCGCATGCATCGTCGAACTGCTCGTGGTGAATTCAACGAGTGACGTGGTATCGCTGGAGCTACCCGATAGAGTTGAAGATGAGTCTGGGAGAATGGGTGTTGAGCCGGGAACACCCAAAGGCGTGGTCGAATCGTTGGGCGAGGTCATGCGAAGCCAGTAATCCGGGTTTGGAAGATCGTGAAGGAACCAAGGATTTAGCTACAGATTTAGAGTTGTATGAGAATGAATGTTGTGATTTAGAACGAACCGAGAAAAGAAAGACTCGCCTTGACTTCCTCGAGCGTTATCCGTCTTTCCAGATCCTTCTGCAGGAAGTGATCTAATAGGTGCATAACAAGTGCGCCTTCCCTGGATCCACCAGGACTCTCCTTCCTCGCTCCCTCTTTAACTTCGGAATTGGTACCCTCACCATCCGATACCTCCCTAGCCGCCTTATCTTTCTCATTAGTGATCAACCACTCCCAATCCTGCCACCGTCCCTCTCTAGCCTTCTGTCCACCCGTGAGCACACTGTCCCTGCCCATCATCTCCTCGACCCTCCAGTCATGATTACACACCCACTGATACCCCGTCCATTCCGTCATGTGCTCTCCTGCCTCTCCCGGAGGCCGAAACGGTGTCTTGCCAAAGAGGAGACAGTAGAGCGTCACACCGAGCGCCCAGATATCGATCGACTTCGTCACCGGAGGACGAGGAGGCGCGGGGAGGGGAAGTATCGCTTCTGAGGAAGAGGAATTGGGAAGAGAAGAGCTTGTTGGAGGTGGTGGTAAAGGACTATAGGAGGGATAGAATTTCGCCGCCTGCGGCCATTCGATGAATTCCCATACGATTTCCGGGGCTAAGAATGCCGGGCTGCCTGCTCTTTTGGCGAGATCGGCGTCGTTGAGCAGTAAAGGGTCTTCCTCGGTATCGTCTATAGGTGAATTTGAGGCTTTGGCTGCGGCTAGACGTTGTGCGTAGCTAGAACGGGAAGAATGAAATTAGAGAATAGTCGGAAAGAAGGGGGACGGTTCGCGGAGTATGAAGTTTCAGAAGCAGGCCATGCCAGAAGGAAAGACGTTCACATATAGATAAGAAGAATGAAGAAAGGCAAGAAGTTTGTCAAGGATAAACCCGAATTAATCTAGCATGGGTAAACTGGGGATCGAGAAGGTCAAAGATAGTAAAATTAGGAACAACCCGAAGCCCAGAACGAGCGAAAGAAGTGGTAAAATTGCTGACTATCATTTCAACTTACCTGAAATGAGCAGTACCAAAGTCCGCAATCTTCACTCTATCATGGTCCGTGCTCCAGAGCAGATTCGCAGGCTTGATATCCCTGTGAATGATACCCTGGTGATGAAGGTATTCGAGTCCAAGTATAGCATCGCGCATGATTCTACGAGTTTGCTCGACGGTAAGGATGGGTGTACCCGGCGATGAGGGATTTGTGTACTGGATCTCGCCGCCGCCGAGGTATTCCATTACTAGAAGAACGAGAGATGGTGAGTATACATGTCCCAAAAGACCGCGATGAGATTGGAAAAAGTTGGCGGACAACCGATTACGACAGAAAAGCCAAGAGAGAAACAACGATCTCACGGAGCACGAACGTGAACGGATGAGAAATGTATTCATGATTCATACAGAACCCGACAAACGAAGGGCGAAAGAAAGCAATAGGTATCGAGGTCCACGTACCCATGAAGACCATCTCATTCTTCCTATCATCGATAACCTCATAAAGCCGAACCACATGCGGATGTTTGCATTTCTTCATGATCGCGATCTCCTTTCGTATCTCCTGTTCCGCAGTGCGTATACCATCCACAACGGTCGGTGTACTTCGCGGACGAGTGGTCCCTAGCCCGTTTGCGGTTCCCGAGGTGCTAGAGCCTCCTCCTCCCGAACCTGCTGCGCCTGGAGCAGCTCCTCTCATCCTCAACATCTTATACTGCCGCTCGCGTCTAGCCTTGGGATTATCTCTCTTGACAATCTTCATAGCCAGAACCTTCGAGGCCATCTGCTTCTCGATCCGCTTTCGTTCTTCGGCATCTTGACTAGGGTGGATGGAGATATAATACTTGTTCTCGTAGCACCGCCAGACGTTTCCGTGTTGTCCAGACCCAACTTTAGCGTCCATAACGTATTGATTGATCATCTTCTTGCCGTCAGCGAGACGTGTGGTCTGAGCGAGCGACGTTGTGACGACGGCTGGTTGGGAGGTGGTCGGCGCAGGGATTGCGGTTGGGAAGGGTGATGAAACGGTCGGTTGAGAGGTAGAGGCATGCTGAGAGGAAGAATCACAGAGCGACACCTCTGCCATGGCGCTAGCCAAGTTTGAGCGTAGCGTACGTGATAGGGAGTAGAGAGGGCGTCTAGTGATTTGAGTCCAATAATATAACAATCGCTGCTAAAGCGTTTGTGGCTTTATGGTTTTGAGCCAGGATGATTTGAAGGAGATTTTGCTTGTATGATTTTGAGAAGAGAAGAGGTGAAGGTTCGAAGGACAACGTAGGAATGTTGTTATGATAAACTTTAGGAGAAAAGAGAAAGAGAGGAAGAAGGAGGAAGAAGAAGAAGAAGAGGAACGAGGAAAGAGAAAGTCAATTTGGATTACGTTATTTTGAAAGCCGGGAGGGACGATCTAAAATTCCCACGCGTGGAATTCAATTTAAAGAAGATTGCTGATACCGCCGACGTCATTAAGCGCCCGCTTTGACACTGCCTGCTCACTGCCACACCGACAATTTTACGCCACATCAGGCCACATCCCGACTCTTTCGAGGGAAAATCGCTACACTAATTCACAAATTTACTCTACGCCAAACTTGATATCTTTCCGTCCAAATTCGCATCCGTCTACGTTTGACATTGTCAATGTTTCGAGCCCAACAGTGTAATATCTTACTCACATCATACAAAATCCCCTCATCGTTGTGCTGAACAATAGACGTATCCAACCGTACCCTTCCCAGATCCGCATGCGCAGAATGTGCTATCGACGTAGAAAACGTACTCGGATTCTGGATACTGAGATGAACAGCCGGTCGAGACTGGGACCCATGAGAACTCGAGGTAAAGGTGTTCAACTCCAATGCCCGCGCAGCTTGTCCGATTTTCTCCCTGCTGTTCAGATTCGCCATCATGACATTCGCGTAACTGCAGAATTCCGCTCAGAAATCAGACATACATGTCACTTCTTCTAAGTGCTAATGCTATCGTCCAGGGGGAAAGACAAGAAAGAACTCACAGGGGACCCAGTGTAAACTCCCTGTACAAGTGTCGGAGATGGGATGCCCCATCCAATGGCAAAGCCGTGAGTGGATCAGCTGAGAGATATGCATCAGACAGCTCACAATGTTACCCGGACTGTCGTCGTAGGAAGCACAAGGAAGACGATGAGATCTGCTAGTGCCAGCGTGGCGGTAATCAGGCCTGATTCAACGAAATTGATGATTATCTTGTCTAGTATAGCCTTCGTTTGCGGGAAGGCGGTCTTTTTCCTTTCCCGACGCATCTGATGACGATGATAAGAACTGGGTCGCGTTCTAGTTCAGGAGCATACGACAAGAGAAATGACACTGACCATGACCACGAAGGTGATACCGTTGATGTAGTCCCCTATGACGGCGGATGCTAGCCAAACCTAGCAAACAGTCAAGTGTCATCATGCCCATGAAGAAATCAACATCGTAAATTGCTCAATATCTAACCTCTGATATTCTATTCAGAGACGGCACTAGCTCGAAGTTTCGGTTGAAAAGGTAAAACTATTTCGTGGTTCCAGACTTTCAACACGTCATGCGCATCCGCACCATGATACTGTGTACTAACCTTGACATTGAACGCTATGCAAGCCGAAAGCTGCATGGTCGAAATCTTGAATGATTATCGAACAATGAACAATCATCAAGTCAAAGCCTCTTTAGCCTCGATAGTCTACTGACAAGAGTGTTCGATACTCACAATGATCGCAATCAACAGAAACACTATCAGAAGCTTGCCCCCTTTAGTCGCGCCTCCACTAAGAGTATAAATACGCCTTTAATCAACATCAGTGTCATGAAGCTGACAGGCAACAATGATAGTAGAACTGTTCGAAACGTACCAGGAAAAGAACATCTGAGCCAGTGATGTGGCTACATAGAAGATGGATCAATCGTTCATGAGTGTTGAGATGGTTTGCATGACCAGAGAAGGAGGGACGCAGGGAACTTCAGGAGAAAGGAGAAAGGGGTCGAGGTGCGAATCATCCAGATGACACCCACATAATCCAGTTGTAAGCAGCGCCAGGGGAACAGACCATGGGACATGCTCAACGACCGCGATAACACCAAAGTTCAGTACCAAAGTTCCCCAGATGGTGTGTGAAATGAAGACGATCGCACACAACTGGATACCGATGGTCACGTAAACTAGTAGAAAACAATGAACGTTGAGTACCGAGTCTTGACATGATTTTCAACATGATTGAGGCAGAGAGCTTTCGTACCGAACGCTTGAACGATGAGACTATCATGTTTAGAACGGCTCGAAGACGTGTAGTTATCTTTAATCTTGTTAAGTTCTTGTCTCGGGACTGGAATCGAACAATCTTCACTCACATAGCTGAGTGAAAAATGCACCAAAAAGCCCCCAGTGAAGGAACCCTGCGAGAAGCTGCACAGTGCAAGATACAGCGACTCTGGATTCAGCAATTGGAATCTTCTCCGAGTGTATTCATACACGTACAACTGGCCCCGTGCTAAAGAAAGAAAGACGTCACATCTCTGCCTTGAACAGCAAGTTAAAACCATCCGAATCGCACTCACAAAGTAACGCTTGCTTGGGCAACTTGCTCGGGGTGGGGGTGGGAGTAGTAGCTGAAGAAGACATGGGCACGAAAATTCCAACACGAAGTCAGCTCGAACTGGAGTATGTATATATGATATCGATATGAAGACCCATTCCAAGTGGGGTGCGTTGCAGTGGGTGAGGATAGATATCATGACTGTTTGATCCCAGACCACGATTTGTATCCCTCGAACTTCATTCGATGATTGGGAAGAGACCTAGTTGCTTCTCGAATTCATTAAAATCATTCAAAACATATGACACGAATGCGAGGCATCTACGCTCACCGAGGACACGGAAACACTTCGCCCGTTTCAACGCTTTCGTTTCTGATTACAGCTCTTTGCGGAACATAAGGCGCGGCCGGAATTTTGCCGGTTTTTTTGAGAATTTCGAGAATTCATCAAACCAATCTTCCATCGTGAATATAGCACTCAATTCTTCTCTAAAACCTTAGCTGTTGAGTGCGTTTGAAAGCGGTGTGAAGATACTACATTTTACAAGTTTCATCTGAGGGAATTGCTTGTTTGGTTCAAAAGTTATTCAGGGATTGTATGATACAGAGTTGAATGAGAAACATCAGGAATTATGGCTCGAGTCTTCTTGTCGTTCAAGTTTTTTGAGGCCTCCTGAGACAGCTGATGAACAATGTGTGAGACTATGGAACAAAGAAAAGAGATTTCTGATACACACCTGCTTATTGCCATGCCCAACCCAATCTCCTGCCAGTTTACCAGAATGTTGACATAGACATAACTCAGAAGCATAGTACATCTTGATTCTTGTCTCGGGGGTACATCTTAAGAGACACTGAGCAAGTGTTTTGAGTATGATCAATCCAAAGCTGGGCAAGGCCATGTAAATTAACGCATTCTCTGGAATTGAGAAGCCTAACAAACAACACACCTGGCGTGAAGCTGGCAACACAATGGGAGCTCGAGCAATGCTTTTTCTCTCCTAGGGGCTCAAAGGCATCACATAGCTCATTCCAGCTCTAACTCATAACGGGATCACAACTTGTATTGTCACTTTTGTAGTCTTGTGAGGTGCTGTGGCTGGATGCAAAGAGTTGGTGAACTGTGACAAGTTCAGATATTGAGAATGCATTCATCTTCAGGACTTTTGAGGCATTTGTGTGTATCAGAAGCGAAAGAACATCGTAGTTAGTGAGGAAGTTTGTACGGATACAGAGCCAAAGTTAACTTTTGATCGAAATAAGCAATTCCCTCGGACGAAACTTGCGAATGGTAGTATTTTCACGCCGCTTTCGAACGCGCTCAACGGCTAAGGTTTTAGAGCAAAATTGAGCGAGATTTTCACGACGGAAGATTGGTTCAATGAATTCTCGAAATTCTCAAAAAACCGGCAAAATTCCGGCCGCGCCTTATGTTCCGCAAAGAGCTGTAATGAGATGATCAACTCTGTCCCCTCGAACTTTGCCATAAGTATTCATATGACCGGTCAACGAACAAATGTTGAACGAGGGTGTTACATTTTTTCGATTTTGGAAGTGGATTATATTATAACTTATACCACTGAGACTCTGAATATCGATCAGTGCGACAAGACATGATGCATCAATGCATATGCTGCAAGACCATGTAGATGATGATGCAGAGACGGAGAAGAAGGATATATACAGCAGACACTGGAAGAATAAATACAGAATATATACAATCGGCGCCAAGAATAGGTAGAGAAAAAAGGAGGGTAACTAGTTGGAAAAGGTGAAAAAGTTTGAACTCTAAGGAGAAGATAATACGGTGTTGCAGGAAGCGACGGAAATAGTACTAGGCAGAGATATCAATCATTGGTATTGGAGAGACGGGTTGAGCTTCAAGAACCTTGACGATATGACCATGTTCCATCAGTCAGTGACTTCAGCTAATCTCTGAGTCGAACGATTCTATTTTTTGACGGCCATATTTCAGCTTCATTGCACAGATGATTCAACGGATTGGACGCACCAAGTCTGTTTCCGATTCCCTGGTCTAGTAAGCGATGCATTGATGCGGGTGATGAAGGAGTTCATGTATTTAAATCGTAGGTCAAACCAGGTCGACAATGTTTTCGAGTCAATGGCGTGGAGGTCAGAAAGGCCTTCGATATAGCCTTCCGAAAACAACCAATCACGAACATAATCTCTCCTTGCTTTCCCAGACTTCTCTCCCACTTCCCCCAGTGTCCAAGCTTGCTCTTTCTTCTCTACCTCTGCTCTCCACTCCAATTCCCTCTGGGTTCGAGTAAGGAATCTGAGATGTGACGTAGCATCTTTACGCATGGCACTAAGATCGATCTTAACGTCGCTTGCAATGCTACCAATGGTAGCGTATATTGCGCTTTCGGAGGAGATCGATTGTTCCTCTGTTTCCGAACGTTGCGGGGAAACCACCTCTTTACCGATCTTCAGAGATACCAGCCCAGTCGGACGAGGCGCACTCTGTTTCGGTGCAGTGCGATATACAATTAGGGAGATCACTAGAGCCTAGATGAGTAGGTTGATGATCTTTAGAGTCCAAACATCTCACCTGATGTACCAGTTGCCACCATTGAACCTGGCGTCAACTCATTCCATGTCTTCAATGCCGACTCGTCAATGGCATCGCGGTGGTCCAGATATGCTATGTAATTGTTCAGGAAAGCCCAGTTGATCGCTTCGTCTGAATCTGGCAGCGACTCATCATCAATGCGCAAATCAGCCTTAGGTGGGGTGGTGGTGGTGGTGGTCGCAAACTTCAGTGCGCTTTTGAGAATGTCGTCTTTTCCATTTGAATTCTCAAATCGAACGTGACCGAGTTTGATCTCCTTAACTTCGTAGTCCTTGCGTAGTCGCATAGATTGCCGCCGAACTTTTTTTTCCGTTCCAATGCCGAGTGATACTTTCCCGTTAACTGGGATGCCATGCAGGAGGTACGTGTGTAGAACAATCTCTGCAAATTCGACTCGTCAGTGCATTTCTGGAAGCTGGGCTATCAGACCTCCTCACCATTGGTAATTCGATCCTGAGGATGAACTGTCGAACCACGGTCAACTGGGTTTATCGGTCGAGCAGTTACCATGAGCAAGCACATAGCAAGAAAAAGGATCGAAAATGTGCGGGAAGAGAACGAAGCCGAGGAGGAAGAGAGCAGCATGGTTTGAGGAGAAATGCAACGGCAAAAGTTGAAACTTTTGAAAAATTTAAATATGTCCAGTGGCCAGCCTGGTATCAAAACCGGTTCAATGATCAGCATATTCGACGCCAGGGGCAACAAAAACAGATACCAGTAGACTGTTGATTCTGAAATTCGTGCAAATACGCTTGTCGTGGGCAGTGGTGGTTGAGAGTCAAGATTCTTACGAAAATGCTTCCCTGGCTCGAGCCTCGCTCTTTCAAGCAACTTGCAGGTAACGTAAAGAGACCCGTGGGACACCATCGGATCACTGCTGAGTCTGCGGCAGCTTAGGGTCGAAGAACCCTGGAGGCGCTGGACCTCCGACCTACTATGGCCCCTACCTGGCCAGAAGAACTTGCGTCTGGCTCACAGTCGGATTGGGAGTTTGTTACCATTATTATAGGGTATCTGGATCACTGCGATCTGATTGAACACTTTGAGCAATTACAATGCGATGACGCGAGGGACTCTGAGGGACTGCAGCAACTGGTCAATCAGGCGAGTAGATTGTTTCTTTTTTATTGTGTACCTTCTTATCTGGGATTATTGACATAGTGATCTCCCTGATTATATATCGCACCGCAGCGTTCTCTTCGAAAACTAAACCTCGTACGACTGGGCTAGTGTCTCTGAAGATAGGCAAACAGGTCCTTTCCCCGAAACGCACGAAAGAAGAAGAAAAAATCATAGACAGCAGCCCCGGAACTACGAAATACATCACCATTAGTAGGATCAGGGACGGCGTCCCAATCGATATTCCTGTTCTGAGCGCAAACTTCGCCGAGCACCATTTTCGATTCCTTACCACAACAACAGCGGATGTGGACTGGTGATCAAGAATCGAGGCGAAAGAGCAAAAATGGATTGAGGCGGAGGAGAACGTGAGGTCTGGCTATGCAAGGAGAGAATATTTTCGCGATCGGATGTTTGCTGAAGGCTACATGGTCGGCCTTTGGGCGCTGAACGCTATAGACTATCCCAAATCAGCCTGGGTCAAGCTGCGATCTCATTGAAACCTCAACCCATTCGTCAACCGCATTCAAAGTATAGGAGCCTATCAGGGTAGAAATTCTAAAAAAGGGACCAAAAGAGGGCGCTCTGATGAAGCTGATGAATGAATGTTGGTGGAAGAGAGCATCGGAACGCCGAGGTGAAGATCATTGCCATCCTGTCTCTCCACCTTGCTGATACCTTCCTTTAGTCTCGCTTCCTGTAACACGCTACGATTGCTCCTATCCACATTCTATAGTCCTTGTTTATCTATTCTTTTCTTCCTTCCTTCGTATCTATTTTTGATCTTACTCCTTCAATTGTCTCTCGATCGATAGCCCTTTTCTGGTAATGATCATGAACAAGCTCAGAACGATATGAGAGTCGTTCATAGTAGGATTACGGTTATGACCTCGAATTACGAAAATTATATAGAGCGTCTGGCCATCGAAATCGCGATGTTACTGACTGTTACTTTCAGCCATTGTGAATGACCTTGGAGCCCCGGGAAGGTCAACTCGGGAGTTCATCTTCAGAAGGCCAAAAACTTGCCTTGAAAGCTATCGACATTGAAAACCTTCTCCCATGGGAGACGCTCCGCTTTCAACTGTTTCTCGATTTCGGCACGTTGTGAATCGAATGGAGTGATGATACAGAAATCCCTTTTCTGATAGTAGTTACGGACGAGATTGACCAATGACGGATCACAGAGATTTCAGCCTTATTCTACATACAAAGGAGCCTGATGAGTGCATTAACTACGACTGTTGGAGAGCATAACGACTTACAATCCAGCTAGTACCGCGTTAATCCTCTGATCCTTCGCGCGACGTATCGACAAACCGTACACAACCATGCTGAACAGTTTTAAGGGATGACTTTGGTTTTGAGCCGTAGACTTTTGGGGAAATCAACGTCTCAAGAGGAACTAGCATTCGATCTAAGTAATGGGAGAAACGCATTAGCGCAAGTTCAATATGAAAGCCGTACTAGTAGTAGTAGTCACACTGACGGTGACTGGACATTAAGGAAATAGCTATTTGATTTCAGATGTTTGAATTAGCAGAAAACACGACACGATGGACAAATGGGTATGAGGCTCACGTTGTTTGAGATCACCGAAGAAGCAGACCCTCCCCAGGCATTTACGATTCACCCATGCATTCTCACCCTCCTGATAGACAAGGAGGACCATCTGGCATCAGCAGCGAGATTATCAGAAAATGTGACACAATGATTACTAGGCATATTATACAGTTGAAGAAGTATAGGTATACAAACAAAGAGGACTAGGAAAGTGTGGATAGGAACAATCCAGCACAATGAGTTGCAGGAAGGGTGGAAGCGATAATGGCACAGACGAGGAAAGCCTGAGGAAAGCCGATACTTAGTTGACATTGGAGCGACAAGATAAGCATACGAACCTCGACGATGTTCGAGCAATGGTCAACACTTGGTTTGATCGCCGCCATCGCACTTGCGTCGTAACGAATCAATTTGGGTAGAGTTAGCTAGACGTTGCTCCCGGATCTGCTGTTTATTAGGACGTGGATCGGATGATGCTGGCGTAGAAGTTTTTCTCTTGGTGCCACGGTACCGCCGGTCGTGAAGGTGATTGACATAATAGCCCAAATATTGTTTTCGTTTCTTTGTCCAGTTTTCCAGTGAAGACCTAGTTATGGCGTTCTGTATCCAAAGGCCGTCCATAATGCCATCAGTGTACAGCCATTCACCAAAGTAGTCTTTCGTGCCAGCCACCTTCCTAGATCTTCCCTCATCATACACCTTTATTTCTTTCTCCTTCTGCTTGAAATCCGAGAGCCACTTTGTTCCGTCTGATGATTTGTCGTCGAGAAATTCGGTGTGTTTCGTAGCATACTGGCCCAAAGCAGTAAAATCGACTTTGACATCTTTGTCCAAGCTCCCAATGGGAACAAAAAGCGGATCTTCAAAGGCGGTTGACTCTCCTTTACGCTTTGGGGAGATGAACAATGCGTCGCCTATCCGCAAAGATACTTTCCCATTCGGACGAGGATGGTTTTGAGCGTTTGGGGTAACGTCGCGATACACGATCAGGCCAATCCCTGATTCCGAAATGAATAAGTAGGTGGATATCAGGCAATCAGAACAATCCTTACATTGTGTTTGGGCAGTAACTGAAATCAAATCTGGCCTGGAACTCAACCATTTGTCCAACACTACCTCCCCAACCGCACGGTATTCGCGACTCAAGTACATAAGAACATCATTCAGGTAGTGCCAGTATGGCTTGTCGCCTGACTCCGGATGAGATTGGTGTTCTGTTGCATATCTTTGTGCTCTATATAGAGCCTGGTCTCCTTCCACTTTGTCTTTGAAGTGAAGTTGACCAAGCTCAATGTCAGAGTAACGCCTAAGCGGGTTGAAACTCCCATGGACGAGTTTTCCGGTGAGGTAGTCCAAGGTCTAGAGAATAGCCTGCTGGCTCGTTTACGCGTGGATTAGGTTGTGTTATTCTACCTCGTCCTCCTGTACCTACCAAGAACTACAGTATTAGTAAGACATAATGACTAATCATATTAGCTAATATTCTAGGCTCTGGAAGACCCCCTACTCCATGTGCCCCCACTAAAAAATGGCGACGTCCTCGTCGCCTACGACCTTCTTGTTCTCCTTTCAACTATCTCCCTTTGCTGTCTCTCCAACTCTGTTCCCTCCTTTGGATAAAACCTCCTTAACCTTCTAGCATGAAATTCCCCATCTATTCTATTGCCTTCTAATGTCTCCAATATGTATGAGTTTGCTATCCTTGCCGCTACTCGTCGTGGCGACGACCACTTCAATGCGATCTTCTTTTCTGCCTTCATTGTGTGATCAAGATCACTTCGGTATATCTGCACCAGGTCGCCTTTCTCGTAAATTTCTTCGGCTTTTTCTCTCCGCAAGAGTTTTCTATCGAAGACTTCCTTCCGTCGCGTAGCGTGCTTGACCATTTCGTCGTATCCATCCAGTTGCTGTTGCGCTACGTATGCCGCTTGCAGTGCTACATCTTCTGGCTTTAGGATCGACGTGGCTTCTTCAATCGACGATCTTCGTGTGTTCACCACCGCTCCCAGCAGCAGCTCTTTGGGGGTGAAGCTAAAAGACCTCAGAATCCTGTTGTTGATGGCTAACACCGCTTCGTCTAGGTATTCCGGCCATTTTTCTGGTAGGGTTTTCCACGTCATTTCCTTGAACCTCTCGGAATCCTCGTCCAGATCCGGAGCGCACAGTAGTTTCAGGACATGTAAGAGGATTTTGTTGGTGCCTTCTACGAGACCATTAACCCATGGCGAATATGCCGGCGTGATGTGATGTTTGACTTTCCACTTGTCGCATAGGGAGTCTACCTCCTTATTTCTGAAATGCGTGCCGCCGTCCGTCATGAAAGTTTCTGATGGCAGATATCCTTTGAAAATCATCTGTAGACTTTCATTGGTTGTTTTCGCCGAACCTGCCGTTTTGAACTTGAACGCCCATACGTGCTGCGAGTAAGTGTCAAGGTAGAGTCCGACGGTATGGTATCCTCCTTTTCCTTTTGACATCGACAAGTAGTCTCCTACCAACAGTTCGAACAGATGTCGTCGTGTGATAGGATTGAGTAGCGAGTGGAGATGTGTTGCGCCAAAATTTTTACACTTCCCACATCTTCGTATTCCTTCCATCACGGATTCGTCCAGTCTTGGGCTGCATATCCTGTCCATTAGTGCAACCTTGACTAGGTCTTGTCCCCAATGGCCTCCCTCTTCGTGCTGCTTCTCTGCTAACGCCGTTGCCTCTTTTCGTGTAACACACTCTACCCTTGCTCGGCCTCTCACCCCAGGATTTCCCATCTTCCATAACTTGCCCTCCTCAACCATGTACCTCCCCGCTTTGTATCTCGCTTTTTTCTTCACTTTTTCATCTGCCTCGCTGTCCAATACTCTCAACGCCTCAACCACTTCTCGAAACACGGGTTCCCCTTCGAATCTCTCTTTGAGTCCCTCCCAATCTGTATCCTCTGCTGCTAGCACTTCCTCTGCTAATTCTACACCAAAGACGTCGTTCACCAACCCTGTAACTGCCTCCCAATCTTCGCTGACTGACCATTCACTTCCATCGCCGTCTTCTCTTTCCTGCCCTTCCCACATGCGGCTCAGACCATCCGCGACTACATTCATCTTTCCCGGAATGTGCCTCACGTCAACAATCTGATGTGCAAGGATTCCATCTCGCCAGCGCGCGTGGGCGGCGTTCATCTTGTCACTGATCAGCACGTCTCTCAGTGCCTGGCAATCAGTCTCGATTTCGACCGGAAATCCCCAGACAATGTCCGAAAATTTATCGAGGCCGAATTTCAGCGCTGCAAATTCAAGGAGGAACGGTTTATAGTTCTGTTCGGATCTTGATGTTCTCTTCGAGGCAAAACCAATCGGATACGTTTTGGATGTCGTTGTTCCGTTGGGTAGAATGGTCACAAATCGCTGCGCCAGGACCGCCGCAAAGCCTTCCTTGCATCCATCCGTTGTGAGAATAAAGTGTGTTCCATCCCACTTCGGCGATTTGAGTACCGGTTCTTTGACCAACGCTGCTTTGAGGTTCATGAATGACTTCCAGTGTTCTTTCGTCCACTTATCCTCCAACTTGTAGGATTCCATAGCCCGTCGATAGGTCGACTTTGTATAATGCTGGGGAAGTGGGACGTTCTTGATCAATTCACGCAGAGGGCCTTCAATACGTGCGTAGTTTCGTATCAGATCCCTGAAATGCCCTGTGAGTCCTAAAAAGGATGCCAGGTTCAATGCAGTCTTGGGTCGTTTCCACTCCACAATCGCGGTCAGCTTCGATGGGTCTGCTGTAACACCGTCTTTCCCAATCTTTCCTCCAGCAAAGATCCCTTCCTTCACGAAGAATTTGGATTTACTAGCTGACAAAGAAAGGTCCTTCTCTCGAACCCGCGTAAGGATTCGGGTGAGTTTTTCCAACATTCCTTCGAAGGTATTGTCCGCAGCACCCCCATTGTCTATGAAAAGTTGCATGGTTCCATCACCTATCAGGTCGGACAGTGCTTTTGACGTCATATCTGCAAACGTGGATGGAGCACCTGTCAAACCAAATGGCATCTTCCTACACCAGAAGTATCCCTTCCCTTCGACATAGAATGCCGTGTACGGTCGAGCTTCTTCTGCTACCTCGCATGCATAGAAATCTGATGCGAAGTCGAATAGGCATATCCACTCGTGCCCGCTCAGCAGCTGCTGCTTCATCCGGATGTCTCCCTGAGGCATTGGTGCTATTTCGGTAACTTTGTTGATTTCCCCAAAGTTCTGGCAGATTCTCCACTTCTTAGGCACCTCTCCACT
Source organism: Lentinula raphanica (assembly GCA_027919835.1). Lineage (NCBI taxonomy): Eukaryota > Fungi > Basidiomycota > Agaricomycetes > Agaricales > Omphalotaceae > Lentinula > Lentinula raphanica. The sequence continues at coordinate 88,798 of JANVFP010000051.1, forward strand.
CCATCTACTCTCTACGTCCTCCGTCCTCGCTGGCCTGGGAGGTAGGTCAAATGATGGCTCGAGTCCCGCTGCCCTGCACTCCTCGTTCAGTCGATGCTTGAGTTCATCCAGCGTCAAGCCTTGCCCTTCATGCGCTTTCTTGGCCAGAGTGATAGGTGACACACATTTCACTTGGTCGGGGCGGCATCTCTCGATGATACCCGCTTTGAGGACATCAGGAAAAATATTCTCATCTCTAGAGTCCCCAGAGATACCCCCCAATTCCTAGGTAGTCTCAGAGAGCCTAGAGTGTCTGAGTTCTTTGAGGCTTCTAAAAATTCTCTGGGTGCTTTCTGGTGCTTTCTGGTGCTTTCAGATGCTTTCCGGATTTTTCTGGATCTCTAGAGTGTTTTATGATCTTTCAAAGTCCACAAAAATCTCTGGGCAGCCTAGGAATTGAGGGGTATCTCTGGGGACTCTAGAGATGAGAATATTTTTCCTGATGGAGTTCGTCGATCTTGCCATGAAGGTATTCTCGTTGAGGTGGCGTCAGACTTTTCTGCCGAACTTTCTTCGAGAACTGCACTCCTTCCGGAACGTTCAGTCGGTGCACTGCGCCCTCTACCGCTCTGACCTCGCTCACTGCTAATGCAAAACAGTCTGCGAATGACGCTATCAGGTCCATCACTTTCTTCCGTTGTTCTGGAAGAAGCTCAGACCCAATCTTCACCTGACGCAGTATCTCCTGGACTCGTTCCGACTTGAACGCCCCCTGGCCACTTTCGTTTCTGGTGAATATCGTTCGATCTGTTGTTTCGTCTAACCCTTCGGGGAACAATTCGGATCCAGGGTCTGTTGCTGACCCCAGGTCATCCTCGACAACGCGTACTGGTATTCCTTGAGGCATTTCTGCGTGAATTTTATCAGCCTTTGGTTGATCAGTGCTAACTTTATTGGTTGAGACTCCCCTGGAGGGGGGTGCGTTACTTCCCCCCAGTGAGCTTGCACGCTTCTTCCTTCTCTTACTTTCACTTCTCTTGATGGTCCTCCTGCTTCCTTTCCTCAGTATTTTTGGTGGTTGATCCGGAATTCCCTCGCGCCCTTTCCACCTGCACCTTCTCTCCCAGTTCCTCCTTTCCAGATATTTCTTCCTCCAGGTCCTCCACTTAGCCTCTCGCACACTATCTTCCTCTAACCTCTTCCTCTGTCTCTCTTCCAGCTCTTTCTGTATCCTCTCCGCTTCCTCTCTCCTCCATTGTCGAAACTCATTTTCTATCTCCTCCCACATCATCTCCATACTTTCTCTCTCGTGCTCATTCTCCAGATCCACCTCATACCACCCATCGGCCTCCATTTCATCGCCTTCCTGACATAGGACTTTCTCTCTTTTACTTTCCTCGTCCTTTGCTTCTTCAACCGTTATCGATTTTGGCCTTCGCTCCTTTCCGATCTTCCTTTCGGGCTCGAATGGTATTCCTTCTGCCATCCTCTTCTTGTCTAGTTGTTCTTCCTCGTCCTCTACCTCTTCGAGCTCAACTTTGTACGTTCTCAGTACGTCCCTCGTACTCTCCTCTTCGTTCTTCGTGCTGAATAACTTTTCAGTTTTCCCATCCTTGTCTGTCACCTCCAACGATCCTTCTTCATATCTCTGGGTTGCCCTAAACTTTTCTAACAGTGGCTTCCCGAACAGGAATCCCCAACCTCCTCCGCTGTCAAACACCACACAATCAGCTTTGACCTTTGCTTTTCCCACCTCAACTTGTCCACTCCACTCTGCTTCTGCCTTGACAATCCTTCCATTCGCCATCCTGAGCTTCTTGGTTGACGATCGCCACCCTCCCAGTTCACTTCGTATGGACTCGTATATCTTCGTGTCTATCGCCGCTATCATCGCTCCATCGTCTACCATTGCTTCCACGTCCGCATATCTTCCCTTTTCGTCCTTCAACGTCAACACCAGTCTGAATGGTGTGGTTCGATGGCTCTCGTCGTCATGAACTTTGTAGATATCCACAATGTCAGCATTCGATTCGCGTGCTACGTTGTTATGTACATCGTTCGTGAGCAACATTCGTTCTGGGGTCGAGTAGTCGCCATTTACTCTACCGACCCTTCCCCTTTTCCCGGCATAGCCATTCCTGCAAAGATCCAGTCACTGTCGTCCTCTACACGCGCCACCAGGTTTACTGCGCGAACTCGATGGAACTGTCCAAGTTCGCACTGGATGAACATGCGATACAATCGTTCGATATCTGGGATAGAGTTCGGTTCCGGACATTGGATATCTCTTCCGTGTCCTTGCTTCCCGCATTTGAAGCATTCGCCGGATCCTGGTAAGATCGTGCCTGGTTTGAGAGGTAGAATAGTCGTTTCGTTGAATTGGACATTCTGCCCTGGGTGTGCCCTTCCAAATGCCCTCAAATCCTCTGCCCATGCTTCCAACCCTTCCGTTGTGTTCGCTCGAATGATCTGTCCTTCCACCGCTCGTTTGAGTACTTCTCGTCGTCCTTCACTGAGGCCGGGCCCAAACTTCTGGAACCTAGGACTTGGGCTAGGACTGCTTCTTCCTCCTCTTATGCCGCTGTCCTCGGTTCGCCGGTTTGGAGAGTCATCGTGGATTCGCGTTGTTGCTAACGTGTTTGCTATCTTCGTCCTAGGTGTCATGACTTCGACCTGGGCCTTGAGTTGCTGCAACATCTGCTCCCTATCATTCAACTCTGCTATCAAGGTCGATTGTTCAACTCCTTTGATAGCCTCGGTGAACGCTCCCCAACTTCCATGTTTCTTCCCCACGTGTCGTTGGAGAACGCTCGGCATCGCGTCCCAGATGACATCGATATACGCTTTCCCGTCGGCTACTTCTGCGTTCCTTGCTTTCGCCATAAGCTGTGATGCCCAATGTTGGTGCCAGGGTACGTTCGAGTCCGGATGAATGAGCTTCAACTGATCCGCTGTGATCAAGAGGTTCTTCAGTTCCTGGAGGTAGACATCGGCTGGCTTCTCTTTCACTTCCTGAGAAGGGAATTTCGCTTTGAAGAGCTCCGAGAAAGTCTCCCAGCTCCCCTGACGTTGCTCGCTTGTCAAGACCTCGTGGTACCACCTATCTGCTTTCGAGTCCACTGCAAAATAGAGATGAACTTTGCTCGTCCATTCTGCACTCGGTATCTGAAGCTCCATGAACCTCAGTTGAACTTCTCGTGCAAATTCTTTCGGCTGTCTCTTCTCCTCCAGATTTCCCGTGAAGGGTACGATGGCTACTCCTGTTGCCATGATTCGTGGTTTAATCGTAGTCGTTTCGGGAGTTGGTTTAGTCGTAGTCGTTTTCGGAGTTGGTTCTAGTGAATCTGTATTTTCGGTGTTTGGTGGTAAAATCTGTGTAGTCGCTCCTAGAGATCCTCTTCGGTCAGCTCTCGATGCTGCTACCCAGGTGAGTGTATCTCCTGATACGTTATCTGTTTCGTCGGCTCGCGAGGCAATGGAACTGGGACCTGCTATATCACTGTCTGGTTCGGCTCTGGTAAAACGCCCGTGTTCTCTGGGCTGTTTCTTCCACTGAGTGTTCTTTTTCTGATGCTTCGCAATTTTGTTCAGGTCTAATCAGTGCGGTTGGTGGTCATAAATCTAGAGAGGTAGTCCACAAAGTCCACGAGGTAGTCCAGATTCCCGAGGTAGTCCAAATTCACGAGGTAGTCCAAAGTCCAAAGTCCACGAGTCAAGAGTTTACGCGTCGATAATCAAAACGTGTCAATTTATGAGCCAAATTACACTCTCATCACCAAGATGAGGTAGTCCAAGGTCTAGAGAATAGCCTGCTGGCTCGTTTACACGTGGATTAGGTTGTGTTATTCTACCTCGTCCTCCTGTACCTACCCAGAACTACAGTATTAGTAAGACATAATGACTAATCATATTAGCTAATATTCTAGGCTCTGGAAGACCCCCTACTCCACCGGCGATACAGAAAGCAACCTTGTCTGTGGATTTCTTCTTCGTGTCGATGAATTGTCGTAGAAGGATATCTATATAACGATCAGCCTTCACTCAAAACTGGCCTATTAAAGCTTCTCACTTGGATGATACGTTTTAGTAGGAGGAGCCGTCAAATCATGCTCCACTGGCAGGGCTTGGTCCACCGGTCGAGCGATCACAGTGATACTCAGGAGGCAGACAGAGAGTGAAAGGATAGTGAATGCGCCGCGCGCAGAAAGCAAGGATGAGATGGAAAGTAGCATGATTCGGAGAGCAAGGCGGCAGTATGACTCCTTATGATTGTAGCTGAGAATTAGCAAGATGTCACGGTCCAGCCTATCACAATGATCACCAAGCTTGATGTCAAGAGCAATGGGTACACATACCAGTGGACGTATTTCTTGAAAATATGTGAGTGAGTCAGAGCAGTGTTGGTGAGTAGATAAAGAAAACGAGTGCCGAAGCTGTGCTCTTCGATTCTCGAAAGTGTCAGGGCACCGTCGTCGGATCACTATTAGCGGGGTTTCAAAATTCGTTGCGGCCGACAGTGGACACTGCAATGTGCATTCTGATCCAAGAGGGTGAATGCTGGTGAATGTAGAAAGCTGGCGCGCTCTGAGCGTGCACACTGCATAGCACAAACTACATCTGACTACATTCGTCGTTCATGAAAATCTCGTCTACGATCTCAATTTAAAACAGTGATTATACAGACAGTCTGGCCATCGAAGTCGCGATTCCACACTGTTTGATGATTGGCAATGAACCTAGATTCCCTTAGGGTCCTGTGGAGCTCCGGGAAGGTCAACTCGGGAGTTCATCACATCCCGAGTATTCACCCATGCATTCACACCCTCTTGAGCAGTCCAATACCCAGCAAGCTGTCCGACTAGCGTCTTTTGAGCAATACGTTGTAAAAAGAATTTGCTGGACACGATCACCATCCCGCGACGGCACCGAGTCAGCATGACATTCATTCTCTGCGACGAATGCAAAAACCCTGGGCTTGCAGATCGTACAACAGACAGGAGGACAAAGTCAGCCTCATTCCCTGATACGATGTTTGTCAGCGAACGTTTTCTCGGAAGGAGAAAACTTGCCTTGAAAGCTATCGACATTGAAAACCTTCTCCCATGGGAGACGCTCCGCTTTCAATTGTTTCTCGATTTCGGCACGTTGTGAGTCGTATGGAGTGATGATGCAGAAATCCGTTTTCTGGTAGTAGTTACGAACAAGATCAACGATCACGGAAATTTCAGCCTTGTTCTACATACAAAGGAGCCCAATGAGTGCATAGCTTTGTTGGACAAAGAACAAATACGACTTACAATCCAACTAGTCCCGCGTTTTTCCTCTGATCCTTCGCGCGACGTATCGACAAACCGTACACAACTATGCTGAACAATGGTGTGGGATGATGTCAACTTTGAGGCGTAGACTTTCGAAGCAATGAACGTTCCAAGAGGAACTGGCATTCGATCTGTGTAATGAAAGACAAACCATTAGGAGCAAGTCCGATATGGAAGCCGTAATAATAGTGGTACTCACACTGCACATCAAGGAGGTAGCCACTCGATTTCAGATGTTGTATATCGAATATACTTTCCAGCGTCTTAGCTTTCTCTTTTCCGAAGGGCGGCACTGTCGATATGAAAAGGGTGAATTATGTATGAGCAGATGACGCAACACGATGGACAGATGGGTATGAGGCTCACGTTGTTTGGGATCACCGAAGAAGCACACCTTCCCTAGGCATTGACGAAAGTTGTGGAATATTGTCTGGTAGACGACCGCTCAGGATAAGGTCAAGTCTGAGGCCTCCAGGGTAACGCACCATATACTCGAACACATTGATTTGAGACGCTTCATCTATAACAAGCCTTTCTAAGGGGACGATGTTGAAAACACCGCTATTCTTCAAAGCTGCATTCGATAGCAGGCCCAAAGTGGAAAGAATGACCTTTGAGCCACCAAGCAGACGACTCATGGCTAGAGGTTCTTTCGGTAGTTCGTCGGATCGAATTAAACAGTTGCCTGGGATCGTTTCATATATGTGCTCGTGCCTGTGCATTTCCGGAGGGCCCATCAGTCGTGAAACATTATCGCAGAGCAGAGAGCATACCACTCAATGTAGAACTCTTTTGAAACTATCAGTTTGAAGTCGACCTTGCGTTTGGTTAGCTTTTCTGCAATATTCTTGACCGAGACGTTGGAATGTCCGATGATCCAGGAAGGACGAGCACGAGCGGACCAGATCTCGGCGGCGGCAGATATAGTGGTTGTTTTGCCTGTTCCAGGAGGACCTAGGGAAAATGAGGGGAAATCATTACACATCCTGACAAGACAGTATATAAAATATCTGACCATGTACAATGACGATTGGGTCCTCCGATGTCATTGCCGCCACCACTTTGGCCTGAGAAGGGTTCAAATGGTCGACAAATGGTCTCAAGTTCTCCAGGAAGGTAAATGAAACGGGAGTCGGGCGTAGGATACGTTTGTCTTCACGGGTCCTAAACCACAAGAAACGGATGAACTTTGCATCGAGCAGGTTCTGTTGATTTTGCAGCACTTCGAGAAGAAGCCTGCCTCTATCTTTCTCGGCCGGACTAGGATCATCCAAGCCAATAACACGGACAGATGAAATAGTATCTGCAGCCCCTTTGCGACTACCAAGGGCGATCTCTGCGGTTTTGCCTCTCGCACGGACGGCTTTGCCATGGTGTACTGTCCCAGTCTTGCTGGTTATCTCGACATAGGACTGTATAGAAAAGCAACATCAGCTTTCAGAGAGGAAGCATTGTGATTCGTAAGGGATATGTACCTGACTGCCAGGTCGTACACGTGTCTTGTAGCGTGCATTGCGCAGCTCAAGTCGGGTCTGCCCTTTTTTGATGTTGAACTTGTAGGAATAATATTCATTCTTGGTTACCTTTGGTACGGCTCGTGCCAGTATATCGGTCTGCTGAAGCAGAAGACCCAATTGCGAGAGAACCTGGAAGGATAGTAATCGAGAAGGACACATAAACGAAGTTGACTAATTAACGTACATTTCCCTTGATTCGGCGGGTATCGACTCTCCGAGCACTTGCCAGTGCAGCCTGGGAAGAACTTGTTCTTGCCACTCTGAAGTAGAATCGCGACTCAGCCGGCTACATGGGGGAGCGATCGATTTACTCACACAGCAGATATCCACGCCCGAAGGCATAATTTTTGAAGAGCTTCATCCTGCTGATCGTTTTCATGCCAAAGTCGATTGATCCTAAACGGGCTGGGAACAGCGATATGCCGTTGTAAGACCTTTGAAGGTAACCACGCGGCGTCGGCTGCAGAGAACAGCGTAGATAGGTCTACGCCACGCACATGGTGTCCGATGTGATGGTGGAGGCGAAGAGCGATCCGAGGCATATCGAATCCAGCCAGAATGGCTGTGGGGGATTTCAAGAGGTCACGAAGATCCTGGTCAGAACGGGCTACCCTTCGCGCGCGCTCGCCCTTGAGGTCGATCACATAAACAGCCTCATCCGTAGCGAACGCCACACGGTTAATCATGCCATTGTTCAGCTGCGAGATAGATACGCCAAAGATGTTAGAGTTTGTGCTGGCTTTAGCATTGGCAGTGGAGACGCATGGGGTGGTCGGGGTAGGGACTGTGTGGTTATCGGTAATTCGAGGAAAATAATGGTGTATGGGCAGCGAAGAAGGCTCTTTAGGAAGGAGGGTTTGCTCGATGGTAGTTTCCATGAAGCGCAAAGCACTAAGGAGGGCAAAGAGAGGTAGGTGAAAGAGAAGGGGAGAGAGAGAGAGAAACGTGTAAGAGACAGAAGGTTATCAAGGCCACTTACCATCTAAAACAGCACAAGGCAAAAGGTAAGTGCGGCGATTAATCTAATGGGACGGGCGTTTAGTACAAAGGCATTAAGATCAGGTAAAGAGAATTCTTCTTTCATACATACCAGTTGGTACTTTGTGTTTGTAAACTCTCCCGTCGAGTTACATCAGCTTCAATGATCAAAATCAGCAAAGGAAAAGCTTCATTCATACCAGTTGGCCCTTTGATTTTGAGTTTGTGAATTCTCCGTCAACGTTACACGAGCTTCAATGAAAATTCCACATCCTCAGTGCATTACAGAAAGTTTAACGGCGGCTCTGTAGTATGTACACGTTCGCGAGGATACTATAAGTATATAGTCTGAAGCAAGACGTCAATCACAAGCATCGAAAAATAGCCATTGTTAAAACAAACCAGTGCATACGTTCAACGTTCGATCATCGTTCGTGAAACCAATATCGTAGCCTAAGAGCAAATCATAAAAGTACAACTGGAAGGAAGGAAGGAAACTGGCGTGTTGATGAATCGTTCCCGCCACCCGCCCCAACAACATGTTATCTCGATCAGCGATCAGTCAGTGTACGCTCGCCTCCTGTTTCTCGGAGCATCAGCGTGCTGCGTAACACGCCTTCCACGTATCCCACAAGTCTAAGCCCGGACACTTCCAACAACCTCCTCCCACCTTCGTCCTTCGTTCTCTGCTCTTTTCACCATTCCCTGGAGATGTTCTTCTCTCTTGGACAACCGAGTTTCCATTCCCATGATCAACATCCTGATCTTCTCAACGTGTGCCGCGAGCAAAGCAGGATCCATGCTGCTGCCATCGCCGCCGCCTTGCAAAGAATCGTATTCTTGAATAGGTGATTCTGTAATCACGTTCCCGGAGGTAGATCGAGAGATTGAGGGTGAACTGGCTAGGGAGGACGAGGGTTTCGCGGAAGGTTGGATGGTAGGCTTGAAGGAAGAAGATGAAGTAGTGTTTGAGTGACCGGAATCCATGCGCGTAGTTGTGGGCGCAGTGTTGGATCGTTGGTGAAAGGCAGATGAGCGGCCGAGAGTTCCGAGAGAGACAGGTGGGAGAGGTGATATGTCGAGGGACTCCTAGAGGAAATATGACACGATGAGCGAAAGAAGTTATTACGACCAGGCGCATCATGGGTCGTCAAAGAGGACGGAGGGCACGAATAACACCGACGCCACTCACCTGCCAGTTATCCCCAGCTAGTCTTGCTAACTCCCTTTCGAGCATCTTCTCGCGGATTTTCATTCTAGGAAACCGATAAAGAATTCATGTCGGAACAATTATACGAACGAAAGAAAGATTATCGATGGACAATTTGGTTGTTGAGCAGAGGTGGGAGCATGAGAATGACAAGCGTACTAACCGTTCCATCTCAGCCATACAACGTTCATTCTCCCTCTGTGTGCCTTCCAGTAAGAGCTCGAGGTCCTTGTATTCTCGCTCCAATGCTTGAACATGTTCCACAGGGGGACGAGAACTAAGTTGAGATTGAAGCAGCGATAACGTTGTCTTGAGCTAGAACATTGCTTCAGGTCAAGATTTTGTTGGGTTTCTGAAAGCGACATTGTATATACCCGATCACATTCCCTATCTTTCTCCAACAACTGCTTTCTCAAAACGTCAGCGTCGCTTTCGTCGCCTTCACGAAGGACACCAAGGTCGTCAGTATGAAGAGCTAGTTGACTCGTTCCTGTCCCTGCACCCATGGTGCCAAATTGGCTGGTGTTGCCTGCGGATGACATCGAGGCTCTGGTGTGGTGTCGGACTGTTTGTGATCTGCGCATCGATGCTGTTCTTGTGAGAAGTAGTGGTATGATTTATCAAGAAGGAGCAAGAGCAGGAGCAGACAGGTAGAATTAGCCACTAGTGGATTGAGAGATGGTGATGGTTGTAGGGCAGGATGAAGTTGAGATGCGCGGTGATGTGCAACGAGGTAACACGAGATCGCGTGGCAGTCACATGCTAAAGCCTAAAGGTCTAGGCCCTTCTCTTCTCTGAACTCCTGCCACAAGTTCAACTCTCTTCATGTCTCCATTACTGTATCTAGCGATATCGCTGGTGTTTTCAAATTTTCGAGTGCGACAATTATGGACGTTTTGACTTTCGGTGATTTGCGAATAATTCAACCATAGCTCCACGGTGATTTTCTTAGGCTCTGCAAGAAAATCTTAGGATACCAGACTTGTCTAAATGGGCAAAGTTTCGGAGGTTGATACCCTCCTTTATTTCCATACACTTTCATGGCGAATGACCACCTTCATCAACGGACTCTCCAAGAAAATTCATATCGGTACGTAGGTCAGCTCAAAACTTGGCGGCGGCAGCTTTTAGAACAGCTTAGAACTCAGGAGGGTCTATACCGAGTAGAATCCCATTATGTAATTTTGTCTGTTCTTTACTTATCGACCGAACTCGGGGAAGGTATGTCTTTCAATTTTTACTCCGGTGCATAGAGTCATTAGGCAGGACATTGACGCCAATCCTCCGAAGCTCGTATCATATGTATGCAATATTCTGAGTGGACCGATGCCGCTCGGACTCTAGTATCAGAGCCACCGAAAACCCCAGTAGCCTCGAACAACTTGACCACTGATAGTCACTGGCTGACTCCTGAACAGGGAGGCTATTGAGAAGCAATTGATGGCGCTTGCTGATAACTTGGCCCAAAACGAACGTAGATCCACTTTGTATGTCAATTTCATTCAAATCGTACCGATGAAAACGGAAAGGTCTAATTGTTGTGGAGCTCCCTTTTCTAGGAAAAACGCAAGAGGAGAATTTCCGTCTGCTTTTTTAACAGCAAGAGCAAAACAAATTTCAACCGTGACGCCCTCGGAAAATTTGTCTGGCAGCAAAGTCGCATTGCTTGAGCTTCGGATCTTCTGCAAGTCGTCCGACCATCATGTTAGAAATGTAAGTGATATGACAAACCTCGCTGGCTTCATTGCATGTTAACTTTGTTATCAGAGCTAGCAATAACACAGGAGACGGAACAGCTGGTCCTACTAGTGTTCCCGAGTCTGTCTACATTTTGCCTTCGAACGAGCCTGAGCGACAAAGGTAACTTTTGAACCATTTTACTCCTGAGAGGTTTGGGCACTGAGATTCTTCCCCCCGAAGACTCAACGAACAAAGTCAATTCATGACCAAAGCAGTTTTCGGTGGCAAACTGATATCTGTCCCAGTCTTGATCGAACCTGGAGATGAAATCCTTGAGAGCGCGACAGGGACTGGTGAGTTAATGATTTATGTGTGCATTTGATTCAGACTGAGTTACACATGTGCATGGACAGGTATCTGGCTTCTGCAAGTCGCACAAGGGCATCCACCAACCGTCTCACTGACCGGGATAGACATCTCTTCGCGTCTTTTCCCAGCGAACTACCCCTCGAATACCACCTTCTCCACCCAATCCGTTACTACCCTCCCCGAAACGTGGTCGAACAAGTTCACACTCGTCAACCAACGCCTGCTCACCGGCGCTCTGACAAAAGAACAGTGGACTGACGCGCTCAAGGAACTCTACCGCGTGCTCAAACCCGGAGGCTGGATCCAGTTAATGGAGACTGGTCCTACGCCCAAAGCATACAGTGGGCCCAAGATGCGTCGGATGGTTGATACCTGGGCTTCGCTCTACCGACACAGAGGCCTCGTTCCGGAGATCCAAGATATCCTGAAACAACTCCTCTTGGAAGCAGGATTCGTGAAGGTGCAGAAACGTGCGGTCCCGCTTCCGTTGAGTCCTGGAATGGAGGATTATGAAGAACATAAGAAGAACATTGTTGGGTTTTTCTTGGCTGCGAAGGAGCCGTTCTTGATGACGGGGCAGTTTGGATCTGGGGAGGAGTTTGATAAGGCTTTGAAGGAGATGCAGGATGAGTGGGATACGTCGTCAGATTGTTGGTGGGAGTGGGCTGTTTTCCATGCGTCGAAGGAACTGGGGAGCGTGCACAGGAAGTAACAATCGCGAATAGGTACTAACCACAGGAATGTAATTTGTTTCAATTTCAAGGTGTGCGTCGCACCTAGCCGAGAGTCGTGTACTGAAGTTACAACATCATTTTGAAGGAGCCTCTTTTTGAATGCCAACGCCTACATCTCAGCAACTTCAAGTGTTCCAAAGTTGGTGATTACCGAGCACTATTGATACAGAGGTTCAAATAGCAGCATCCACTTCATAATCTGCAGCCTGAGGTTACTTCTGAGATACTATGCGATAGCGTTTACTGGCTCATTCCTATTCTTCAAAGTCGGACTCGCGGAGGCGCGTCATCTCATCTCCTTATTCAAATCTGCATTTTCGTCCACGGCCACGTCGAAACCTCGTACCAATGATTCTTGGAACTCGAAGCACGCAGCGCTTCACTCCTTGAAGTCCAAAACTTCACCTTCACCTTCCGAATTGTGTTACTGAATCGTGAGCTCCCTTGACCTCTGCCACTTGTTTGTTCGCCATTCGTTCTAGAGTCGGACATATCACTGATGGTTCCAATTCTAGGAAGCAGAAGCGAGCCTAGTTTTTGAATGACGCTGGACGCCGGCGTCAAAGAATTTGTGAGCAGAGAACTCAGGAGGATGGCGATGATGAGGAAGAGTGACTTGCCACGGGCACGAGATGTCCGAGATAGGTGTAGCCTATCGGAGGATAAGCGAAAAGAGGCGTGAGAGTTCGGTTGAGCGCTTAACTCTTTGCAACCGAACTCTCACCGTCGTCGCATACATCGAGCTCTTTTCTCAGCGTTATGACTGAATCAGACATACCTCAAGGCTCAGGGGACCCTCAGGCCTTAGGTCAGAACACAGCTGGTGCCACTAACCAAAACCCTCCGGATCCGCCGGTATCCAAGACTCCCCCACACCCTTTTCCCCAGAGCAAGTCCTTGAGCGCGTCGAATAGGACCCACCGTACGCGCGCGGACCCAGAGAAGTATGCTAGGTTGAAGCAGATGTCTGTGGAGGCTCGACTGGAGTACAACTTAGGTGTTCAGAAACGTAACGACGAGCGTTATGCAAAATCATTGGGCAACGAAGAAACTTCGGATTCAGAATCTATCGTCTCGGTGGACGAGCGGGAGTTTCAGCAGATACGGCGTTCTCGGGATAGTTTCAACGCAGTCAAATCTAAACTCTCTCAATACTCTATCTCTTGGTTGATGGACCGCAACGTGAAGGAAGGGATTCCGAATTGGACTCTTGAAGACGGGCTCCCTGCAATCCCTAGACGTTCCAGGAGTCCCTCAGATGATGATCCAGTAGCCATTAACGCGAAACGGTTGAAGCGCTCGGATCTGGACTTTGAGCCTGTGGAGGAGTTGTTGTCGGATGACGAAGGAGATCCTTCGGGTATTCGCTTCCCGAGTGAGCTGAAGCTACACGCCAGAAACAAGATCCCTATTCCCTTCCACTTCTTCACAACCAAGAACGTCAAGTTCCTGCTCTCATCCCATATGACGTTTGACCGTGTCAAGTTACCAAACGGCTCGCAGGCTTTTAGCTTGAAAGATGCACAGAAGCAGATCGCTAGATCCTCGGACACGGACGTGAAGGACCCGGAGAGTCTCCCTTGGCACCTTTGGGAGGAGGCCTTCCTCAATCTCATGTTCTTCCACTCTTCACGCTTCGAGGCTGGTTCCAACGCGCCGCTAATTTTGGAGCTCAAAGGTCTGGCCGATTTCTTCCGGAATAAGGAGGACTCTCACAAGTACTATCCCTACTGGAAAGAGGAAGAAGCTGAGTTGAGGAAGAAGATCCTGGAAGGGAAGAAGGTCAAGGAGGAGGTTATGAAGGTGTCTTGGGAACGGGTGGTAATGACAGCAAAGATGGATGAGCGATATGGGCGGCCTCCCGTTCCTCAGCTTTCTCTCGCTGCTGGTCCACCTTACCCTCATAATCCGAGTTCATCTTATGCCCCCGCATCGCATCACTCCCATCCCTTTCCATCAGGCAGCAAGGGAAAAGCCTCCCTCGGCCCTTGCTGCATCGGTTGTGGAAAGAGGGGGCATACAATACCCGAGCATAAGTCGGAACATGGCCCGCTTCTCTGGGCTTCCCGCGTCGGGGGCAAACTCTACACCCCTGACAGGAAAACAGAGATATGCGCGTATTTCAACATCAATGGCAGGTGCAACGCGACGAGGAAGTGCACGTCTGCAAACCACAGATGCTCGTTTTGCGGAGGCGGTCACGGCGCTCTTGACCGTGATGTCGCCTGTCCAGCCCGACCCTCTTCTTGATCCTTTCTCTGATGCTACTTTGCCTCCTCCTCTCCCTTTCCACGACTTTTCTGATTCTCTTGTTGACACTCTGCCTCTTCCGGGAACGCCTCAGAGCTTAATAGACGCTCGCTATAAAATTGTTACACCTTATAATGCCCAGGCCTTTCGTGACGCTCTAACCGATTGCAATATTTCTCATCGCTATCCTCTGCTTTTTGACAACATTACAAAAGGGTTCCCGCTTGGTCACCTTCCAGAGCTCCGGGAGCCTATCATCATGCCCAATCATCCTTCAGCTCATCAACATCCAAAGGAGGTGAAGGATTATATTTGTACCGAGGTGGAGGAGGGTCGAATGTTTGGCCCACTAGAGTTTGAAGAGTGTCGCCAGATGTTTGGAGGTGCCTTTGTCGTTTCACCGCTTATCGTGGCCGAGTCCATCCAGGGTCCCGATAAACCTCCGAAATTTCGGGTTTGCAGGAATTTATCCAAAGACTGGAAGGATTCTTCAGGGAAGTTCTTTCCTTCGATTAATTCGTTTGTCGAGAAAGAACTTTTCCCAACAACCTTTGATATGGCCTCAAAATTGGCTCATTGGGTGAGTCCTCTTCCAGTCATTTCGTTTCCTCGTCCGTTTCAGCTCCGGTGTTTGTTTTGTTTCCACGTTGGTGTCGTTTCCGCGTTGGTGTCGCTTCCGTGTTTGGGTCGTTTTCTGCATCCGTTTCGTTTCCGCATTCGTTTCGTTTCCGCATTCGTTTCGTTTCCGCGTTGTTTCGATTCCGCATTCGTTCCGTTTCCGCGTTTGTTCCGTTTCACGTTCGATTCGTTGCTCCCGCCATCTTGGCCATTGCGTTTGTCTGAGCTCATGCTCATTCGTTCCGTTTTCAGGTGGCTGTCTGCCCCGAGGGTACTCAGGCTTGTGCTATGGACATACGGTCTTTTCATCGTCAGACTCCCACCCATCCTGCACACCGAAAGTATATGGTGGTGCAGGACTTGGATGGGAAGTTTTACCTCGATACGAATAACTGCTTCGGCTATGCGGGCGCTTCAAGTAACTCAGCTCAGATGTCTGAGGCAGTCAGAGACATTCTTATCAGCAAAGGTTAGTTTCTTTCACTACTTCAATCTCTTTCTTAACCCGGATTAGGTTTTGGCCCTATTGCTAAAGTGGAGGACGATTTCCTGAACTTGCGTAAACCCGTTGTCCCGATTGTTATCAACGTTACGAGTCCCACTTACGCTTACGGAAAACAAGAGATCTTGGATTCCACAGCCCCGTTAGGCGTGGATTGGCACCCAATCAAAGGCGACAAGGAGTTCAAAGATGCCGTGGTCTATGTGGGTTTCTTCTGGGACTTCCTCAACAGGCGTGTTTCCCTTCCAGATGACAAACGACTTAAATATCTCTATCGCTTGACGGTGTTCCTGGAGGTTCACACAGGGAAGGGCTCAACTCCAGCCAAGTTGGTCGAGGTGGAATCCATATTTGGGACAGTGGTTCACTGCTCTTTTGTATACGCCGAAGGTCGTTCGCATATGCCCGCCATATCCAACTTTGCAGCTTCCTTCAAAGGCAGGGAAGGTGGCTCAGGGAAGTGGCTAACAACGATTGTCGTCCGAGAAATTGAGTGGTGGATTGATATCCTCAGCAAACCTGGGTATTTCCGTCAACTCAAGCCCCTCGGACCCCTGCGAGATCTGGATATTTGGGTTGACGCTTCTACAGAATGGGGTATCGGCATCTGGATCGCCGGTTTCTGGGCGGCGTTTCGTTTGAAGGAAGGTTGGAAGATACCAGGCCGGGATATCTGCTGGCTGGAAACAGTTGCGGTTGAGCTTGCATCCTACTTCCTGCTTGCAGAGGGAGTGGAGAATGTTCATTTAATCTTTCGTTCAGACAACAAGGGTACTATTGGTGCCGTCGGGAAGGCTCGTAGTCCCAATTATTGGATCAACATGGCGGTTCGTCGAACTTATGCGGTTCTTGCCCCATCGGCTATTCACCCTCATATGATATACGTTGAGTCAGCGGAGAATCTGGCTGATCCCATTTCGCGCGGGAATTTGGGACCACCAGAGAAGAAGCTACCAATGCGGTTCGAGCTCCCAGACGAGCTTAAGGAACTCATTGAATATGTTTAGCAGATTCAATATCCCAGCGCCGGCTAGTGCTAGCGCGAGTGGAGAGTGTTTCCCCGGCTCTACCGCTCGAAAATCACCAACACATTCTCGTTTCACTATTCCCTCCATTCCCTTGCACCCCACACAGTCTAACCCACCTACTGACAACAACAATTCAGCTACCCCTCCAGTCCATACTCCCTTGTCAAGTGATTATCGTTACCCATCCCATCCACCTGGGTTATTACCCGAGAAGCCAATTTCTTTGGATGAACATTCCCTTCTACCTCACGTTAAGGCCAAGGACCGCTTACGGGCTTGGTCCTCTCCCTATTCACTTCTCTCCCGCAATAATCGCATCGCTACTTATGGTCTTAGTGTCGTTACCAAAGGGGAAGCGGCTAAAGACATGGGTTTAGCTGACTCAACTAAATCCTCTTATGCCGCCGGTCTTCTTCGTTTCCACCAGTTCTGCGATGCAGAGAAGATTCCTCACACCCTCAGGATGCCAGCCTCAGAAACGCTTGTCCTCGGCTTCATAGGGCATTATATGGGTTCAGTCTCGGGCTCAACAATTAGATCTTGGTTGTCGGGCATACGTGCTTGGCATATCCAGCACGGAGTCACTTGGGCGCTAGATTCATCTCAGGAACTTAAGGTTGCTCGGGCAGGTGCGCGAATCGCAGGGGCTCATCACCGTCGGCCAGTTCGAAACCCTATCGCATTGACTCATATGATTGCACTGGTACTGAACATCGACTTTAATGTTCCTTTTCACTGTGCTGCCTGGGCAGTGGCTTGCATGGCCTTCTGGGGTTGCCGACGTTTAGGAGAACTTACCATTCCCAAGGTTGATGGTTTGGATCCTAGACTACACGCCTTACACTCGACTACCATTAACTTCGCTCACAACTCAGACGGGTCTACAAGATCGGTTTCTTTTCATATCCCCTGGACCAAGACAACTCGGGAACAGGGCGCTACTGTTACGGCTACTGGCCAATCAGGCTCCCTCAAGGTCCTTTGCCCGGCTCAAGCTATGAGACGCTATCTCGATACCAATGGGAACGTTCCTCCCGATTTCTCATTGTTTGCTTACTTAGACAAGACTGGCCATCCCCGAAACATGGTCAAATCTGTTTTTATGTCGTTCTGCAACTCAATATGGGCTAAGGCTGGCCTCGATAACGTACATGGCCACAGTTTCCGCATAGGCGGGGCAGTTGAACTGCTTCTTGCTGGTGTTCCTCCCGAGGTTGTAGCAGCTACAGGGGGATGGACCTCACTTGCTTTCTTACTTTACTGGCGCCGTTTTGAAGAAATAATACCTACTCACGTTTCCAAAGCTTATGATACATTACAAATCTCCCGTTTACAAGATACCATGAAAGCTTACCAGAAAACTCACAAAATCCCTAATTCGTTGTTGAACGCTAGTACAGCGGGTATTGATCACTCAGATTTTGAGTAATAATAACAAGTTCGTTTTCTCATTGTCAAGCCTTTCGCTCTATTTGGGGGTGGCCTTCCGCCCAGCTCCTCACCTGGACTCCGGCGGTATTGGGAGCTCTAGGCTCTATTTGGACGTAGGCTTGCCGGAGTCCAGGGTGGGAGCGCGGGGCCAAGCCCCAGCCAAACACACTCATTCCTTTGTACGCTCAGACTCGGATAGCCTCGATATTAGCTTATTCCGAGATAGGTGTAGCCTATCGGAGGATAAGCGAAAAGAGGCGTGAGAGTTCGGTTGAGCGCTTAACTCTTTGCAACCGAACTCTCACCGTCGTCGCATACATCGAGCTCTTTTCTCAGCGCCCACCTCCCTCCCTGGTCCAAATAATTCTTGTTGAACTTGTTTCTTACAGGCACAGGTGAAAACCAGTGTTCCGGATTGACTCCGCGCATTTGTGGCTCATAGATTAATTCAGTTTGATTGCCCACCCGCGCGGGGCCAAGCCCCAGCCAAACACACTCATTCCTTTGTACGCTCAGACTCGGATAGCCTCGATATTAGCTTATCTTGCAAACCGATTCTTACCAATATTCCCACGTGAACTTTCTCTCTGAGGGACCATAAAAAGCTCAGTCATCTGTCTTCCCAATCCTATCTTCCCCAGTGTGAACTCCAGGTAATTTCTTCAACTCACAGAACCCAGAACATACGTCATATAATGGCCGTCAAAGATCTCGTTGAGGTATGTATCTCGTGTTAGAGTCCTGTCTCCATTGGATCCTTCGGTTGATCTTGTTCTCAGTCCTCAATCGATGAGAACACTGTCACTATCTTCTCGAAAAGCTGGTGCCCATATTGCAGAGCGTCCAAGGCTCTGTTCGAACGGGAATTTCCGGATGTGCCGACTGTGATCTTAGAGTATGTTCGACACCCAAACTTCATCATCGAGTTTTCGATAATCTCATTGATTCCCGCACAACAGGTTAGACGAAATGTCAGAAGGTGCTGAAATTCAAGACTACCTCGCTAAGAAGACTGGTCAGAGGACGGTTCCGAATATCTTCGTTAGTGCGTAGTCTCTGCCTGTCCAAGTCTCTAGCGTTGACGAAATTTTTGCGTGTAGATAAGAAACATATTGGTGGTACGTATATACTTCCCTTATCCCTTTTGCGATCTAATTTCGTCTCACCTCTTTTCTCATTCGATACCATTCAACTTACTCGGCCTACCTATCCCTCACATCCATTCCGCCTACCTCACGCTCTGCTCATCATCCGAATCTTCCTCCTCGATACCTAGGAAACGACGCTACCCAGGCGGCCTTCAGGAATGGCAAGCTCAAAACTCTCATTGCTGCGTAAGCCCCAGCTTTGGATTCCCAAACACGATTCCCGTCTATTTGTCTTGTGATGTAGAGCTCCTGGTGCTGGTTATATCAATGACGATGATACTCGGGCGCGACTGTAGCCGTGTTCTGGTGGGCGAGATACGAGACGTGGATTTTGAGTTGAATGTATGTACTTTACTGAGAAAACTTGGATTATTCGTGAGCTGTCTTGAATCGTTCTATGGGTCCTCGTCTTGAATGATGCAATGAAATCCGGTAACAACTTGCAGGAGGTATCGGTCAGTAGTCATTACTTCAAAGGGAGTCAGAACCTGACTTCACATATGCGCGCGGTATTTGGATAACTGTGCCACTGCGAATATGCTCAATCTATTCTTCACCCATAGTCAAAGGAGAGCAGAGAGTGAGATCTCGTTAGAGGTATAATCCAAGTCATGGAAGGAAGAAAACATATTTAGGGCGAATAAGTTTGAACTACCACCCGGAAAGGAATCCGCATGCTGGTTCGGACACGCCGCAGCCTTAGGATAGTATGCGGATTCAGCTCTCGAGGTCTCTACACTGCAGTCTCATTGTCGTGAATCATGTACGAATGATGTTCCGATTGAGTAGACACGCTGGGAGTAGAATAGAGACTCTATTTCGTGGTCAGTAAGTTTTTGTAACTGCTCTATGGTTCCAAGTTCCGATGGAGAAAACAAAGGCGGTCACTGTCAAGAAAGTGGAAGATGATCGATAGCCTGAGGGTCAATATGTGCAAGGGCTCTCCAAGGGCATAGTAAGTTTCATGAGCACAGAGCTGGGGAAATTCTTCATCAAAAGTACCTCTTACGAAGTTTATACAGCTTTCACAACGCCCGCCTCTCCACCAAAGTTTTGTACGAAAAACCTATGGCTTGGAATGGCAAATAAGCGCCCATGATCATCATCTTGTACGGTCCCTAAGTACTTCACGCACGCTTGGATATGATGAGGGAAGACAAGCAACTGTGGAAGCAAATACCTGGCAGTTTCTTATTCTCGACACCCTGAAATTAGCTTCGCGTTAGAAAATAATCGGACGTGACCCGTCACAAACCTTGAAAACATCCGAGTCCTTCCATGCGCGCGCAACCTCCTGCCGAGTATCCATTCATCTGTTGCGTACCAGAAGAGATATAGATTCTGATCACAAGGGTGATAGATGAGCAGCACATCATCAGTGGCTCTCGCGGATTCGCCACTGCACCTCATCCATATCAATAACGACTGTTCAGTACTAGTCTTTAGTTGATTTAAGGTATCAACTTGATACCTATGACAGCGTCGGGATTCGGAAACGAAAGAGTTCTGAAGCGAAAGCCCCGGCATTCACGAGTCACCCGCATCCTAGCTCCGTCGCGTCAGGTCACATTCGAACATCGCATTCTCATTCTCGCCCTCGTTCCAGTAGTATCTATCAGCCAAGAGAGTGATCTCCACAATGTCCAATATTGCCAGGTGGTGAGCACCGAAATGCGAGGGGAGCGGCTAATCGAGGACGGCAGTAAGGCGAAGACTCCTTTCGGAGATGTTCTGTTCGTCAAAATTTAGTGCACGATATGCCATAGTACTCGAAGCGTTTCAATACAGCAGTGCAGCTCGAAGCTTCAACATGTGCATCCCGACTTGGCAAGCTTAAAGGCACTGGCCAAGTGCTTTGCATAGGGAGGCTCGCCGCTGTCATAGAGATCTATTACTTGTGTCTCTCAGTCTGAAGGGGATCGAGGGCGGAGAACGCGTGTACGGAGAGATCGTGAAAGGTAAATTGAAGTATCAGGGATATGCTACAGCTTACGCTTCATTGTGTAGATCATGATCGAGTTCTCAAAGCACTTTTCGTCCTCTTGTCCAATGGGAGCTTTCAAAAAGCGGTAGAGCTAAGAGAAGTAACTCTTCAGTGTGACCGAGCCAAATCTTGCAAACCGAATCCCGATTGCCTTAATGATAATCAGTCAGTGATTGATAGACTCAAAGTCGGTGAGGAAATGTACATAGCACATGAAATACGTTCAACTCTTGAAACTATTTTTTCCCGAATGCCACCGATTAGATGACTATCCTAAAACTTTTCGCAACTGTGACACTTATCTTCTCCACTGGTCCCAACAATCTTTGGTTGCACCAGTCAAGTATCCACTAATAGAGTAAATTACGAGCTTTGCCAGTCCTATGCTGGCTGCTTAAACCTTCATCCTCAATAAAATTCCACATCACTCATGGAGCAGTGAACGAACTACACCTGAGCGGCTGCAAGGTATGGGAGCCGGATCAGCCGCCAATGCGATGGTCTCGACGTTGCCAGGCCTATAGCTTCCGTGGATATCGAATGTGTTCTAATAAAACGTTCAGTTTGTCTGCATGATACAGACTCTATTTCTTTTACCCGTCATTGGAGGGCCCTAGTTCAGTCGTCTATGTAGCGCATCGCTCGGCTCTGTCACGCAGCCTAGTATCCATCCTCGAACCTTGAGAAATTCTGCTTGAAAATCTCACAGTTCATCCGAAAAACTTGCAGATGCTCCAAGCCTTTGTGCTGTGGCAATTTCCTATAGGGCTGTTTGTACAGTGAGCAAATTCTACCCGATATATGTGACATACCTCTCTTGAACTCGTCGATGAAGATTGTTACTTACTACATCAAGGGGGAAACTGATACTTGGAGCCGCGCGAGGAATGACGGAGCGGTTTCCGAAATCAGACTTCAGCTCTTCAGCGCTCCTCGGAAGTCTTCACATCTAACAACAGTCTCAGAGGACGATGATGATGGTTGTTTTTTGTTCCAAATTCGTGAGGTACTTACATACATGCTGAGCGCTAACTTTCGTGTACGAAGACGTCCCCCTTGTAGCTTCATAGGTTTACACAGCATTTCTGCTTTTCAAAAAATCAAACGTAGTTAGATGAGAAATTTACACTTGTATTCATTGTCAAAAAGACCCCAGTGTGGTAGATGGCTTATCTCCAGGACATCCTATTCTCCGAACGCAAATTTGAAGCGCGCATCGAATTTCTACTTCTTGGTAGCATACGTTGCTTCCCTGCTTGATCCGTCTTGAACAAAGGATTCGCGACCGGAGATTGTTCGACCTCCTTGACTACTACTTTCTTCGAATCATTAGCTACTGGTCGATTGCGTTCAGTAGATTTCGAGACCACTCTTGATTCCGAAGTCTTCTGTTGACGAATCGCCGTACTAGTAGCCCCTGACGGCGAGGTGCTCTTCAAGGTGCTAGATATCGTGGCCACCGTCACGTCTCGTCCAACCCGACGTTTGAGGCTCAGGGATCGACGATTAGGTGGCGTTGTCATCGCTGAGTTATCACCAGAATGATCATGGTCTGGTTTTCTGTCCGACAAACGAGAGCTTTTCTGACCAGAATTGTTGGAGACGCCATATTGTTGCCTCGGACGAAAGACTGGCGAAGTAGATCTTGGACTTGAAGCCACGGGTGTTGAGGTTGATTTGAGAGGAGTAGAAGAAAACGGGCAACAGCGGTTACCCATATCAGATTCTCTGGCAGATGGCTTGTGAACGTTAGGTGTGAAGTCGATATCGCGTCCCTCAAAAGGGAAAACAGGTGCATAGCCAGATTTCTGGTCAAAGAAAGGAGCACCGGATCTTTCACCATAGCTCATAGCGTTGAACGTGCATATAGCTTCGTTCAGGAAGGTCTCTGATATTTCACCATCGTGATAAGCAACGTTTGCTCTCAGAGGCGATTGAGTATGCGCAAAACCCAGGGAAAGACCTAGTCCAATACCGCGATCTGGTGTTGGAGGGATATAACTTGCATTCGAAGAAGTTGTGGACATGTCAAGATCAATGTTGGACGTGTCTGTGAGGTCCGGCATGTCGAAGTGATCATCAGGGATTGAGGTATCTATACCATCTGGTAAAAGCCATCCAGTGAATTCACGGCCGAAACGAAGGGGCGGAGGCGAGGACGGCGGTAACAGAGATCTCGAACCGTTTCTGTATTCCGGCACAAAAGAGGTGGGAGTGTCGGGATCAGATCTGAGCATCGGTAGGTGGGGCGACCTCAGTAAATCGACTCCAAAGCGAGGTGTTTGGGAACAGTCCGAAGGTGAAGGTTGAGTAAAGCTCATCGCTGGTGATCTATTAGAGGTCACCGCTTGAGCAGGGCTCTACGAAGTTTGAGCGTTGATGATGGGAAACATACTGCACATGTAATTGCCGTACCTTCGTCGTAAGCGAGCTTTGGGCATCCTGGACATCTCTACCTTTCGGAGAGAACTCGACTTCTGCCTTGTTTGAATTCCAGCTCCAGTATCCTGCTTTGACAACGTCAGAGTGAGACGACTCAAAAGGCGAGTTTGCGGCTCGAGTTTGAAGAGCAGGAGGAGTCGAGAGTGGCCTGGTTAACCCTCTGTTAGGTCTCCAGGTCACTGTCAGACGAAGTTCTCGTTCTTGATCCGAGGAGACAGATCGCCGTTGGCGAATGAAGCCCACCAGAGAGTCTGGTACAGATATCATTCTATTGAGTGAGCGAGCTTCGGCGGAGAGAATGGGCGGGATTGGCACAAAAATACCGTGTCGGGCCACAAAAAGTTGCAGTAAGAGAGAGAGATGTACCTCTCACTCAGATTAATCACCTGAGAGTGTACAGTGTTGTAATTGTGGACTTGAGAAAAGAGCGTGGTGATACAATACGATGGTACGAATGAACGAGGATAGGTGGACGAGACGAAGTGATGTTGATATTATGTAAGCATCATGTCAAACCCTCATGTGACAAAACGTCACACGGAAACGATCTTTATCCTCTCATCCAACAGCATCCAACCAGCTGTTGGTACATAGCAAGTGACTAGACCATCCGCAACCTGGAATCGACTTTGTCTTTGAACCTATGTTGATCAGAGGTAATGATCCTTGCACAACGTGAAATCTTTTCAAGTCGCGATCTCTAAGATAGCGGTAGCGAACTTCGCAACTTGCTGGGAGAACTCAGAAGTTTTGAAGGCATTCGGAGTTTCAGAAAGTAGGTACTGAACTATATCTCAACACACTCAGATAGTCAGCGGCTGCGAAGCGTACATACGCACCAATAGACTCAGCTAACCGGCAGTGATAGTCCTGGCAGGCTTCAGCAGGCTTCAGTATGCTACGCTTGAAAGACAGAATGTCCGGAATCTTGTTGGATTCACACCAGAGATGAGTCGGTCCTCAGAGAAGACCGTCCGTTGGAAGAGTTGGAATATGTACGACTCTACTGATTCTGACGGCTCTCTCAGAGTCATCGTGACTCATATTGCCTATGAGAAGACAGTGAAAGAATCCAGCGTCAAATTTACATACTATGATAGTTTTCTGCGTTCCGAAATTCCTAAGCTTCGGATTTTACCAATGGCCTAACATGCAATCTTTCATTCGCGAAGCCGAAACATTCCACTTGGCGATGAAACCACAGTCTCCTACTATCATCTCCCGCCGCTGGCCACTAGTAGGTGGAGCGAGAATTCCGAAAGCATGTATGTTGATGCCTTATTCTTGTACTTACTACAAATTCGTTTTGATCATTGGTTGAGAAGAGGAAATCGTGGCTCCGTTGTTGCCGTATCAGTAACGGGACTGCTTCGCGCACTTATGGAATGCACCGAGCTGAACACAGTACCACCCCCAATTCATCGTACGGACTTTAGTATAACGTGTCTTGCGGGAATATCTTGATATTCTGCCATGGTTTGATAGAACGTGGCTTTCACTTGACTTTGGGAATGTACTAAGATCGAGAAATAGATCATTGGACTTGTTCCCGAAATAACTTGAAGCAACAACGCTATCAAAACGGTAGAAGATATTGCATGATATTGCATGATATTGCAAAAAATAGCCATCATAGACCAGATCCATGAACTCGTCCTACAGTTTTCTAGACCCGTTGCATACAAGTTACAAGGGGGTTGCTTAAAATGACACTGGTACTATCGTCTACGGAGTTACTCGGAAGTTAACAAACAGATATCAGGTCTGATCTTGCTAAGACGCACTGATCAACCATTTTGATCTGCAATTTTTTGCGTGAAGGACGGCAGGTTCGACAATACCAGCCTCGAGGGATTGTCAGCGTTGAAAAGAACGGAACCAACGCATCTCAGGGAGCCTCAAAGCCGCCAGTTTCAAGCTTAACTTCATACAACCGTTGATGTGGAGAAATTGCTAGAGCTCTTGGAGAAACTGCCTGGTATGGCACCCTACTGTGTCTTGGCGTATATGTATAGCCCGCGCATGTGAGTAGCGAGTTTTACGCAGTCTTGGTTAATTGCATTGTTGAGACACAAATAACGCTAGTGGATTGTATACGATGAATGGATGGATTGAATTTTGAGGGACAACACGATACATTTGACTACCGCCGGGGCTCTTTAATGCCCTTTATCTGCTGAGGGAGGTTGAAGTGAAGGCAAAGTACCTGGAAAGGGAACGCGAAATAGTCAGCGACTCGAATGGCTTTCAGTAGGATTCAAACCCCGCAAACGACCTTGTCGTTTGATAAAACAAAAAACGTTCATAGCGACGGACAAATACCCTCTAATCCCCCTCAATGATATAGCAAGCGTGACAATGAATACACAATTTTCGGAGACCGATATCCACTTATACTCATAGGCACAACGCTACACCCATTCATCGCTAGATGAAACCCCCTCTAAGTCCTCCCGAGCCATTTCACTTAGATATTCCATGCTCCACGCTCTTTCTCTCGGGGTGCACCGACTGCGCTCGTTCATCAAGCGCTGACTCGAGCTCGTGACTCTCTAAACCCTCTATGGAGTTCGCAGGTGGACATCGTGCAAAAGATATATGCGTCTGACTGAACACTTGGGTCGATCGTGGATGAGATAACGAGTTGTTGTGGTGGACGATTAGGATGATTATCGTAGGATACATTGCCTGCGACAACAATCAATTGAAACTGAGCATGAGATCGAATTGGGTGCCCACTGCAACAAAGTTCATGATGACTCCCCAAACATGAGAAGCGATGTTGAAGGAGCTGTCACTGAGGTAGCCGTTGTCGAGGAAGGCCAGGCATAGATTGACGATCTGGCGAACACGAGATGCAATATATCCGTTTGATTTTGACTATTTAGAGATACAGACTCACTTGGAAAGCGATGTATAAGACTCCGGATTCCGTCAAAAGCAGCAGGATCTTGACGACCATTGTGCTGCTCATGCCAAGGGTGTTCATGAATTTGTGATGTTGGCTACAAGTTCATCCCGTCTGTTGAGCATGAAACGTTTTCTCATGAGTTGAACGGCTTACTATGCTTTGATTCCAATGAGAACGGTCGAAGTGAAATTCGTGGCTATGCTTGCAGTATATCCCGCGATCGTCAAAGAGCCGAACAGACTGGTGGGCTCGATTATCGAAGGATAAACGTACGCAATTGTTCTCAGGGTTGACGAGGTGATGAATATGGCTAAGACGAGCGAATTATAACATAATAGTTGTCTATGGCTGTAGCAAGTAGATGGACGTACCGACGGTGCCAAACAAACAGAATACCGGCAAGATGAGCACACTACGTTTGCCATCCCAAACAGCCCACGATCGCCATACAACTATCCCATCTCCGGAAATATACTGACCACAACAAGAAACGACGACATGAGTCTGAGAAAGGATAGCGGCGGAATAACATACGGCAAGTCCATTCACACCTCCTAGCCACATTTGTCCAATACCCAGACCCAGGACAGAATCAGTAGCAATTGTGAAACGATCCTCAAGTGGCAGGTCCGTGTTTTTGATTATCGCTGTTTTCAATAGGACAAAGGCGGTGGCCTCGTACAGGGAAAGGTAGGCGGTGGTAATCAGGAAGTTTGCTATCAAAAAGGCGACAAGGATCCAAGAGAACCTGGATCTTTTTCGGTTTCTGTAGAAAATGGTCGTAAACTTATCAATCCACTAGCACGAGCCGACACGCGACACGATCCGATAGTCGACGAAGATGCGACAAGTACTCACATTACCGTATGCACTGCCTGAAAGGCAAGAAGGCAGTATACACCTACACTCCAGCTCAAGGTTAGTGAGCGAGGCTTAAGACGGAGGATATTGAAATTTCACCGTAGAGTAATCCCAATGGGACCGTATACGCAAAGTCCCG
Source organism: Lentinula raphanica (assembly GCA_027919835.1). Classification (NCBI taxonomy): domain Eukaryota; kingdom Fungi; phylum Basidiomycota; class Agaricomycetes; order Agaricales; family Omphalotaceae; genus Lentinula; species Lentinula raphanica. The sequence goes on from JANVFP010000051.1 coordinate 115,897, forward strand.
CATAAACAATTCCCCACCCGCCTTCAAAAGTTCAGTCTCCTCGGGGGTCATTCAGACAAAGGCTACAAGACGGAGTGCTCCTTTGAAAGGATGTTTTGAGCAGATTGGCAAGGTCAAGAAAGGTGGCAATCAGGATGCGAATATAACATTGATTTCGATTACACCCACGATTCGAATCAGGTGGACGGTTAAAAATTTCCCTATATTCAGTCCTCATGAGATTGGGAAACTTGCATATCAGTACATCAGTGTGATCTGCAGCTCAACGTTGTTGGCAACAAGGGAGAATTAGAGAATTGGGACGAACACCGTGAAGAAGGACGGTAGAAGACAATTGAGGAGGTACCCGGCGTACAAGTATCATCAGAGGCGGGAACGAGCTTGCATCGCTATGGCCAATGAGCTCCACCGCGATGAAAGCTTTGGAACTTGAAAGTTGCAGAAGAGAAAACCAACGTTTTACGGATAATTCCGACAGGCTCAGTTCAATCGGCTATTGCGGCCCGGGCGCGGCGATAACCTTTGTTTTCAACGATCCACTCGCCTCTGCAACGCTGACATAGAGCTCTGGAAAACGCAACTCTCCAGCCATTTTCTTCATATCGTTCAAGGGTATAAGGGTTCGTCCTTTTCACGTAACTCGATATCGACCTCATTCTTGCTATCATACCTCATGATCGAACTCACATTCTCACTGCGAAACATCTCACTGGAACTAAGCCGGACCTCCCACTCATTAACAGAGATTCATCGCAAACATACTGAAGACCTCTGAGGTACTGGAGGTGCCTTTTTCCCCTGGTATAATGGAAGATTATCTTCTACCCTCGCTCGTCGAAAGATCGAAAGATGCGTGACGCACGTTATCGAGAACGCTAGGTGATGATTGTGCAGGTAACGATCTCAAACTAAAATTGATCCCGTCTCGAGGTGTTCCTCTGTATGAATATCCGCCAATTCCATCGATTTCGTCCAATCAAGATGTTTGAGCTCCGGCTCATTGCTCGAAGTCTTTGGCCCTGCTCAAGCCGCCAGTCTTTGACTGTGTAAAGGCCACCTACAATCTGCGGTCCCGTTTCCAAAATTCAAGTACGCAAGTGCCGGTGAGTCTTCGATCCTTGAAAAATGTCTGGATGCTCATTCAATGTGCCTAGGAAGTCTTCGAATTGTCTGAAATCTCCCTCTGAAAAGTCAGCCAATTTGAAACCCCAAGACTAAGGTCTCTGTTTGGTTGAAGTCTCAGACGTCTGCTCGAAGTAAACGTAGGATGACGAGCCACCAGGTGAGTCTTCGCATCCTGATCATGCCCCTTCTCATTCAACTGACCATCGTTTCAGGTACACTTTCTGCGACTCGAATACCTATAAAATCCATAGTGGAACCTCGTCTTTCAAACAGACCAGCTCAACCAACTCAAGCTACCATGAAAACCACCTTCATCATTGCGTATGCTTCTTTGGTTGGCGCGGCCTTCGCGTCCTTCCTTCCCCAGGCGAGAGACTCTTCGAACTCCTCCTCCTACAACGACACACAGATCTTGAATCTTGCTTTGACGCTTGCGCAACTCGAGAGCGCTTTTTACTCCGGCGCTTTGTCTTCTTACAATGCAACTGACTTCACGAACGCCGGCCTCCCCGCCTGGGCTAGAGGCCGTTTCGAAGAAATTGCGTCTCACGAACAAGCCCATGTCAAAACGTTAACTACCAGCCTGGGAAACAATGCCGTTAAGGCTTGCAACTACAGTTTGTGAGTGTCCCTGTACACGTTCGCCTCTTCTTGTTACTAATATTGCACACAGCCCGTACACTGACCCTGCTTCCTTCGCTGCCCTTGCGCAAGTTCTTTCCGATGTTGGCGTGTCAGCGTATACAGGGGCCGCTCCATTGATCACCAACAAAGACTATCTCGCTACCGCCGCCTCCATTCTCGCCACAGAGGCCCGTCATGCTGCTTGGATCGCTGGGCCTGTCAACAAAGGCAACGCGTGGTCTGGAGCATATGAAACCCCCCTGACTCTCGGATCAGCATACAGCCTCGGTGCTCAGTTCATTACCTCCTGCCCCTCGTCCAATCCGTCGCTGGGAGTGAAAGCGTTCCCTTCTCTCACCATCACCAATGCTACTCTGGGCCAGGCATCGGCTGTGACTGCTGGTAACAACGTCACCGTCGAGGGCCAATACGTTGCGTTCTTCAGTGGACTTACGACGACGTTCGTCAAGGTTTCGAACGGACAGGTTGTCGTTCCCAACAACGACATGGGCACTTCTTACGCCGTTCTGACGAATGCTAATGGCACGGCCACCGACTCCACGATTATTGCCGGTGTTGCAGTTATTCAATTCCCCTACGGCTCGGAAGGTAGTCTCGAGACTAACGGACGCATGGAGATGGCCAAGGAAATGATGTGAAGCAAACAGAACACGAATTGTACGATATTTTGCTACGTTTCTTACGAACTTTGATCTTGTTTCAGTAAACCCTAGACCCTGTTGTATTACTTGATGATTTCTAGTACTGCACCTTGGCCATCATGTAACCTTATGCCTGGAAATATGAGAGTATGATCTATATATGGAAGGTGTGTATGGCAATAAACAACGACGGAATGAGACTTGTCTAAGTTCACAAAATCGTGAATGGCAGGACATGGAGTGAATTTCTCCCTCGTTCAACATCTGGCTCCCGGTTTCCTTGAAAATTCAATTTGAATATGCCTTGACCTCGCGATGATACTTGTTCTGCAGTATGTCAGTGAATGATTCATGTATATGTGGAACATATTTTCACGACTCTAAGTATGCCGCTCCCAGCGATAAACACCCAGACGTTTTTGCAATATACGCCTCTATTTCTCTGTAGATTGTCACACTCATCTCGATTCTCGATTTTCAAGCCTCAGGAAGACAAAGATTATCAAAAGCGTTCTAGATTCCCAGTCCCGCTCTTTTCCCATTGTACGATTTCGACTCTTTTTCTCACGGTCTGTCGTGCTTCAGCCAACTTACTACCGCCGTGATAGCAAGACTCAGCCATTTCGCAAACACCTATCGTGTAATTTCCTTCCTTCCTTCCTTCCTATGAGATTCGACGAGGTCTGCGTTGTCTGACAGAAGTGGCGTTACAAGGGTGCGTGGGCTCAAGTGATATCGTACTAACTGGGTATCAGACTAGAATGCATCGGTCGGGATGTTATCATGAGTCCAGCGAAAAGATGACAACAGCGTGCATTAAAATAGTTTTGGATCAACAGAACGCTCACCTCTTGCGATCACAATGGCTTATCCCAACCGCTACCGTATAACCGCTAAGAAAAGAAAGGGGGTCTAGTCATAGCGCCGCATTGTTCAAGTGGAGCTCTCGCCGCTAGCTCTCGTTACCGATCTTTCGATACAGTATCTGTGAACTGATGTATTTAATTTTGTTGGAATCAGAGGTCAGGCTTCATAGGTGCTCACGTCCTTCTTTGGTTGTCCTACCACATTCTGATCAGATCCAGGAGAGACAGTGTACCATGCACGAGGCCGGACTCGCTGCAGGAGCCTGACACCGCGTGGCAGTCCAATCCCGCAATTCCACAACCTCTTGGGCTTCTGAGTGGTTTCAGATTTCACCACAGAAAGGGACGGTTCAGCTCCCAATGTACCAAGTGCTCAATTCGTGGAATAACTAACTGGTACGCACATATCGTCCTGCTTCACGATCGGTCGGCAGCAGCGTCAATTGGGATCAACTAATGCAAAGTCTCAAGAAACTCAATGTGGCCGTTGTCAGGGTTGTAACCAAGCATTTAATGATGCGATTACGAGGTGAGATCGAGGTGGCTCCAATCAACTAGCTACAACTACTCCTGGCTCCAATCGAGGAAGACCGATGATATGTTTCCATTGACCTAGCCCAAGATGCTGTTCTCGGCGCTTGTTACCTGATATGACGCTAGCGGTCTGATTGTTCGCTATCGGTGTCACGCCTGTATAGCGCAGGTTGCATGTCACTCGGACACTCAGAGCGGACATTCTGTGCGCTCATGAATCTAGTTGCTTCCCCTTCTAGAAGCAACAACATTCAAGTCAACTGCGGGATGGTTCAGACCTTTTCATAAGGGAATAACGTTCTTGCTTAGAGGATGAGGTAAGATTCCTCCAATAACCACTAAATTGTGCCTACGATGCTCTACTGACTGCCTGGCTCATCCTTGCTCGTTTATTGCGTGATTGTTGTAGAAAATCATCAGAGGGAAGGAGCTCGCATTCCAATTCAACCGCTGCTACATAGATCGCATCCGTGAGCTCTGGGCTTCCCCCCATATCCATTAGGTATCAGTCATCCAGAGAATATGGTCATCCTGTTCATCGTATCCCGCATTTCTCAACCCTCTTTGATGATATCGTAAGTCGAGTTGGTGATCGTGTCCCGTTAAGTTTCATCGAACTTCTCTTTGGTCTCCCCGAATCCCATGATCTAGTTTCGGGACGATGCATCATAAAATTCTACGACGAGAGGGCTCTTTAACAACAGCTTTCGGTAGTATAAATAGTCCGTTCTAGCCGGGATTTGAAGAACTGGAAGCGCGATGTTTGCCATCTTTTGACCCGTAGTGTGTCCCTGACATCACGAGAAGTCTTCGTGAGCTCTTCTTCCATCTCTACTACCATTATGAGCATTAGGAATTTCTATCTTCCCGAGACCCCCAAAAAATGAGCGTTCAAAATTGTTTTAACCGTCGAAACGCCTCTGGCAATGTCTGAGCCAAGATAACAAACCCCACGGTCCCGATTGAGAGCGTTTCTAATGGAGATTCAATAGTTATCTTCAATCTCGTCAACCGTGTTGATGCCACTCGTCCATCAACATGTTACTACATTTGATTCCGAAGTCCATGAGTAGGGTCGGAACCCAGAATCTTTTACCTTTCATAAGTCTTTTCATGGCTTCCTATTGTTTCACACGTAGCGAACAACTGTGCGATAGAGAGAGAGACGTTGGACACGTATCAATGCTTTTCAACAGTTTCTCCCTATACTCTGCTTCTGGTAACTGCACTGGTTGTAAATTTTTCGGAAGGTCTGATTCGATCTGTTTTTTTCCGCGTTGAATGCGATATGCACATCGCCACCAGGCATATCCAAACTCTGTCCTGATTCCTCACGTACTACCGTCAACCTCGCACTCAACTATATCTGTACTACCCGCCCTCTTCTCTATCATGAATATCATTGATATCAGTGGATGGACTCAGTGGCCTTGAGTCTCGCACTTGCGCACATGATTCGATGCACCTCTTTCTCTGACTTTCTTCAAACTTCACCGTTCGATGGAGGTGTATGGTTTATGTGATTTGGAGGTTTTTGAAAGTCCTGGAGGCTGTCAATTTGAAGAGTGAAATTGATTATGATTCTTGGAATCAATGTTGATATCCTAAACAAGGAAAGTGATCCGAGCCTACTCAATGAGACTCGTCACTCAAAGCCACCGTGAATGCCACTCTGAACCCTACCAAATGCTACCAAATTTAAATGTCAATCGTAAACTATTGTCAGTAACACTCTTTTCCCATATTCCGCTACCAATGATTCATTGAGTCTTTTTATTCACGAATTGTCTCAATAGCTTACTGTGACTCCGTTCTCCCAAGTTCCAACCACTTTGCCTCTTTGTCCCGCGGGCTTTTGTGTGTCCACTTGTCACAAAACCTCTTGCTGGTTTGCCTTTGCATGGGAGTCAGGCTATCAAAAGCATCATAGGAACAGCTAGGGCCTCCGGGAGATCTAGGAAGGTCACCTTGGACTTCAAGCTTCGGGAACCAGAATCCAATTCTTCGAGCCTAAAAACGTCCGGATAACCTGGTAGCGAATAAAAATGACAAGAGTGGGATTTGAACCCACGCGGACATTCGCCCATGAGAAAGGAAGCACTAACGCTTGAGTCACACGCCTTAACCGCTCGGCCATCTTGCCTCTTACCTGTGGAGAAAGCAAATTTCAGTCTCATACGAGCGACCTCTTGCTTTCAATTTGGTTCACCATCGACCTATCGTGGAGGTTGTATTATGAGCTCTTTCATGCTTAAAAGTCAAAGCTTGTGATATGTTGAGTCTGAATAAGCTCTGATTTCCGACCAAAGCTGTACACGAAAATAGGCCAGTTGAAGAGAACTTGAATGATGCTCGAAGAGAAGAGACACTTTCCAGTCGAGGCAGGAACTTTAAGACCGTCTATCGCCTATGTTTGTAGCTACAGCTCCGATTCCAGGTAGGGGATGTCAAATCCAGTTCATATATCTAAGGTTTTGCACAAAGGTTGCTGTGACAAGCGGAATGCTGTTCAACATAAAGTAAACCCTTCCTTTACTGATTCCGTAGATGGGGCTCAACGTTTTCGCAACAGAATCAGCGGTATAGCAGCGGTATAGAAACGCAGACCCAATCGTAGTTTGAGTGGACGGAGAGTCTCCGACGCGAAAGTAGGCCACCAATGAGTTGAATACTACTGAGCCAGCTATTCCTGATTGTTTGACCTGACTTGACAGAGAACTCGACAGAAATCAAATCAAGTACATTGTCCCCCTGATAGCTTATCGACGACGTTCCGTATAGGCTGGTATATAGCCGGTCATCTGGGCCGAATTCCTATGTCACGGTTGTTCATCCTGATCCAAGCAGGTAGAACATCAGAGCGCTCTTACCGCTGTCAGATTCTCGGTAGTAACAATGTTTTGAACAAAGAACAACATCGAGATGCCAACAGACAATGAAGAGTTGATTTCGAGGCAGGCTCTTCGTGCCGTTCATGAACGAGGCTGAGATAGAGCAGGATAATTTTGGATAGCAGGCAAGAGGATACCTCTGTATACCGTACTTCGCTCGTGTCTTGTGTTATCTACACCTGTCACAGCAATCAAAACCGACACATGTAAAATCACACGAAGGAAAACTATACATGTTGTGTCAATTTGGAATTCGAATGCACCTTTAGGGTAGCAAATAGTGCGCAACATAGAGAGACCGCCAAGTTGTATGGAGAAATTCTGCACTCTCACTGAACCAATCGGAAAAGCAACGGTGTTGCAGATTATAGCGAGCACGTACGAATAGAGTATGAAGATATCTTGTTACGTTTTCAGTTCTATCATCCATTCGGCACGGTTTGAAACGGGGGTGTTCATAATTTTGACTGATTCAATCGTTGGACAGAAAGGAAGCTTCGTGACGCTCAGTTTCAGTAATAAGAGGAAGAACAGAAGGGCCTGATAACTGACTGATTCAATCTTTTATGTCGTATGCCTTCCCGCGAAAATGAATGCACGTTTCTAGGAATTCGCTATCAAATAAAGAACAAGTTTAAATGAGGAACTCGAAAAAGCATTGAGCAGTATCGTACGGAGTAATACCATGGCGGCTGATAGAGCAAGCATCATTGCGGAGCCGGTCTTCCTAACCACTTGGAATTACCATCTGCAAGTAGGAGAACCATTGATTGTGAACTTGCGCGATATTGTTTGCACGATGGTGTGAATGAATATATGAGGAACGACTCAGCGCCAATCCTATTGATTTGAATGAGAATTGCCTAATGGAACGGATTTGAGAGCGTTATCCGAACGCGTCCAAGCCTCGTATATTCTCCGATAGGAAGAACAGCAACAAACGTCACTACAAAACAGTGCCGCAGCTGTGATTCGGGTGAATGGTGGGTTGTAAGAATTCTGCACAAGAGTCATTCTGGCGCCATTTCGAGGTTCTTCTTATCCTCGAACATTCTTGTTGTCCTTACCGATACCCCTTGCATTTGAACTTGAGAGTTGACGAGCAATACACTGATATGAAATGTCAAACTTGAATTGAATATGTGCCAGTGCACAAGAAGGACCAGTCACTGACAAAACAGAAAATCACGGATATTTTGTTGTTCGAGATCAACCGTTAGTAACAAGGATTTTGATGTTTGCAAGCATACTAGAATCATCACTTAATGGAGAACGGAAGCAACTCACCCATATTGATACGGCAGTATTATCCGTCATCGGAAGGACTCAGAGATGCTTTCTGCGAAAGTTAGAAAGTAGAATTCCAACGCTGGTGACTGACTTTCTGATGGCTGGGATGCTGTTCTACCTTTCCACACAATGGCGGCGGTAGATAGATTGAGTGACAATTCGGAGTTCCCTGGTTCAATATTGATTCAGTACGCCTTAGAAGCTAAGATTATACGAAACCGACTAGAACGGAGAGTGATTTTTGTCGCTGAGCGTGCGGCTCACCGTTCAGTACGTTCAGTGACCATCCGATTGTTCTAGAATTATCGCATGATGCATCTTCAGCTACGTTCTGACATGTCTTGCAGGCTTCGTTTCAGAGGTTTAGAGTGGTAGGGTTGATATACATTCCCCGAGGGGTGAATGAAGTCAAGCTAGGATGAAACCAATGTTGATCATGAAGGAACAGTCAGAGTTGGCGCGAAATTTTTAGCGCCTTGACTGAGGTTGAAATTTACAAGTCATGTGACTGCGCCACCATAGTCGGGATCATGATGACGCCACAGTAGCGTTATACAGCTTGCGCTTAGCCTTAACCATGTCGCGGTCCCATTCTCCAACTCATACCCGAACTCGCAGTGGTACTCAGCTTTCAGAAGAATATATTCAGGATAGCTTTCACAGCTATTTAAAGTCATCCTTAACTCAAGCAAAGGTCGAAAAATTACTTGATGCGGACCTTCTGAGCAGCGCTGAAGGAGATCTAATGATTACAGGTGCGTTCTGCGATGCCTTCCGAAACGATGTACTGAAAAGATTGTGAGGCAGGACCCGCTCTGTGTCTCTATTTTGCAGCCTTGCGTAGCACCACTAACCCACCTTCAGTACCTTTACCGCGGCATAATAAGACCTCTGAACCAACGGAACTATCTGCAGAAAACTGTCCTCCTACATTTGTGCCTTTTCTGCGTGTATGGGCGCAGAACGTTCCTTCTATTCAGGCATTAGCACCAGAACACCAGCACGATCTTGCCAGAATCATCTGCGATCTTGAACCGTTGTCTACCACGCTGAATCCGACTATACATGGTATCGCAGCTGACCTGCGAGCAGTTGCGATTGAGATCAGTCAACGGCGCTCTTTTCAAGATAGGTACGCTGCTGATTTACAAGCAGCTCTGGACTCGGGCAATGCCTCTAGTAGCTCTAGAGGGAAGAAGGCTTCCTTTGTACCGCCGCCTGTGTACGAGGCATCGCCGCCTTCTTCGTTACAATCGTCTCCCAACACACAAGCTCTATCACTTCCCCCACCTTCACCAGTTTCCAGCTCCAGCTCTCACGATATTCCCCCACAATCACCTTCTCATCTGTCTCCCTTCGCTCCTAGCACCGGAAGCGGCTGGCCTCCGCGAAGTCCATCTCCTACAATACTATCTCCCTCATCTCCAGCAATAGAATTCATCCGGGAGACTCTATACGCGGCTCTGGGTGATGTTCTCGAACGGCAACCGTCTCTTCGGAGCTTGCTGAAGCAAGATCCCCCTCGAGCTTATTTTGCTGCTGTGGCGTATGCTATCCTTGATGTCGCTACGACGTCCGTTACGAATGATGGCTCAATCGTTGGTGTTTTGGGTACACCTTTGACTCTGGATGATTGTCCACTGCCTCTAAGGCGATTCATGCTTGAATTGGCAGCGATAGGTCGGCATGCGAAAGAAATTCAAGAAGCAGATGACGCGAGGGCTATGCGATATGCCGCCGAGGGAAGAGATATTCCGATGTCGAAGATAGAGAGAGTCCAGCAGATTTTGTTGGAAGGTGTTGGTTGTACAACCCAACATCGAAGTGAAGAGGGAAGGAGAAGTGTAGAAGGCAGAGCGGTCGCTTTCGCTAATCGTATCAATGGCCTGAGTTTAGCTTTGACACACTTGAAAGCGTTCAAAGACAGACAAGATCAGGTGTTCAAAGTTCTCTCAGGAATTGGCGAATCATAAAAATATATCATTATCTCTCTGCTTGTCTCCCTCTTTCTTGTATTTCTAGTGGTTGAAAATTCCACCGCCGCCGCGGAGGACAATTAGCCCAAAACGGATACTGTACTTCCCAAATGCCTGTATGATCGTTTGGTTGTTGGTGACAAGTCCTCCCGCCCTATCCGTTCATCCTTACTCCAATACCTACCGGCTTTCATCACAACAGCGCTGTAAATAATGCAAATCATCTCCGGTAATCCATTTTGAATTCTGATTTTCCTACAAGCTGAAAGGTTTGGAGATCGATAGGTCGTTGTCGTTGACTGTTAACTTACCATTGGGTTGACGGTCTTCCGTCACCGTAACGCACACTCGTAACTCCCTCAGTTGTGAAATTCATTTCCCTAACGGCGTTCGAATTGTTGTGTTTACACTGTCAAAGCAACAAATTCTTCTCCATTGTGACTGTGATCTGCTGTGTGAATGGTTTCAGCGACAGACTACTGTGCGCAGTTTGAAACAAGAGGCAAATTAATGTTGAGGTAGGACAGCATTTCCCGCCGTCTCTTGATTTAACTTCTATCGCAAAGTTGCCAGGCGGATACTTATGAAGAAGAATAGCTGCTAAATGTTGCCAACAATCAACATCCTTCGAGCCTTTTCTCCTTGATTGTAAGGGAGAAGCGCACGCAATTTGCAAACTTTGATTCCGTGCCCTTCGATATCGTTGTAGATGATGCATGGATATTTGTATTGTATGTTCATAGCCACTAGCCTCATGAATCGGCTCTCGAAATCAATGTTAATCAAACGCCAATCCTACTTAGTCCATTGATTCCAAACTTCGTTTGAACAACTCCACTCTGTCGTTCAATGCTCCAAGCCACATCAGGCGCGGTACTGGAATGATCTGAATGTGATATCGGCATAGTACCGATATTTGGAATACACGCGCAGTCTCTGACCGGAGACAGAAGAAAAAACGGTCTCAGCACTACTGCACATAAGTTCTATTTGAGGATCACCGTTAAGGTCATTGGTTCTCTATACTCTACATCGCCGAAATACATACACAGCAATTGCGGTACATACTTGTTTCTAGTTCTACATTTTGGAAGGAGCCACAATGTGCTCCAAGGTGTTAATACATTCACATAGCAAAACAAGAGCGAAATGAAAGATCGTGTATCAGTATTTGCTTGTCCATTGTGCAAGAAATGATTGAGTGTCGGAGCTGTCAGGCTCCCAGAATGGGAGCGACGCATATCCGTAGTCGGTGGGGTGGTTATGTGAGGAGTTTCCCGTTGTGTTACCAGCGGTCTCTCCCTCACCCTGGAAAGCTGATGGGTCTACCCGCGCAGACGACGTATCAGAGATGGGTGATATAGTCAGGGGATTGAGTGAATGGTCTAGGTTCTGACATGAGAGCAATGTGTCAAACGAATCAAGGGGAATGGAGGAAGAAGAAAGTGAGGACACCGAGCACAAGTCTATTGCACGCTGAATCTCTGAGTATGTTTCATCCATGCTTTCCCAAGGAAAACTTGACGATTGGGACTGTGGAGATTGCAAGTTATGATAATTTGAAAGACATGTGCCAACACCGTTCAGGATATCGGAGGAAGGAGCCATTGCATTGCAAAGGTCCTCATAAGTGAGAGCAAGTGTTGCCGATGGGAGAGAATGAGAAGCACAAGATGAGAGTTCTGCAGATGACCAGGGTGCAGGATCAAGCATGAACTCTGGAGAAGTGATCTCGGGATGTGACGGTTCCGATATCAGGGGGGTGCTCGATTCAAAACTGGGTGGTGTGTTCGGTGGTTCCGAAGTATCAGATGAGACGGAAGATACCGAAGACATGCTTGGTGAGTTTGATATGGTCGAAGAGGCGCTTTCCGACTCGAAACGTGGCTTGTATGACTTGCGACGAGGAGCTCTCGTGTTGAAGCGCGTTATACTATTGTATCTAAAAACGGTTGAGTGAAGAGTAAGCTCGAAGTTTGATGGATACTGACCGGTTCTTGGCGGCGAGCCCCGTCCTGCCCGGGAAGTAGATCCGCACTATTTTCGTCCATAGTTTTCCGTGCTCTTTGACAGCGTTCAACAGTAGCGCATCCTGAATCGATCTCGGTCATAGTTATTGTTAGTACAGGATCAAAATACATACTGCTTCAGGTGACCATCGTGTTCGGTCAATCATTGGATTCAAAGTGTCGGTCCAGCGCTTGGCACATTCTTCGCGTTGTAAAATCAACTTTACTATTCCTATCCACAAATGAAGAGAGAGCTCACGATCACTGTTCCTAGTCTGCACATACGCGGACACCAAAGACCATCTGCAACAGATCGTGTTATTCTTCCATCTCATCCAGCAATCAAAATGATGCTACTAACCTGGTTCCGTACTTCTCGATAGCCTGGACGAGCTTTTCATCTTCTTCCGGAGCCCATCCACCCTTGACCACATCGGATGCCATTTTGGCAAACCAACGCTTGCGACAATCCTTGTTCGTTCGACTTGGAACGTGTTTGGCAATCGCATGCCATTTCGAAGGATTGATCGAGCCTGGCTCTTCTGCACATTAAATCACGATTAGAGTTTTTGAGATCAATGGCGTCGAAGCTTGAGCGTACCCAAGTCAACTGCATCGCGTAAGAGTTGGTCTTCTTGCTCAGTCCAAGATCGTCTCTCTCTGTACAGCATGGTGGGGGCGATCAGAGGGTAGGATTGACAAAAAACTGGGAGATGAAGAGAGGATATACGATTTCAGTAACTTGCGTTTTATACTGGGTAGAGAGATTGATTACGTTGCGGCTAAACCTATAGTGACCGGATAGCAAGGACTCAAGGATGTGCGCATCCAGTCAAGCAAAATCCGAAAGTACATTGAAGTCAAAGGGGTTAGATTCCATCTTAAAGTTCAGACTCCTTCAGACTCTTACCGTAACCAAAATTAAAATCAGATATACCCTCTGGAGATACAGTTAATTGTATAGATGTCCAACGTAACAGGCCGGCAGAAAATGACTATTTTGCGGGTAGATTCCGTTCCTACAATCAGTCCCTCGACAAAAGGACGGGAACGTGGGGAAATGCTTTTCGGGGTATAATTTGTCACGTTGGAGAATGTCACAAAGCAAAAAAGCATGCCGTTTCAGGCCGTTTCGCAGGAACAGCATTTTTACTTGCTTCTTCCGACGACAACCATACATCAGAACACAAGGCCCTCAAGAATTTCAGCTGATTCAAGAGTGTTCAAGGGGATTTCTATGAACTGCTCAATTGAATGTGTATCAAGGAAGATAGACAAGGTGTCGCTCGCTGTTACTCATGTGGAACTGATTCTCGGAAAAGCTTGGAAAACAAGAGGACCGAACGGTGCGAAGCCTCCCATTATCGGTAGAGACAACGAAAAATGATGAGTTGTGAATAATTGAAAATGAGAGCAGTATATACTTCAATTTCGAGCGGTACAATATAGACGGGAAGTCAGAGCAGAACGGAATCCGGCCGAGTGTCGACCCATGTAATCCTAGCCCCTTGATAGGCGGAGATGATGAACGGTTCCACTGTATGGATTTCTTTCTTTTAGCACTATTAGCTGCACTCACCCAGCTCATGGTCAGTGATCATGCACACGTAGAGGAGACGATTATCAAAAGTGCAAATAGATATGTACTCTTATGGCAGACCACACGCAGATTGACCAAAAACATGCAACTGAGAGCTAACCGATCTCGACATAAACACTCCTCAAGACTCACTACGATAGTTCACGAAACGTCTTTGTTCGATTACTATACACGCTCCCAAGTCTAGTTCATCACACAAGAGCAACATATCGAAGATAAGCTCTTCCCGTCTTTACGACGGAGAATTAACCTCAGAAAAATTCCGGGAGCTGCTAGGTAAAGGGTGCTCACTTTCTTGGGATTGGAGAGTTTTAAGCACGTAACGAGCTCCGTGATTCAATCGAGGGGATATCTTGTAAGTGTCAAGCTCATCGCCGGCGTATTCGCAAACTTCCGCGCCGCCCATGTATATGCATTAGTGCGACGCAAATGTGAATGAACCTTGAGCTTGAACTCCGACGTCGAATCGATGATTGAAAGTCACCGTCGCATGTAGAGCTCGAAATCATAATAAGTACACCCGCCACAGTACGAAGGCTGTACCCTTGCCTTCGTGGAGTTTCAGTCTTGGCAATCGATTTGAAAGAACGATTTTGGGTCTCATAGCCTCGAGGATATCGACTTGTGTGTTTTTAACATCATCGATGGTGTGGCAGTAAGCCAAGACCCATTTCAATTTAGTGAGTAATGGAAGATTGACTACTTTATGCTTCTCAGCCACAGTGCGCAATGCTATCTGTAGGTATCACAAACGAGTTGTTCGCTGTTGTTCGACTTAGAGCTGGCGCATCAAAGATCAAATATTATGATGCGGTTTGTCAGCAATAGAGTCCGGCAGTACGTCGACATCATACAGGTACATGACTCAAGTTGATCATCGCGACTTTACCTGGATATAATGTCCTGCTAGAAGTTCTTTCTCTCCTTCATCGCCGTACGGAGTGGATGTAACTCAGTCCGGAGAACACTGTGACAATATACGCATGTTGGATAATTACGAAAATTTTTTTTAAAAAAGGTACATCAGGTGCGTTTGCTTTTTGACTGGAACCTGGCAGCTCGCATTTACCGTATTTGAAGAGTACAAGGTACATGAAATGACATTGGAGAGTGAGAAACAACTTTCTCAGAGAAAAGGCCAGGTCGAGGTCTCTGCAAAATTTCATGGACCACCAATTTGAACCAGCCATTTGGTCCATGCTAGGTGCCAATGGTCGTCCACTCTTAGCCCATTCCCCGCAACTCAAAGTGTTCACGAAGCGCGGTTATTCATCACTTCTCACAAAAGCTCTTACAGAAGCTGAACTTTCAACCTTGGAATAGTGGCACCATGTTGGCCACTGATGGAAACGAGTTGCACGTTTTCACCCTTTTCTCGACTAGTTCTAGCATCTCTACCTCTATATACGCCCTAAGGCTACTCTTCCACGCGCGATTCTCGGATATCGCTGACCAAGAAGGGCTGGTTACTCTTAACCCACCTCTGCTGAGAAGAACATATCATTGGGTGACCCACAACTCGAATCGGTCACTTTGTCACTTCCTTGGGTGTCTCATAGTTCTAGCACCGGTTCTTCCCTTTGACCGTCATTCTGCATGCTGGATAATAGTTCCATTGGTTAAGCAAACTGATCTCAATGTTCAATGGAAATTAGACAAAAGGAAACGAATGTGTTTTTCTCTATCGATTTATTCTCCCAATGACAGTTTTCCCGGTAAATGTCGCAAAATCTGTTTATTCACCATTCCAGTACTCATATCAAATCATTTCTAGGGCCCACTGCGTTGGTAACGGGGCTTTGAGATACGGTTTCAGGCGCGATATCATCTACATCTGATTTCGGTCACTTGTCTTCGCTAAGAAAGTTTTTGTCCTAAATTTTCCCTACATGACTGCCATTCATGATAAGTCCTGTTTAGTTAATTTCACAATGCTCTGGCGAAGATTTCTCCGCCGCCATAGGTATGGTTGGCAACTCTCAAAACCATCTCTTGATGATCTTGGCCGCCTTTCTTTCACCAATCTATATCGAGAGAGAATCTACTGTAACCGCTTGATTATCCTGACGAAGATCATGGAAACCTGCACGCGCTTAGCTATCATCACGACGTTTTCAAAAAGTTTTCCATCTGGGTATTGCAATCACAATCATGCCTTCAAATCATTGAGCCGGAAAGACAATGGTGAGTCCCGTGTCCGAGATTCTGCGAGCCCAAGAGGCCTCGTGTCAGTAATGCACATCATGTTGCGGATAAAGGACATATCTTGATCAACAACATTCGGGTGATGCAAACACACGAGTCACAGACTCGACGTATGTGATCTTCATGTCAGTCAATATTGTGCGGGACTGGTTGTTACTGGATGCTAATCTACATGGTGTAATACTGTCCTGACCTTAGGCCTCTCTCCTGGTTTCAAACCCACTGTTTCGAGATGTCTTCTACACCTTTACGCTCGAACAGACTCCGCTCTGATACCTCCGCCAACTTGGAAGACTTCCAACTTGACTTCTTGATTGCAGGATAGAAGTTCTTCATTCGACCCAGAGTACAATTCCTGGAAATGTAAGTGTGAAGACCGTGCTGACTTGGTTGTACGTGTCTCAAAATTTCAGCACAACATTATTTCAGATGCGGAAACTCGCGGGGGCTTTGGTGTAAGGAAAGGTCACCCAGTGACGATGCGTTACGCAGTAGCGAACAATCTTGTAATCAGGTGCAAGTTAATGCTCAATCATGCTCAGGTCAGAGTCTCAATTGTCAAGCGTTTCTTCATCATTTGAGTTTCCCCTGCTTTTTGCTATCTACAGTGCGTACGCTTAGTGATAGAGGATACCATATAGGTGATGCCAACCTTCGATTCAACTGTCCAGGATAAAACTGCATATACCACTATGCCACAGAACAGATTGCAAGCGGAATGCTGGGCATTCTGAAGGTCAATATGCACAGCATAGAAAGAGAGCGAGCCCCTGCTTTTTTCGAGCTCAATCGTGCTAACGCTCAGATCGGAACCTCCTACAGAGTACGTGTTCGATCAAGACTTATCTTTTGGTTTTGGAAAACGGTGTTTCTCCGCATGATAGAAGGGAACGAACTTTTTCGGTCATCACCATCTAGATCCTCCTTTCGTATCACACTCGATATATCAATAAGTAGGTCGTTACATGTCTAAACAGTCTTGTCTCATAATCTTGATAGGTGGTCTACGTACACGAGTAATGTGTGTACGCCCCGGACTTGGCGTTTTGGTTCAAGGGCTCGCCGTGTAATCAAGCCCCGTAGTACCGGTACGCATCCTTCCTAGAATCCTAGCACAATCTCTTTATTTCATAGCACGATTCCATGCTTTCTGTCTATCGACAATCCAGGCCATATTCATAGGCCCACCAAGTATTGAACGCGGACAGGGTCAATCCTGAACCGAAGGTTGTTCATGAATGGATGAATGGATGGGCATTACTGCCATCCTTATGATTTGAGGTCAGAATTAGTCAGAAAACGGTGCATCATCTTGGTCTTACCATTGTCTCTCGTGACCCCATACACATATTACTCGTAAATGTTCTCGAAAATCTGAACGTCTACAGACGCTACTCACAATCTAGGCTGAGCTTTGGACTGTGCTCGGCTGTCCAACTCTCTCGTTGAGAAGTACTTCTATCCTACGAATATTCAACGGCCAGCCAATGATCTCCGATGTCCTTTTGGACTCTTGTTCACAGTCACAGTCTCTGAGGCAGAAGACATTCAGTCTTGCATTTTATCATGAGATATCGAGTCATGTTCTTACTTGGACGTTGTGCACCATGATTTGCAGCGGGGTCTATTATCCGAAAGCGTAATTCTACGGTTATGCGACAGCTCGACTACACACTCACTAAGGGGCTGTTCTTGGACCAGATATTTTCTTCAACTGCGCACCACATGTTTTTAGGACAAGATATATGTGTAGAATTCCCATGGTCTGTGACGAGCTCCGAGAGACGTTATTCCTGATAATGAGAAATTCCAATCAGATTCCAATTACTATTGGCAGTAACCATTTTACTGCCAATATCTCTGGGTTTTTGACTGGAAAATACAGACGGTGTCAACCCTTGTCAACCCTTGTCAACCTAGAAGACATTTTCTCAGAATAAATTGTAGGTCGAAAGTTGAAATACGACCACCGTTTTCAACTCACTTGCTTTTTGCAGGCCGGAATTCTGATTGATTGGTCCGTGGGTCTGCCTATCCACATCACCAACGATGGTAAACTAAGACCGTTGATTGTGCTAGGACCTAGACGCAAAGTTTGTGTTCGATGTGTTCGCCCCCCAGTCTCCGAATTGATTAGATGTTGTCTCGTTATTCGCAAGACCATAAGCCTGCGGAGGACCGAATATCCGTTCATACAGTTGAGAAGAATGAATACTACTCATGCAATTGTTACCGATCGCACACGGATAACTTTGAGGCTAGGACAAGCCCCTTAACACTCGCCTCCAAATCCCGAAAGGGACTCATGATAAGAGTATTCTCAAAACTGAGAATCTGCGACCTGTAAAGTCCGCCTATGAATACACCTCTTCATGGAACATGGATGATGCCACGGTTGGACAACGTACCGTGTCTGACCTCCTTACTTACACGCATTCTGACTGTTGTCCAGGTCAATGACATTTGAGTAAGCTAGAACTATGTACCGAATTGAGGATCAATGAACGCTCTGTCGACAATGCTGCCATTCGGGTGACCCGCCAAGCGTGTTTGAACAACCGTACTTATGCCCCTCAGTCTGATTGTCGTGCACACTTTGATGTCTCATGAAGTCAGGAGCTGGAAAAGAGGGCGTACCGCTGCTATAAACCAAGCGTGAGCTCGAGCAGCACAGGAGGGAGCACGTTCAGCAAACGACTGTACCTAGGAGGCACGTTGTGAGACGAGTTTTCGCTGGCGCCGGTACGTGCGTCGTGATAGTTGATTATGCATACTCCGATCCCATGGCAGACACAAAAACTCGCTTCTATCGTTGCGCAGCGTTGCAAACGGAGCAAAAAAACGGGAGCCCATTGAACATCCACAAATGTAGTCGAGTTGGTGAGCAGCCCCGCTGACAATTTGCCGTTCGTTCCTATCAGGCAATGGCCACCTGCAGCGACTATCATGATGGAAGTAAGCAGAGTGCGGATTTGCCTAAATGAGCAAACCCGGAATAAAAGCTCACTGTAGATAGTAGCAACGGTGATTAATCTGACTTATGTGTATGTTTAACAGCGACGGTGCCGAATTCGTTGAGCGTTTTCCGTACTCTGGTACCGTGTGATTTGTATCCGTTCATTCCAAGACGCACTGATCACCTATGTAAATACCTGGACGGAGTGAGAATAGAGCGAAACTTAGAAAACTTGAAGAGGTGATCCCAGAGTTTCCCCGTATTGAGACATGTTTTTGCGGCCGTCATAGAGTTCTCATTCTGATTTGACTCACGCATAAGTAATTCTTGCAAGAGCAAAGCGATGGTAAAGAGTTGCCAACCTAGACAAAAGGTATCATGAGCGATTATTTGAGAGTGCATTAGGGTACGATGGCACATGAAGTAGCGCTGTCGAAGGGCATGCCGCATACGACGTAGTTCAATGAGGTGTCAATGACAGGTCTGATGAGCACGATGGCATTTTGACCGCTTGAACGCTAGGAGTTCGAGATTCTGTTTGAGCTCCAAGTTATTGCGGGAGCGCACCGCCATGGCGAGCTGGATTGCCGTTAAGTGTTATATAGAAACGACAATTGAGAATGGTATTCATACACCGACGATGAGGAAGGGGGAGACTCAAATTGAAAGAGCGAAGGAGATGAACCGTGAGAGGGCTTATATAATAAAATAGGTTAGGGTTAATTAATCCGGTAATCAACTTTTCGTGCCAACCGTTGAACCAACCACCTTTCAGATGCTTAGTTGTGCTCATGCTCGAGAACAAGGCAGCGTGTGGCGACTCTATGTAGGAATCAGGTGCGTCCCTTCTACCGTTCATGCTGATCATGAGAATCGTCTGAGAAAAAATTGGCAGTATAGGAATGCTCATGCTAGCGCCGGAGCGTTTATGCAATGGACTGACTCTCTTGTTGGAATTCCTATCGCTTTCTCGTTCACCTCGAAGGACAACATTCTGACGAACGCTTGGATACACGAATGCGATGGTCATCCGAGTGAGATGTTTCCCATCGTCTAATCTTCGCGACCAGTATCCTCCTCAAGAAAAGAACGGTCTCACAGCGGTTTTGATTGTTATGGACAGGAAGTACGAGCTTGATTCCCGTCTAGGCCTCTTGGCTTCGTCGCAATGGATCTACCCAGAAATCATCGAGCGCCATCTGCCATGTTGACCGTTCTCCCGGACTCTACATTCGAAATTCGATTAGGATTGATATCCAAACCGTGTTGGCGCCCACATGACCATCTAGTCTGGGTAGTTACAATCCCTCAGCATCGCTCCCAATTCTAGGCATAGGTGTCTGGTTTTTCCCGAGCTGTACACATCTGGACCATCTCCGGACCAGTTTCTCGGTCGCAGCAAACTTTCGCCGATGCTTAGATGATCTTCGGTGTCAGTTTTGTATCCTGTCTACTTGGAAGGATGCTATCCGTGTCAGACTATTGTCAACGGTATCGTTTACAGTAGTACAGATTGTACAGCGTACGAGTGTGCTATATGAATTGCGCCTCTACCATCTATTCTCTGTCCATGACTACCGTCCTTCTCGGGCGGTTCGGATTCGAGGATTCAAGCGCTCGATGCTAGCAAGTTCGCTGAACCACTACGACTTTCTACCACCTGGTCAAGCCAAGGTCCTTTTCCGATTGATTCCTAGATCTCTATCAGTCTCTATCCCCTCCATGTGCAGTGCGCGAAATATCTGAATGCGTGTCCTCCCAAGCCTATCCACAATTAACTGCTCTGCATGGTCCATTGATAGAGCGAGGCTCGAAGCCCCTGGTGATACGTTTCAGTCGAAGCGTAACTTGATTTGGTGTATTCTGACGCCCGGTGCCCCGTCTGGCATCTGCAACTATCTCCTCCATCGTTTCAGCCGGCTCATCGTACTTCAGTACCATTCGCAAAAACAGCGTACGAGACAAGAATCTGGAACACGAACTGTTATCGTTATCAGCCACGCAAGGAGATTATTTGTCTTCCTGGACAACTGACGAGCGTTATCGAATTGCGAATTTCGGTGTCTCCAAAAATTCGGGTACCGTGAACTTCCCTCTTCAACAACATCTTCTGGATATGTTCAACACTGCAGTCGCAGGACTTCTTTTGAACATGTGTACAAGCTATTCGACCAAGTTTCGCTGCTGCATAGTCCAGGTCTTATTGCATACTCCACCCAAGGAGGACATTCGAATGTCTATCATCGCTATCGGATACGTCAGGAGAGACACATGTACTCTAGATACAGCGGAACTATACTCGTTTGAGATGCAAAGAGCGCGCTTGCACTGGTTCAAGTTGGCAAGCAGTAAAGGATCAGGTACATTCTGAATGTGTTTCTGTCGTTATCTATTCATCATTTAGAATTAAGTAGCTCATCATAGGTCCTCCCGAAGCATCAGCTTTTTCAGCAGTCTTTTTACGGCCGAGTATAGGACCGACTTTGGGCAGCTTTGGTCTCGCTGGCTTGGAGAAAAGGGACTCGACGCAGCTTATCTTTCGACGATAAGGCCTCCAAGATCTGCGGTGACTGTCTGTAGATCACTAGTGTCCCCCACAGCCCTCCACCCGCGTTTTTCAGGTCGCATCAAAACGTATCAAATTGGCATATGGTTTGCTCTGCCTTCTTATCTTCTCTCTTATTCAATCTTGCGTGGGTTAATTGATTCCCATAGCGGGTTGACAGTACCCAATCCACATATATACGTGCCTATGGGACGACGTAACCTCAGCTTCTCTTTCCCTCGCTCCCCCACTTCCCTCTATCTGTCATCCCCTTCATACCTTCGGTGATGTCGTTCAGCGAGGAAAAAGACAAGAACATATACGATGGGAAGCTCGAAGTCGAGTCTGGCTCTGGCCCACTCGTCGAGGATGAGCAAGTCTTCGAGGAGGAGAGGGAGTTGAAGTAGGTTTTTTCGTTTCGCTTCACGGTCTTCTACATGGTCACTGATTCCTTCTATTAGGCGTGGACTGCAGCAGAGACACATCCAGATGATTGCTCTTGCTGGTACCATCGGAACGGTTAGTCGTTGTACTCTCTGAAGACGGCAACTAATCAGTTTCCCTTCAGGGTCTTTTCTTAAGCTCGGGTCGCGCGCTTTCTGCTGGAGGTCCTGTCGGTGCTCTCCTCGGTTATCTCTTCACCGGTATCCTAGTATCGGGCGTTGTGTTGTCCATCGCCGAGCTATCCGCACTCGTTCCTCTTACCGGTTCCTACGTTCGACATGCCGAATACTTCTTCGACCCCGCTTTATCCTTCGCTATCGGATGGAATACTGTTTACTCATGCTGCGTCTCCATCCCCGCCGAAGTTACTGCTGCGGCCGTGCTGATATCTTTCTGGACAACTTCTGTTTCTAACGGAGTCTGGATCACAATCATGGGGTTGCTTATCATTGGCACCAACATGTTCTTCGTCAGGGTCTATGGAGAACTCGAGTTCAGTTTCTCGATGCTCAAGATCATGCTCATTGTAGGGTTGATCATAATGGTAAGGCTACTTCTCCCGCAATGACTAGCGTATCAGAAGCTGATCATTTTTGATCAAAGGGTCTCTGTATCGATCTTGGCGGTGTAGCCGGACAACCACGTCTTGGCTTCCAGTACTGGAGGAACCCGGTACGTGCTGATCGGTTGTCTTCTTCAGACAATGCTAATCATCATTCTTCCTAAGGGGCCCTTTGTCCAATACCTCGGTATCGAGGGCTCTCTTGGTCAATTTCTGGGTTTCTGGACAACATTTTCCAATGCTGCTTACGCATACGCTGGTATCGAGTCCATCGCCGCCGCCGCCGCCGAAACCAAGAGTCCTCGTCGCAACATTCCCAAGGCCGCGAAACGTATCTTCGTCCGAGTCTTGCTCTTCTACGTTCTCTCCATCCTCATTGTCACAATGATTGTGCCATCCAACAGCCCCTTCCTTCTCAATAGTTCTGACACCGCTAGCGAGAGTCCTTTCGTTATCGCCGCTAATCTCGCAGGCATCAAAGTCGTTCCTCATATTGTCAACGCTGTTGTTTTGACCAGTGCGTGGTCTTCAGGAAACTCTTCGATGCTGGTTAGTCGGAGTCCTATGTGTTCAAGAGCCTATCTGATTCATTCTGTTCCTACAGGGTGGCTCCAGAACGCTTTACGGTCTCGCTCGTGAAGGTCATGCCCCGAAATTCCTCCTTCGCACCAATCGTTATGGTATCCCTTACATCTGCGTATCCTTCGTCAGTGTCTTCATTGCTCTTGGATACATGACCCTCGAGAGTTCGGCTTCGACTGTCTTTGGATGGTTCCAGGACCTTGTCTCCGCCGCTGCTCTAGTCACATGGATGACCATTTGTTTGGTCTATCTTCGCTTCTACTACGCCTGCAAACGACAGGGTATCAGCCGAAGTGAACTTCCTTGGGCTGCACCTTTCCAACCATACGCGGCTTGGATGGGTCTACTAGGCTTTGGTCTCATCTTGCTCACTGGAGGATTTGCCGTCTTCATTCATGGAGAGTGGGACACCGAAACGTTCTTCAGCGCTTACTTCAACATCCCTCTCATCTTCGGCTTGTACTTCGGGTACAAGTTCACAAAGAAGACGAAATTCGTTACTTTGGATGAGATGCCCATCCGTCATTACATCGACATCGCGAACGAGAATCCAGAACCGGAAGAGATTCCTCCGAAAGGCTGGAAGAAGCTCAACATCCTCTGGACGTAATTGACCTGGCTGCTGCGGGATATGGGTTCTGATGAGCACAGTGTATATACTTGTACCGCTCAAAAATTATTCTTTTCTCTAGTCTTTATAATGTATAAGAGTGGGTATGAAAAACTAATGACAGCTTTTCAATCTGGAGTCTACTGGTCAATATCTTGCTGTTTGTTGTGCCGCGTATCAGGCAAACAGCAGGCTCAACCTATGCTGCCACTGTCCGAACATGTAGTAGTCCGACTTCACGTTAGGGAGTGGGTGACAGAGTTCATGCACCTCCCTCTCTGAACGTGAATGGGTTTCATGAGCGAGTCGCAGTCTCGTGAGTCTTTAGTAGATAAGGACAGCGATTTTCTGTCTGCATTTCATTCGTGCTCATCTATCCGCAAAAGGATCCACGATTCAGCGCTCTCTTGGCCCTTGCCCAACAATTCGTGATCTCATGCATTCGTAGACCAATAAATTACAAGGCGAATGAGAATCAGTCAATTAGAGTCGATTTGGTTTCCGTATTTCTACTTATAACACAGTTCCTCCTCTTTCAGTATGTCGTCCGAGGACATTGTGGGATTGGTGGTGCCTTGACTTTCACACTCTGGCAGGATTTTGCCTTTCTGATGCTGGGGTGAGTTAGACGAACGATGAGCTTGACTGCGTCCTGGAAAGTGTTCGGTTCATCTTTTGATGTTCACGCTACACGTAATCTCTATCTCAGTTCCTGAGCATCCGGATTTTCATTCTTCCTGCGATGTTTGGGGTGAATGTTACAGTATACTCTAACAGATCGAAAGATAGGAAGCATACAGGTACACCGCAGACTATGGTGACAACAGAATTCGCAGCAACCATCCTTGAATCCTGATCAAAGAGAACCGCTTTGATGACTATTTCGAACGGGACGAACAAACGAATGACGCGGCAGTCTCAAGCACTCCTTCACACAAGGGTTTATTCGAGTGCCGGGGATAGATCGTAGGTCGCTCCTGCTTTCGCCGCTCCCATGAATGATCCAGTTTCGGATACAGCAAACGAAGCAGCAGTACTGGCAGTGAGAGCAAGAACGGACCAACGATTCTCTGTGCAAACAGTTTCGAGTTGCTTTCACTTAACGAGATTCTGACAATGACAATCTAAGTTTATTAACATGAGGTCCTGATAGTCTAAGATGGGGTAGCACTAGCGGAAAGCAAATTTCTACGATTACCGAAATTTACTAACCAAGCTGGGGTGCGAAAGTCAGTTACGAATAACCCACTTTTGCAACTATCAGTAAACTCATCTTAAAAACTTACTAGTCAAAGGGTGGGTAGGAGGGTCCAAATTTGATGAAATTCTTGCACTTGTAACGAACTCTTCTCCAGAAGAGTGTCGGAATCGAATATTCTGAGTTGTTAACGATACGAGTACACAAGAGTAGAGCGAGAAGTACGAAGCGTCATAGGCGCTCATCTACGTTTATTTCCCACAAGCTCGAAACCACAGATTCCCACGCCATCTCGGAATCTTTCCATTTCGAGTTGCTTTCACTTAACGAGATTCTGACAATGACAATCTAAGTTTATTAACATGAGGTCCTGATAGTCTAAGATGGGGTAGCGCTAGCGGAAAGCAAATTTCTACGATTACCGAAATTTACTAACCAAGCTGGGGTGCGAAAGTCAGTTACGAATAACCCAACCCCAAAGCCTAGCGCATCGTTACTGGATAACGAACCCCAAAGCTTGCAAGCAAGGCGAAGGATAACTCTTTCCTCCTCACCTAATCCGCAAGATGTGTTCAGCTTGATCACCGACATGAATAGTAGCTAGTTGATCCAAATTCCTCCAATAACGAAGAAATGCATCAGACCTCCACCTCCCTAAGGTCTTCACCACATCCGGCGAGATTCCAGCGAGGAGATAGTGGGTGGTCCCTCCAATCCGAAAACAGTGGCCCGTAATCCTCGGAATCCCATGGGTGCTCCACGTCTCATTACATGTCCTCAAAAATGCCGATCTCAAAAGGACGTCCAGTCCGCCGTCTTTGTTTCTGAATGCGAATAGCGGATCCCCTGGACCAAGCTTGTTCGCCTCCAGGTGCTTTCTCAAAGCTCGGACTGGGTCGACCTCCATCCTATTCGGCGTCACCACCACCTTCTCCCCCCTAACTTGCTGAGTCTTCGTTTTGGGTAGATGAAGAACCCGAGCTCCATTCCCATTCGGCTCGGCGAGATCTCGTACGCGAGGAAGAAATGTTGGGTAGGCATTGATGGAAGAAGAATGGGGAAGTGCCTCTATTGCTCTCATTTGTCCGAAGAACAACAGCACCGCTGCTGCATTCCTGCAGCGACGAAAACCTTCGTCTCCCTCCTAGTCCTGGAAGAGAATCTTCAAGTATTCGACTTTGACTGGAGATCTTTCTTCCTGAACTGACGTCTCTGGAGTGTGCCTATGTACGCCTTTGAGTACCTGATCCAAACGAGGTCCACCCTTCCACGCTAGACCCCTTCTGATCACCCACTTCTTCACCGCAGAGATATACGTCCGAGCTGTCGCACCTGCTACTTTCCCCGCAAACAAAACGGCAAATTCGCAGATGAGCTGCTCCGTGGGCGGAGACACGTCCTGTGGTCCCAATCCTCGTTTGGTGGCAAAGAGAAGAAATATGTCGACTTGGCGATGTTGCCTGATCTGAGTTTCGACCGTGACTGAATCCTGCATTATGTCCTGAACGCGTTGGGCGAGATTCTCGTTTTCTTCGTCATTACCCTGTCCTATATAGTGAGTGGGTTAATTTATCAAAAATATACAGCATATTGGTGAATAGAGAACACTTAGAATACCCTCCAGGACCTCCAGAAAATTTTCACCTAACGATATAATTAAGGGGATGGCGCGTTATGGACGTTGCAGGCAATGAGCAGAAATGACAGCTTCTTTCCCACGCTTTCTATAGGCACAAAAATTTCACCGTTATTCACCACAACCACGATGAGTGTTTTACTCAACTACTATCTAGGATGCTCAGGAGTATACCTAGACACATATTGTACATCACTGTTGGTATAGAAAATCATGACGACAATGAAAATTATATGTGAGAAAAAATAGAGCAATTAAGCGCTCTATGTCGGATCCGACTCAGATCTAACATGTCTTGTATATCATATTATAGTCCTGGTTTTACAATAATAGTTTGTCATATTTTCAGCACTCATAGTAGCTACTATTGAGCTGTACTATATATTTCAATCGTGATTGAAGCACTGTTTTACAGTAGTTAAGCGCTCTATGTCAGATCCGACTTAGATCTAACATGTCTCGTATATCATATTATAGTCCTGGTTTTACAATAATAGTTTGTCATATTTTCAGCACTCATAGTAGCTACTATTGAGCTGTACTATATATTTCAATCGTGATTGAAGCACTTGTTTTACAGTAGTTAAGCGCTCTATGTCAGATCCGACTTAGATCTAACATGTCTCATATATCATATTATAGTCCTGGTTTTACAATAATAGTTTGTCATATTTTCAGCACTCATAGTAGCTACTATTGAGCTGTACTATATATCTCAATATTGATTGAAGCACTGTTTTACAGCAGTTAAGCGCTCTATGTCAGATCCGACTTAGATCTGACATGTCTCATATATTATATTGTAGTCCTGGCTCTGATATCAGAAGAATATCAGATCCATGCATGGTACATTACCTATATACTATGCTGAGACTCTATCAGTACTCTCATTGACGGTTAAAGTCATTGCTTACCTTGTAGCAAAAAAATAAAGCACATAAGCGCTCCGATATCGGAAGAAAGTCAAATGTCGGAAGAAAGTTAGAAGACAGTCAGATGCATCCATGGTACTATCTTATAGTCTATGTGATCATGTCAGATATCAGTGGCATTTTGGAGTAGCTCTGAGGGCTGCTTGAAGCTGTTTAATGTCTTAATTGATCCAATGTCGGAAGAAAGTTGGATGTCGGAAGAGAGTCAGAAGAGAGTCAGAAGTATCTAAAGTACTACCCATTGCTCATGATACATATCTCAGCTGTTCATAGCAGTGTAGCATACATCTAAGACTCACTTGTGGCCGTGCTGGTAGGGTCGTAATTGCTTGAAGTCTCAAGTGGTCTAATGTCGGATGAAGGTCAGATGTATGTAATATACTAAAGATTTCAGCTCAGAGCAGTCTCATTTGCATTCAAGTGCAGTACAAATAATCTACAATACTCATTCTACAATACCCAATTTACAATATCCAAGAAATACAGCACGATCGTATAATACAGCACACTACTATATACAGTACAAAAAGCTTGCAATATCAAATCAACTCAAATCGGTACACTTATTCTTGCAACAAAAGATGGACTATATCCCCCAAACGTAATGAACCGACTTCCCATCGGATAAAAGCCGTGCCACAGCCTGTGTTGGTGAATGGTGTAATACGCGTACGGGCGCGTAGGGTAGAAGAGTCGAATGGTATAGTGTGGATGAAATATACGGGGGCCACAGCTTCACGACGAAGGCAGCGTTAGTTGACGGATGATAAAAAGTATTGACCGACGACGTACGCGATAACCCATATCTTCGGAATCCCATATGGACAGTCCCATTCCGCTCGATGCGCCCAAGCTCCTCGTACTGCTCGAATAATACTGGCGTCCGATGGACGGTGATGCGTAGATGTTGCCCAGTAGATTGTAATCTATGTACCGCTGTTAGTCGTATATGCAGATTGAATCGAAAGACGTACCTCAGTTTCGGCCATAATTTTGATTGTCGACGATGGCAATGATGATGAGGACGACAGAGAAGCAACGCGGTGAGCTTACGCTGCAGCGGGGATGCCCTGAGCACTGCCGAGGACTTGGGCGTCGTCAGAGTTGGGGGGGAAAAAGTGAAAAAAGTGCGCCCTTATAAGCTATCCGATATTAAGCGCTCCGGACCGGTGATCCGACCGGCGCTTAGTTAATTTGCGCTCTTGAACTGCAACAGTCATCGTCAATGCTGCCGCGCACAGTGACGGGCCATATACAGATGTTTATGAGCCACAAAAGACTGAGTAGATCAGTCTTTTAAATGCAAGGGTTTCAGAGAAATGGGTTGAGGAGGAGAACAGCGTCAATGAAGATGATTCTCCTCATCGCCTGGTAACAGCTATTGTCGTCGCTGCGTCCAGGCGATGAAGACAGCGTCATTCACGTTGAGCTTTGCTCATCGTACGCTATCTACTGCGACACTATCATGTACTAGTGTCGCGTACAAAATTTTTGCCACATTTCGGCAAGCATTCGGCGTTACTTTGTTCGGCCGAAATGCCGATACGTTGCATCACTTTCAGCCGAATTCGCCGACTCTTCGGCGGTCATTGCATTCTCGGCACCTCGGCGTATCATTCAAAAGCGCTGTCCTGTAACTTTCTCCCACGCTTCTTCCAGCTGAGGCTGTAACTTCTATGCATAACATATGGGCAAGTGCCTGAAGCCTGTTTTGCATAACAGCGGGGCAGTTTGCCCACCACTCAATAAGCCTCACTATAGCTCACTATAGCAGTGGATATAATGCATAACAACTTGGGCAACATGTTATGCATAACATTTAGGCAAGAATATTTTTCAATATTTTTGAAAAAAAGAATTAATTGTATCTTTTGAAATATCCATTTTTGGAAAAAACTGACACCCCCTATAGGGGGTCTTTTTTTAAGGTCTATCAATATATCCTCAACCCCTAACCCCTAACCCAACCCCTAACCACCCTAACCCCTAACAAACCCCTAACCCTAACCTACTTACATGCCCGCCGGCAATACCGTATCTGCCGGTCTCTGCTCCCCCCAAACTCAAAACCTCAGCATCTTCCCAACCACCTCATCAATCCTCCCCGGATTTTTTTTCCTGAGTAGCTAGAACATTATACTAGAGGATGCTGACATAACCATCCTCCCCCGACCTCCCCATCTCCCGCTATGAATTTTTTGAGAATTTCCAAAAGGTTTTCCGCATATCACCAGCATCTTCCGAAATACTGCCCCTATCGCGTGTCTCGCCTAACCAAAAATTACGTCATGCATACGTCTTTCTTCGTCCCAACGTTTACGTCGGTACATCGAGTGCATCGTCCGCAACGAGCGCGTCATCCATTTCCCTCCTATTAGTGGCGTCCACTGCAGACTTCAACTACTCCGCGTCCAATCCCCACACGATAACGAGCAGCCAGCAGCTACATGACGTCACGTTCATATCGATATCGTTTGTTCCCACGCGCTGTTCTACTCCGAACAACCAACCACAACGCGGACCTCTCTTTCAATCTCTGCCCACCAGCTGCATCCACGCGTGGCCCTCTCGCTCTATCCGTCGCGTTCACATCGTATGCGATCCCTCCCACCAACTCCAGATTCCACCGAATCCCCTACTCGCTACACCACGCCATCCCCTACTCGCTACACCACGCCATCCCCCTCTACCCATTCACACATCCCCACTCCTGAAAACTCGTCACGTACGCTACCTTTTCTTGTATCAAAATCAAATCGCTTGACCCCTTCCCCGCAGCGCATTTACAATGGCTCCGATCATTAACCAACCTCGCACCAGGGCCTGCCATTCCCGCGACAACAGTAAACCACCCTGTGCTACTCCAATGTACGCGGTCACCCCATACACACATCCCCAACCAACCCTTCGGGAATAACCCCTCATAACCCACTTCTCCAGCCATAACCTCATTGTCCTCAGTCATCCACTCGCCAGAGGCCGGGGTTATGAAGGGTGAGGGGTGAGCGCAGCGAACCCCGAGCCCCTTCGTCTATCCCGTCTCATAGGTCTCTTCCACGCCTGACACCTCGTACACCTCACATACCTTGTAGACTATAATTCCCGCTCGGCTCACCTCAATCATTATACATTCCTCACGTACCTGACCGCCTCTTTCCCTTTACTAGCTGTTGAACTGTATCTGTATACAATGCAATATAATACCCTATCAACACCTCTTTATTTTCCCCGATGAAACCCCACTGCCACTCCCTAATACTAACACCGATCCATCGCCGCACCACATGACGTCGTTCACGACGTGTGCTAACAATTTGGCCGAAAACCAGGTCAAATTGTTACCACCGATTCCCGCTCACAGGCTGTACCTGTTCACGCCAAGACGCCACCATTATCCCATTGCCAATTCCAATGCCCCGCATGTACGCTCAACCTTTTGTTCAATCCAAAAGCTGAATCCCCTTACTAGACTTTGCAAACGCCCCGACTGTCCTCTACCATTTTCAGGCACCAACCCTCAAGTCCACGAAAAGAATTATCATTCAGCCCGCCATACTATCACCCATGACGGTACATTCACACACGCGCTTGCATACTCACCCGTTCACTGGCTCTAATTAGGTCACAAAATGGTCATCCAACGACGGGAAGATGGCAAGCTTCCTTGTCCCTGTGGCTCAGAAGCCCATGCACGATACAACTTCCAAAAGTTCACCACCCTCAATCGCCAAGTTCCACACCCTGATTTCGATCTCTCACCTTACCCCGATGATTTGATAACCCACGAACCCTCTGTCAGAGCCGATCAGCCCCTTCCCCCCGATACACCGGTTCAACCCGTAAGTCCTCCCAGCCCCGTCAACCAGCCATCTGCAGGGACCTCTGGCGGACGCGTAAACGACATAGATATGGCCGACAGCGACCAAGGTTCGTAAACACCGCATTCACTGCCCCCACCCCACTCACACATCCACAGATCCAAACGATTCGCGAGACAGCGGCATCGCACACTATGGGGACCACGACCACCATACCCCTGTCGACCCTCTCACAAACTCATTACAATCGCCCCAAGACGTTCTCGCCTACCTTTCACGGTTCAACATCACCGTCGAACCCACATACTTGCTCACTATATGCACCGAATGTTGTACTCCCGTTTCTTATATCAACATGCGAAAACACCAATATCGCCAGCATTTTGCTAAAGCCTTTCTCCCCCAGGAGAACCGCCTTCCCTCTGCGGCCACCATTGAACACTTACTGGTCCGCCTTGGCGCCCACGAACCGAAACCGATACCCGATGGCGGTATACCTTGTCCCCCCGGGATTAAAACGGTTCCGGGCTACAAATGCTCCATACCGCGTTGTCCTCAACCTGTATACGGAGCCGAGCGCACCCTCCGCGCACATTGGCCTCGTTTCCACCCAATGCTATCCATCTCTGATAGGCAATGGACCGACGTCAGTTGTTTCCCTCTTGTCACACAACGTAGCGAGAAGACGTACGTCGAAGTCTCTTCTCCATCTGAATCCGTCAACGCGCCCGACGCAATGAAGTACATACAAGCGTCCGCAGACATTTGTGATCTTCGCTCGCATACCCAAATATTCTCCGTCTCCACTAACGCCCGTCGCAAAGGTGCTGTATTCGCCCAATCCCGCTGGGACTTGGTCATCGATGGCATCAATTGTTGTCAAGTGGCCAACACCTCCTCCAAGGCCGTCTATGACACCCTACCTGGACTCGAACGTCTTCCTGTCGTCTGTAGAGACTACTATCAGTACGTCACCGACCGTATACCCCAACTGTCTATCCTAGTCCGCAGACACATCCTGTCACATAGTCCTAGGTATGTCGCTTTCCTCCACACGTGCGTCTCTAATTCTTTTCCCAGTAATATAAAGAACAAACCGTTCTCCCGTCCACAAGAACTGGGTACCATTGACAAGGACTCTGATTATGTCGCTCGTTTCATTGCCTTCCTCGTCTCTCACCACCAAAAACCCATAGACAAGTTTCCTGTACCCCTGCACCCCGAACTCGCCGCTCAGCTCGAAGAGCTAGTCAACCAACTCCAAGAGAAGGAACGCTCCACTGAATCCTTCAAGGACCTCATTCACCAGACTGTGTGGCTCATCATATCTCGCCCTAGTCAGCAATTCTTGGAGAACGACCTCCTCTGCCCCTTCACGCGGTTCCTTATCGCCTCTAATCTCCGCGACGAAGGTGGGTTCTCAAAACCCAATGCTATTACCCCGAACATCGCCAAAGCTCAGTGGGCTTTCCGCGCCACGGCTCTCGAGCAGATCTTACGAATACAGGGCGACTATGGCCATGACCCCATGCGGTACGTTCTCTGTTTTACCTCTCTCTTTCCCAATCAATGACCACCTTCCAGAGCGTACGAACAAGCCGTCAAAGTCTTCATTACAGACACCCATCCTGTCCTCTTTACTACTCTCCGCCAACACATGAGCTTCTTCTCCGCTTTAGCCTACCGTCAACAAGGGCTTTCCAAGTTCCAGTGGAACATTGAACGCACTGTCCTCTCAATGGATGGCCATCCCATCTCCGTCCAATCTTTCATTGATGGCATACAAAACACTTTGACTTGTGTCACCTCTCAGATACACCAACTATTCCGAGGGTGTCCATACGAAGACATCTTACACCTCATCGATCAAGCTACCATACCAAGCAAATCTGGCCAACCCCGTTGGTTCTTAGACCAAGCATCAAACGAGATGCCGGGTTATTCTTTCTTCGACGAACCCCAGAATGGACTCCTTGCCCTGCGACCCCGCCTTCTCGAACACTTAATCCAAGATCCAACTTTGTTTTCCCTTTCGCTGAACCCTCCCAAACTCACTTCCCACCATGGTTTGTGTCCTTCCCTTCCTCATTGCCTCCGCTGAACCCCTTCCAGGCGCCGTCTTCCAGTGGTTCAACGAGCTCGACGAGATCGTCAAAGGGTTATACTATCTCATCTGTACTACCTGGGGTGGCGGGGCCCGTGCAACCGAGGTTGAATACACCCTGTATGCCAACTATCCAGACAAGCAACGGAACGTGTACTATATCAATGGCCTCCTAACCATCGTCACCGAATACTCCAAAACCCAGTCGATAACAGGCGCAGGAAAACTCGTTGCTCGAACTCCCGCTTACCAGGTGAACCGACTACTCGTTCTCGTCCTCGGACTCGCTTTCTGGGCTGCCGGCTACATCGGATGCCACGTCGGCATGGCGAAGGAGAGATGCGAGCGCTACTTTTACGAAGTCTTTGTCCTCACTGGCCACTCAATGACAAGCAAAAAATTCTCCGATGTACTCGGCTCCTTCAACTCTGCCAACATCGGCGTCAACGCTCGTCAGGCTGACTTTCGTCAGATGATGGCGTGCATGCTCATATCTGCAACCTCTACCAACTTTTTGGACACCGAAGACGAAGATCCCAACGTCATCGCCGCTCCAGCTGATGCAGTAAAGAATCTTTAAAGCAGACTGTGAAGTTCACGGTAGTGTATTGTATTAATCCCCGTGAACTTCACAGTCTGCTGGAAAGTTCACCGGGCTATTCCAGCAGCCCGGTGAAACCCCTGTAAGCGCCCTGGAAGCCCCGGGCGCCTACCTTACTATACCGGAATATTATATAATCATTCCCGTAGCCTCTTGTAAGCGCCCCAGCAGCCCAGGGCGTCTATTACTTTATCCGGCTATACTCGGCATAGGTTCCCAGTAATCTTCGGCATGTTATGAAAGTCGGCATGGTGTATAAACGGCACAGGCTCACAAATTCGGCATATTACAGAATGTGTACCAAATGTTCGTTCAGTAATCTATGTTGGGTCCGTATTTACCTGATAATGCAAGCTCTTCTAAGTCCAAATCATCGTAGTCGAGCTCTTGATCCTCCTCCTGGGTACCGCCCTCTGCTCCAACATCCTCTACACCTATCGAACTGTCTCCCAGTAGGCCTTCCTCAACTTCGCCCAATTCAACTACCTCTATGATCTGTTCATCTTCTTCGTTGTCTTCGTCGTCCTCGCTTTCCTCTTGTTCAACTGGCATGGAAACCGGATAGTTATCGTCGTTATCGTCGTTGTCATCGAAATATTCCGGGACGAAGAGTTCTCCCACCGGTAATAAACCTCGTCGGTTGGGCTGATAGGCGAAAGAACCGTCAGTGTTCCGTGCCCAGAGCCTTTCGAAGCTTGACTTGAGGGATCGCCACACATTAGCTTGTTGAAAAGCATAAGCAGACACCCCCGCTGCATGGTCAGCCTCGAAATCTTGTACCTCTGCCTTCGCTTCCCACCATGCTGCCTTCCATTCGAAATATACAAGTGTCCGGCGCATTTCCTCTTCGAGAATCAAGACCTCCTCTCTCCATCTTTGAACCCGGGCATAAGCTTTACACCACTCGACCTTGAGACCTGTGCAAAGAGCTAAGTGAAACATCATTGACCGAGAATGTAGAAGGCTTACCTGAGTACAGAAGCTCACTCGTAGCAAGGTTCTGACTCCCTGAACCCATCCATATCCAAGACATTGTTCGAAAACCTTCACCCGGTGCACCAGTAGGGGGTGTGGTTTCTGGGATATCCACTTCTGTCTCCCCTACCACATCCTCGCTGGTCGTGGCGGGCCGTGGTATATTTCTATTCTTCACATCGTGCATTGTCCGAATATCTTCTTGGCGGAGTTTCTGCCATCCCACCTTTGTTACGTCATTCTCAACCAACTCTAACTTCGCCGCCCACGCCCTCTGGTACCGAAGAGTGGATAGTTTGATTTTACGGTCGTATCGGTCCATTCGAGAACGAGTTCGAGTGGTAGCGCCTTGATGTCGAGCATTAGATTTTTTGTAAGTGTGAAGGCGGGATTTGATGAGAAGATCATTGCGAAGTTGGTCAAGGGAATCTTGACATTGCCCATCTCGAAGTCGGCCCTCTATAAGTCTAAGGCGAGAGCATGAAGATAATTTTGGGAGGTCGGAAGGGAATAAGAGGGGAACACTCTCGGGATGAGGAGGTGAAGAGTCGATAGTGGTGGGATGAGTAGAAAGGACTTGCAGAGCTAAAGGGCAGACTACCGCTTGGAGTTTACGGAGTCGAGTGATTTTTCGTTGAAGTCGGTTCCTGCTCTCAGTTATTTGAGCAATTTGCTGAGATGTCGGATCACGGAATAGAGCAACTTCAACGCTCAGTTGTCTTCTATGGTAACAGTTAGTCAGGGCTATTTGAGAGAGTTCAAAAGCACTTACTGATGCTCCTCTGCTTCTAGCATTTGCATAAGATATTCCGCGTCAGTGACTGACTGAGATGTCGGTCCCTCATCCTCTTGTGTTCCTTCCAATACGCGTTGGGTATGAAGTAAAGCTTCAGCAGCATCTTCAGCGGCAATCTGTGCGCGAATCTCCTGAAGGCCCAGGCCTACAAAAGATGACAGATGAGAGGTGAAGAAAGGTGGGAATCAAAGTACACTTACCCGAGTTGGGGATTTCGAATGGATTTGGGAGAGTTGGATCCTCTTGGTACCTGTCTACTTCCTTTTGCCAGGCTGGCACATGCTCTGCTTGTTCTACGGTGAAGAGCGCGAACGATTCTTCTTGACTGACTAACTCCTTGCTGGCAGAGATGAGACGCTTCCGGAACAATGGACCTTTGTCTGAAGTCAGTAGACACATTCGAAGAACATGGAAAATTACACACCAAAACGGACGATTTTTTCCCAATTCCAATGAGACCAGTGATCCTCAAGCGTTTCTGCATGAGACCCAGGTCCCATCTCCTTGGTGCTCGTGGATACTGGACCCATGTTGGCCCATGTTCTCTCGATACCCTCTGCATCTGTACGTCCTACTCCCTTGGTAAAATTCAAGGAGAAGTTGACCTGACAGTCCTGCTTGTGGCCGTAGATATGAAGCTTGGGGATAACGAACTTGACATAAGCGTTGACCAGGTGAATTCGGACTTCTGGTGGGAGGCTCTTGAGCCGTTCGATGCACTTCTTACTCCATTGACAGACGATATCATAGGAAATAAGAAGTCGCAGCCGTGGATCGACGTGTTGAAGAAAAGAACCCAAGCCGTAGTCAATATTAGCATATCTATTCAACGTGGTTAGACGAGAAGAAGACAAATTGATATAACCTCACCTTTCGCCCTTCTGCAAAGGGACGGCGGCATTCTTTCCAATGATTTCATGCCTCGCACAACAACACATTCCCACCCCAGTGATAGCGTAGCCTCTTGAATGTCTTGTATTCGCGTAATCTAATGCAGCAAGGCCGGTACAAGTGCACATCTGGGAAGTATCATCCTGGTCAGTCGCTCACTAGCTAAAGAACCACGGGAGGATCAACGTACCTCATCCTGGTCAGTGACGGTCAGAAGATAACGGCGAAAGGGCTCTGGTTCCACCAAGTACGCTTTCCCCGGTTGTAGATAAGGGTCCTTTTCGGTAGATGATACAAGCTTCCTTTTGAGCCGAAAGCAGGCGTCAATGGCAATGAAAAGTGTATAAATGAAGCTGAACCGAAGTCAGGAAAGAGTGGGAATACATGATACCTCCACATACCTGAGCGGATTGGATGAATCACTCCAGTTAGAGGGAAGGTTGATGTCTGGATGAGGGCAAGCAGGACAGCCAACAGCTAGTTCTCCTCGGGCAGTCTGTTCGATGTTTCGAACTCCATCGTTTCCGCGACCAGCGTGTATGAGCATCTTCAAATGGCGCCATTGTCGCATCATCCGTAAAAAGTCCTTGTAGCGGTCCTGGAATCCGAATGAGCATTAGGCGTTCGATAGGCGTTCGATGATTCAATAGATAACATACCTTAGTCTCAATTTGACCAGTGTTGTTTGTCAACTTTACCAAAGCGGAGTGAAAGTCATACGTGGTACATTTGCCTTCGAGGGTCATTTTGTGAAAGGTATTCAAGACAGAGAAGGTAGCACAGGTCTTCGGCCGTTCCAGCGTGGCAGGATACCACTCATTCCGAATGAGCTGTTTCCAATGACCGACTCCAACATTTTGGAAGCAGCAACAGAAAGCAACTCGAACGTGCTGAATACCGGAGGTATGAATGACGGTGAGCTTGGTGAATTTTGGGATGGCACAGCGAGATTGATCATCATGACCCAGCTGAACCCAAAGGCCGAGATGGAAAAGAGAAGTCCTTCTGAAGAATTGGCCACTCCATTCCTACAATGATATGGTGCACGCATCAGAAAATTATCGCGTTAGCAAACGATCGCGTCACATACCTCAATGAAGTGCAGAGGATTGTCAAGATGCCTCTTCACGCAACATACACGGCACATCAACTTCTTTGAAAAACATTCTCTACACCGGAAAAGAGCAGGTGCCTCTCGGGAACAGGAACACTTGTCGTCTATGAAAGACCCCGGTCCCTTTGTTCGCATCATTTCTGCCAACACCTGGTCTCGTTGCTGAGCCCAAACTCGCATAGGTGAGTCCTGTAATCAATTAGCATTGGTGATGCTGGACTATGGAAGAATACTCACCGACACCGCATACCGCTTCTTTCCAATCATTTTCTTGACACGCGTTATTTTTTTGACAATGTGCTGACGAGTTACCGTGAAAGTGACGGAAAAGTCGTGTGTCGAAGAAGTATTGTTGTCGTTATCGTCAGTGGTAGTTGTTATTGTTGGTTGAGGGATGGGTTCCAGTGATGGTCCAGCGACTGGGTGAGAGATTATGCGCCGACCGTCTTTGGAAAGAGTCTCGACATTAATTGTAGTATTTACATCGCGTTTGTGTGACGAAAATCCGAAATTGGCAAGGGGTTGAAGAGATGGAATGGTTTTTTGCCGTTTCCTCTTCTTCGAACGTGTTTCTGACATAACGGAAAGAGATTGCGGGCAAACGAGAGGGATCAGGATTATGTACAAACAGCTAGATTGAATTGGCGCTAGGCGCTACATGGGTGCTGGGCGCTACATGAGCGCTACAAATATTGAGTTCGAAATCTACATAGTGTCTTCAGCAAAATTGAGTGCAGTTTCCATTGATTCAGCAGCGGTGAATGCTGCAGATACACCTTTCCTAATCAGACTTTCATATGCAATAATAGCTGCTTCCCTAAGATGAGAAAGAATCAACCAAATCAGACGAACTTGAACGATCTTGAATCATCACCCCTATCTTACTTTTCAGAGTAGATCGTGTAGCTTCCCTTTTGGCGTACCACAAAGCAACGATAACCGGTGGATACCGCGGTCGATGGACTCGCATCGGAGAGCGTAATAGCGGAGGGCGTGCAAGCGGAGATCGAGTCTTCGTATGAATATTCCACCTTAGGAATGAAGGGTGACTTCCCTTTGGTTGGGCTGGGACGGACGTTCGACTTGCTGGGTTTCGAAGATGTACTGACTTTATCTGCCTTGTGAGGGCTTTCGGATCGAGCCCTCATCTTGAGCCCTCGACCACGAGCTATCTCGAGCTCTCGATCTGTCATGAAAGCCTCCTCGTTGACCTCGGAGTCGGGAAATTTCTTCTTCTCAACGGTCGGCTGGGTGGAAAGCTTATCGTAGGCGAGAGCAGGGGCAGTAACATCGGAAGCGGTATGGATGTGCGTTCCTACGCAGAAGATACGCCAAGTTTCCAATGCATCCGCATAAACATCGAAGCCTTGAGGCTCTGGCAGATTATCGTCTGATGCCTGGGCATAGGCAGCTTTCCTGAGCGAGATTCAAATGAGGATATGTGAGAGTAAGATATTTGAGCTGTGATACATACTTGTTGGCATAGATTCCTGGGCTCTTGCCTCCGAGAACGACATAGTATTGAAACTGCTGACGGCCTTTGATACTGGTCATGAAATATGTGGGCTTACATGCCGTCTTGGATTGAGTGAAGTAGCTCAACATCCTAGAGATGGTGGTCGATGAAGAAGGATCAAGTGCACGTTGTAACCGCATGTTGAGACGATGGTGTTATCGATAAATCAGAACCGTGCGTTATCGATGTTCATCAGAAGACCGTGCATTATCGATTCATCAGTCGAGAGTTCATCATTTATTGATTATCATGAATACGTCACTGACGACCTTACTCACAAGTTGCATAGGAGTAGTAAAATTCAATATTTAGATTGAAGCTTGAGACCAGATACAAAATGTGTAAAATACTGCAAAAATTACTGAGTCTCGTACTTTGCTTGAAGATCAGACCAAGTCCAGAACATATTTATAGCGTTATTCCATCGCGTCTTCTCATCCTTTTCATGCTGTGCTTTCTCCTCAGCCGTGGCCGTCTTCGAAAACTCAGCGTTCGACCTGAAAGAATTATATACCCACCGAAATAAACCTTCGGAAGCATATTGAACGACGCTGTATCGAGTTTCCCCTTCGTTAATGGGAACGTTTGAATGTGTTAGAATGGCAGAAGGAAGAAGTATCGTTGAACCGGGAGGGAACCGGATGACCAGACCGATATCCCATAAAACAAGATGACCGCCTGTATCTGGGTCGAAGTCACCGAGAGCGGTAACAGCGCACCATCCCCAAGCGAGGTTATGGAAGTCTTTATGAGGCCATGTCGCGGTTTGAGGTCCGAGATTGAAAGAGACAGCGGGGAAGACGGTCTTCGGGAACCACCGAACGAGGGAGGAGTTAGATGCGAATAGACGATCCAAATTCGACCGGTAGAATTCATATGTACGGGGTGCGTAGGAAAGGAATAGTGCTGTGAGAACATCAATCGTACTGACAACATACTAAGTATAACAGCCTACTTACTTGCGGTAAAACCCTGAAGACGTTGTAAGGCAGATGATTCTGCAATCTTGGTCAGAATTCTCTGGTTGCCTTTGCCATTGAATCGCAGAGTGCCAGGTTTCTAGAGGAACGATAAACCGTCAATGAGATGGATGGGTGCGAGGGGAAAACATTCTTACCTGACTCCCTCCTCCGAACGATGTACCCATGGCAACGGATGGATATTGGCCTCGCATGGAAGATTTTTGCTTGGAAGTGAAGGTCATCTTGTCGCGAGCATCTTGGAGCAGAGTCTTGAGGTTCGTCATGGTCGCCGTCCAAGTCCGGTCCCTCCTCTCACCCTTCTTATCCTTAGGTTTCCCTCCTAGTATCACGATAATTCGCCCGATCGTATCGACGACACCGTGAGTATCTCTGGGAAAACGAATGAATGAAGTGAGTTTGAATTGAAATCTATATACACTCACTCTCCATTCCAATCCACCAATTCCATTTGATATTCTTCACCCAGTAAATCGGTCAATTCGGGGCAGAACGCTTCTAGCTTGGATTTGAGTCCTGCCCATCCCTTCTTCGTGTGAGGTAGAGATTCAGCAGAGAAGTTGTTGGGAGTGAAGATAGGCTGTATACCCCGCGCACGCTTCTTCGTGATATCCCGAAGTCGAGAGTCAAGATGGAGTTGTGATAATTGCTCCTTCTTGCGTTTTTTCCGGTGATTGCGCTGAGTTTTGAGCCAGCGTCGACGTTTCAGGCCAGAAAGCCCGTCTGGCGGTGTGAACTCCTCCGACTCCGTAGGGTCTGTGAGAGCTTCGTCGAGTGGAGCGCGAAACCGAGAGCTGAACGAACGTAGAGAGGAGGGAATGCAGTCAACGAAGGAAAACGTAGAACGGGAGGGAGTTTCTTCATCCTCAATCTCACTGTCCGGTTCTTCTACCTCGCTATCCGTCAACTCTGAAAGTGCGGAGAGTACTGACTGCACCTCGGCATCGTCTTCGACCGGAGGCTCCACAGAATTCTGTTGGTCTAAAAAGAGCTGGTCCAGAACTGCCGCGACGTCGAAGTCTTGAGGACCCTGGATAGGTGAGCCTGGCCGCATGATGTAAAGTCGAAAGTCGTTTCCAGAACGCGCTGTTGTAGACGAATAAGCAAACTAAACGCGCACTACACTGGGTTTTAAATAGGAGGATGAGGCTAGATTCATGCTAGCCAGGTCAAGCAGTGGCGCCCTCGAGCATGAATCTAGCTAGAGGGAAAAATGAGGGAAGAAAGGAAATGAACTCACTGGGCATGGTGAGGATACTCAACGCTCACAGCTGCTCACAGACGGTGGTTGGAGTGAGAGAAGACAGCGAGTGGAAAGAAGCCGCGCGAGCATGTGAATCGAAGATCGATCGTCCAGATCGTTGATAGCAGCTGATTAAACTGATCATGCTTTTCGTGACATCACGCGTCAGTGAGTCGAAAAGTCATTCGTTGTGACACCACGGGTTGAGATCACGCAAACGTCGCAGTTCTTTCACGTCTTTGACACCACCATGGCAGAATTCGTAACGGACACCGCTATAACCTCTTCTTCTACCGAAAACGCCCCTTCCGAACGCCCAGAAAACGAGACAACCACAGTGGATAACCCAAACGCGACTCCTGGTATTCCGCCTGCTACTCCGGCTCCTGCTACGATTTCGGTTCAAAAAACGGCGAAGGAGAAGGCGAAACGGGGTAGGAAATCAGAGTGGCCTCAGCCCGAGCTGGACGTTCTACTAGCGCATGTCGACAGCTACATAAAACTGGAAGGAAACAAACATCAGTTTTGGAATGACTTCTTGCCTCAATGGTGGGCTCAATTCCCAGAGTACAAAGATGGGACAAAGGGAACTACCGAAGCTCAAACTATCACGGTGAGAAACATATTGAATGTTATCTGTGTGTTGATACTCATGTAGTAACAGAAACTTCGAAACTGGTTCCGAAATCGACGAACGGGATCTTCTGGAGTCGTCCGTAATATTTTCCAGCCTGTCATCAAGATGGTCAATACCGTCTCCGCCGAACACGCCGTGAAGCACCAACCGCTAGAGAAAATCTTTCTCAAGCATCCGGTACACGGACCTCTTGTCAAGGACGAGGCCGCGAAAACTTGGTCCGGGGGTTCAACTACAGGCGAAACTAGAGGTCGAGCATATTATAATCACGAAGTGAAGACCGCGAAGGCCATGCTTGATAAGGCAGACGATGGGGTGAAGGAAGAGATTGCGAAGGCACGAGAAGAGGATTATCAGCGTCGGAAAGCTGAGTTGAAGGAGGAACAGGAATTCAACGAAACGTCGTCGACTCCATCTAGGGATGCCTTGTTTCTGTAAGTCCTACATACCCATGTCTGTGATGATCCTAACTCAGTGAAACTCTATTAGCCGACGAGAAAAGTTTTCTTCGGTTGCGGCGCCATTTGCATCCAGCCTTTCCAAAAGCATGGATTGCAATGTGCTCATCATCGCGTACAAAGTGGAACTGGACGAGGACGGCGAACCGGGCGCATTTTATAAAACGTATGTTATTTTTACATTCGTATCTTCCATCCTTCTCATCAATGCCATAATAGTATCAGTGAGGGTACAGTTGGTGGTCAGAAAGTCGAAACTTATGACGAAGAAGGCTTTATCAAAGTATTCTCAAATCATATCTTGAAGTTTGGCCAAGCTCAGCTGGCAGAAACACAACAGTCCACTCTCTCCAAATCCCTCCCTGACTCGGCCAAACCTGTTTCCATCACACCGCTGACCAACGGTAATTCCGCTACTTCCGCTACTTTCTCCGAAACTCCTACCTCCGCCGAAACTGCTACTTCCGCGGAAGATGCTACTTCCGCCGAAAATGCTACCTCCCCCGAAACTACTA
Organism: Lentinula raphanica; assembly: GCA_027919835.1. Lineage (NCBI taxonomy): Eukaryota > Fungi > Basidiomycota > Agaricomycetes > Agaricales > Omphalotaceae > Lentinula > Lentinula raphanica. The sequence goes on from JANVFP010000051.1 coordinate 158,792, forward strand.
CCTCCGGCGAAGATGTTACCTCCGGCGAAGATGTTACCTCCACCCAGCCTGCAGCTTCTACCTCCTCCGAAACTACTACGTCTGCTGAACCTACCGGCTCAGCTCCGGCTTCTTCAGACAGGCTTGAGATCGAGGATTTGGAAGACGAGCTCCAAGCTGAGGTCCTGGCCCTGTCTCCCCCCTCACAGAAGTCACGAATGCGGCTCCTTCGTATTATGGGGGAATATGAGTTGCAACGTGAAGAGAATATGGCGCGTAACCGTGTCCTGTTCAAGAGTCTTGGCCTTGGACCTGAACGAGAGATTGAACTGGGGTTCAAACCCAAAGTGAAGAGGAAGAGGGCCTCTCCCGCTGTTAAGCCCAAACCTCCTCCTTCTACGCGTCAACTTCGGAGCTCCAAACAAACACTTTCCGGACAGTCCCCCGATCCTTCCGCGACTGATTCCACGCCTACTCCTGATTCCACGCCTACTCCTGATTCCACGCCTACTCCTGCTTCCACGCCTACTCGTGATCCCACGCCCACAAATGATTCCGCGGCTACTCCTGATCTCACGCCCACGAATGATTCCGCGGCCACGACTGGTCCGACCCCCACAACTGCACCCTCTGTAACAGCGTCTCAAGCCTCTCCAGAGGCTACAGAGATTCCAGCTGATATGTCATGGCTTTCCGTCGCTCAAGAGACCCTTCTGGACAAGCTTGACAATCAGGCATTTCGATTGGTGGTTGGAACGTTCGTCCGACTGGAGGTTTTATATGGCTCAGACGCGGATCCTGTCAATCTAAGCTGGGTCGGAAGACCGGGTGATGTCAAACTGTGGATCAAGAATTACAGGAAACCCTCTTACCGACCTTCCCTCATCTCTTCTTCGGATTCCTTCAGCAAACAACTCATAGCCTGGTGGAGTCGGCTGGTGGGGGACTTGAGAGCGCCTGGAATCAACGGTCTTTACTCTGTGCTCATCTGCCTCCGTTGGTGGATCCTGGAGGAAGCGACAGAAGGAATCTCAACCCCTGCGCTTGAAAATTTTATCTCCGAAGTTCACCAAAGGATGCTCGATCTCATTCGGAATGAAGAGGACAACAAGGATGACAGGGCTAGCAGAACGCTCAAACGATCCCGGGAGGAGGAGGAACCTAGTGGAAGGGAGGAGGAGGACGGTGCTGAGTCTCCTAGACCCTCCAAGATTCGAAAGGTTTGAGTACTGTTTCATAGCGTGTCGTATTGCATCGTATCGTATCGCATCGTGTCGTATCGTATCGTATCGTATCGTATCGTACCGTATCGTACCGTATCGTATTGTATATATTGCCGACTTTCATAACATGCCGAAGATTATTGGGAACCTATGCCGAGTATAGCCGGATAAAGTAATAGACGCCCTGGGCTGCTGGGGCGCTTACAAGAGGCTACGGGAATGATTATATAATATTCCGGTATAGTAAGGTAGGCGCCCGGGGCTTCCAGGGCGCTTACAAGGGTTTCACCGGGCTGCTGGAATAGCCCGGTGAACTTTCCAGCAGACTGTGAAGTTCACGGGAATTAATACAATACACTACCGTGAACTTCACAGTCTGCTTTAAAGATTCTTTACTGCTACAGGTGGCCGCTCATGAATCTTTTGGCCACAGTTTAGACACCGGCCGAGCCCATTACGGATTGGAGTCCACTGCCAGTATAGGACTTGCCCCCGACGCCGTCGCCCACATGCAACAAGTATGTATACGCTGGCAAGTCTTCCTCAAGCTCGTCCATCCCGTGTTCCAGAGCTCCCTTCCTGAACAGCCACCGGTATGTCATCCCGTTACTCATCGGTCTACCCCCGACTGAACCCATACAGGGCACACTGACCAACTCTCCGTCTGCCAACGCTATCGTGACTGAACTCTTCAAGAACTTTACAAATTCCTTCTCCCACCAGTTTCTCCAGTTCGAACAACGCACTCAGGCTTTCATGCAACAAGCCATCGAGCACATGGGCACTCAAATCATTGAGCAACTTCGCTCAGTACACAACCTTGTCACTTATCAGAATTCACGCCGAGCTCCCGTCCAACCCTCCGTATACCAGGCTTTGAAAGCCGTTCTCAGACGGAAATACGACCCGCAACTCGGCTTCACCAGTCCTCAGCAGGCCGAGCTTATCAACAGTGTCGGGAGTTCCTTCCATGTGTTGGGTGTTCTCGAAACAGGCGGTGGCAAAAGCCTAGCTTTTTTTGGCGCACCCTTTCTCTTCCCTGACCATCTATTCATTGTCGTCAGCCCACTTGTCGCTCTCACTGAGGATCTCCGTCGACGGCTCCTCGAGACCAGCATCAAAGGCGGAGTATGGGGAGACACCTCCTGGGACCCGCATACGGCCCAACTCGTTCTAGTTTCAGCTCATAACGCAGGTACGACAGCGTTCGACCAATGGCTCAAACTGGCCGCCATCCGTTCCCGCCTCAAACGAGTCTTTGTCGACGAGGCTCACAAAATTGCAACGGACTCTGAATGGCGTCCATGCATCCGTCTCCTCACGCACCTCACCCGTCATGGGGTACCCCTTACCCTTCTGTCTGGATCACTCATGCCGCGTTCCATCCCAAAGATCCTCGAACTTCTCCATATCACCGACCTTTCTATTGTTGACGAAATCCGTCGATACACCGGCCGACCCAATCTACACACAGGATACAGTAAAGCTTTTGTAAAAAACACTGATAAGTTATCGGGTACCTATTGCAAATAGTTGTGATAACCCGGAGGGGGTCCCGGAAATGGCTCCGGGGGGTGGTCATGCCTGTCACCACCTGTCACATATGGCTTATATTTACTGTTTTGGGTAATTAATAATCATCCAGATATTAAATAAGCAGTACATTTTCAAAAAAACCCGAAAATTCATAAAAATTCATAAAAAAACCTAAAATGGCCTGATTAGGTCAGATCAGGATATGTAAGCAAATGACCTCATATGATAAAAAATGATGTAGGGCCAATGTAGGTACTAAAAATAGCCCAAAAAATCACTAAAAATGCAAAAAATATTTAGGGATGGTATAGAGCCTATTGGAGGCCCAGGCACATCAAAATTACCAAAAAAGGAAAAAACAATGATCATGATTTCATCTTGTAGCAAAAAATCTGAAAAAAATGCTAAAAATAGTCAAAAAATTCAGGGGTGCCTTGTTGGCCCTGAAAATGCAAAATAAAGAAAAATACGCGACAAGTGTAAAAATTTTCATCACTCCAAATCATTCCAAATCCACTATACAGTCAGTATATATGATGTATATGCTATATTTAGCATCCTAGTACCTTTATTGGGCTAAAAATAGAACTTGATCTCATCTGATAGCAAAAAATCTGAAAAAATCATAAAAAATACTCAAAAAATTCAGGGGTGCCTTATTGGCCCTGAAAATGCAAAATAAAAAAATATACACGATACAATTGAAAAACAACATCACTCCAAATCATACCAAATTCACTACACAGTCAGTATATACTATTTATAGCACCCCTAGTACCCTCAATCACTTATATCACTCAAGAATCATACCAAACTGAATGATTTGGGGAGTAAATATATTGTACATGATATTTTTAGCACACCTAGTACCCTTAATGACTCAGAACAATTTATATTACTCAATATGTTCAGTACACTTAACACTGATCAAACCTCACACATGAAAACTCATAACAGTACTTATATGTATTATACTTAACACAGTTGACAATGAAAATACTCAAAACAGTATTATCAGTCACTATACTTAACACACTTAACAGTCAAAAAGTCGGAACAATGTTACTTTATATACATAACACACTCATTGTTATACTATAACACACTTATAACAACGAGTTTTGGGCGCTTATGGGCGCTTATTTGGTGTTTTTGAGTCGAAATTCATTAATAGCACACTCAATAATTTTTGTGTGGGCTCTATATTGTGTAAGGATGTTGTTTATATCATACTACACTTGATACAACTCGGAGAACTCAAGATTACAGCTTTTGGAACTGGCTATATTGTGATCTTTTGTGAGATAACAGTGTTTTATGTAAATGTCAATGCATACACCCATGTTATGAAGTCAAACTGCTACTGGGTCATGAGAAGAGTTATCCTACAACCTATTCTATGCTAACCCTATGTGATACAGCAAAGAGATCTGTAATGGGGGTCATTGAATATGACATCTATTGTTACATGTAAGTGTAGACATCTATAGTGTACATGAAACATGTACATGTATATCACAGAGTCCAATAGTCATAGTGAGTATCTGAACCATGTTCAGACACTTCTAATAGACTGTAGGAGTGATTCCCTCATGAACCACCATCAGTATACTTGCATTACATGGACATATGCATTGACATTTACATAAAACACTGTTATATTTCAAAAGATCACAATATAGCCAACCACACAGGTTGAATTTTCGAGTTCTCTGAATTGTATCTAGAAGAATATGATATAGACAACATCCTTACACAATATAGAGCCCACACAAAAATTATTGAGTGTGCTATTAATGAATTTCGACTCAAAAACACCAAATAAGCGCCCATAAGCGCCCAAAACTCGTTGTTATAAGTGTGTTATAGTATAACAATGAGTGTGTTATGTATATAAAGTAACATTGTTCCGACTTTTTGACTGTTAAGTGTGTTAAGTATAGTGACTGATAATACTGTTTTGAGTATTTTCATTGTCAACTGTGTTAAGTATAATACATATAAGTACTGTTATGAGTTTTCATGTGTGAGGTTTGATCAGTGTTAAGTGTACTGAACATATTGAGTAATATAAATTGTTCTGAGTCATTAAGGGTACTAGGTGTGCTAAAAATATCATGTACAATATATTTACTCCCCAAATCATTCAGTTTGGTATGATTCTTGAGTGATATAAGTGATTGAGGGTACTAGGGGTGCTATAAATAGTATATACTGACTGTGTAGTGAATTTGGTATGATTTGGAGTGATGTTGTTTTTCAATTGTATCGTGTATATTTTTTTATTTTGCATTTTCAGGGCCAATAAGGCACCCCTGAATTTTTTGAGTATTTTTTATGATTTTTTCAGATTTTTTGCTATCAGATGAGATCAAGTTCTATTTTTAGCCCAATAAAGGTACTAGGATGCTAAATATAGCATATACATCATATATACTGACTGTATAGTGGATTTGGAATGATTTGGAGTGATGAAAATTTTTACACTTGTCGCGTATTTTTCTTTATTTTGCATTTTCAGGGCCAACAAGGCACCCCTGAATTTTTTGACTATTTTTAGCATTTTTTTCAGATTTTTTGCTACAAGATGAGATCATGATCATTGTTTTTTCCTTTTTTGGTAATTTTGATGTGCCTGGGCCTCCAATAGGCTCTATACCATCCCTAAATATTTTTTGCATTTTTAGTGATTTTTTGGGCTATTTTTAGTACCTACATTGGCCCTACATCATTTTTTATCATATGAGGTCATTTGCTTACATATCCTGATCTGACCTAATCAGGCCATTTTAGGTTTTTTATGAATTTTTATGAATTTTCGAGTTTTTTTGAAAATGTACTGCTTATTTAATATCTGGATGATTATTAATTACCCAAAACAGTAAATATAAGCCATATGTGACAGGTGGTGACAGGCATGACCACCCCCCGGGGCCATTTCCGGGACCCCCTCCGGGTTATCACAACTATTTGCAATAGGTACCCGATAACTTATCAGTACTTTTTACAAAAGTTTTACAGTATCAGCTGATCTACAGTACTACGTTGAGAAGATTGAACAGGATGGGTATCTTGACCGCATTCAAGCCTCAGTCCAATCCGAAACTGCCAAATTCGAACCCCACGATCGCGGTATCATATTTATGAAGACCATCGTCGAAACTGAGCAAGTCAGAGCTTCACTTCGATGTCCTGTATACACTGGCCAGATGACAATCGAGCAGAGGCGAGAATCAGAGCTGTGCTGGCGAAGAGGGTTGCGCCCAGAAGACCGTTGGATCGTGGCTACCCAGGCCTTTGGGCAAGGCGTCGACTACGCCTCCGTAAGGACGGTCATCCACAAGGACCCCATGGAGCTCATCAACTTCTTCCAGGAGACTGGTCGCGCTGGAAGGGATGGAGATCCGGCTCGATGCTTCTGTTTCTGGACGGAATTACCACCGCCTGCCCCAGACCTGAAAAACGACCATTTAGGCAGAGCTGATATGATCATGCTCCTACAAACCACTGCATGCATCCGCATGTCGTTTGCCTCACTTGACCGGGAAACTCACTCTTGTCTTGCGCTCAATGCCTCTCCATGCATGAACTGTGAAAGGCTTTCATTGGTACGTCTCTACTTACACTACTCATTCTCCCCTTCACATCCAACCCAGGTCCCACATGCGGTCGCTCCTGTTGACCTCCCCAATTTCAACAAGCCCCTGGTGCCCAATCTCCCAAACGACTCTTCTCAACTTGTCCCCCTCTCCGTCCCCATCAACGCCGCCATGTTGAGTGCCAAATATGACCAAGGGCTCGAACAGCTACTCCTGTTCAAACGTATACTCGACGATGTCGAGCAATGCGGTTGCCTCGACTGTTGGGTCAAGTGTGACTTTCACAATACAACCACCACTCACAAACGACCCTGGGCTTTCGATCCCAGCCTTGCTACCCTCCTCCGCTTGAAAATGAAATCTGGTGATTTCTGGCCGTTTTGTTACAACTGCTGGATTCCGTTCCGTGAACCGTGTAATCATCCGCCGACTGAACCGTACCAAAAACTCGACCGCGATCGATGTACTCATGTCTGGGATGATCCAACGACAGGGAAGCTTGTACCTGTCGTACCGACGCTGATCGCTCTGATCTTCACCAGTCGACAGGAACTGGTCACAGAAATGGCCCAGAATCTGGGTCAAAAATGGCACACCATCGGACTGCTTACAGACTGGCTCCACGAGAAAGTCCAAAGCCCTTCTTCTGCGCCCAATCCTGTCATATTTATCAATTTGTACTTTACTCTTACCCGAAAAGCATAAATTAAACGTTCCTCTTCGTCATTCCTAGTCGTCATATTACAATGTCTAAGCCCGATCATATAAAGCCTATGCCTCAATTCTAATCCCTTCATTCGCTCGTCTACCTCCTACCACATCCGCCGACTCGTTCACTGACATCCCTCCGCCATGGTTCACAACTGGTAAGACATACTGCCACGCTCCAATATGTAGCCTGACGCGTCTTTCTAAGCTCCTACTGCTCCTATGTATCTACGTCGCATGCCGACATATCGGACCACATCTTCGAGACACACCATCAAGAAAGTATCACCGACCGCCCGGTCCACATGGTACACCAAGGTAAATCCCAATTTATATCTCCTGTCCGCTACCTCAACGTATACAGGTGTCGCCTACCGCCTACACACCGCTGGTAGGCCAGACAAGTTCCTTTGTCCCTCCTGCAACACCATCGGTTCCAAGGCCGTCGTTTGGGACCATTTCATTCACGCTCACAACTCCAAGGTAGGCGTCTTCCCCGCCTATCTAACACTTTCTCTCATTCGTCATGCCACAGAGAAAACGCGCAGAGGAGGTCGGCTCGTCTGGCCTTGAACTCGATCCGGTTGTACAACGCGTAGCCAAAAAGGCCAAATACAGCGGCCCGTCTCCTCCTATCACCCCTCCTCCGTTCTCTTCATCACCGATGACTTCTTCTTCCGGGTCCTCCCTCCAACTGCCTTCAAGCCAAACTGCCGCCACGTCTGTTGCGTCTACAAGCCAAACCACGATCCAGCCCTCATTCGATCCCAATGCTGTCGTCCTCGATACCCAGCGGATCCTCAAAGACCATAGTCCTACCCACGTCCTTTTCCACTTCCTTCACCATGCTATGTCCCCCATCATTCGCCATTGTGCCTACCATCACGTTATGCTCAAATCACACCCCGAGTCACATCACCAGTTGTGGCGGTGTCCTAAGCGCATTTCCCACAAGAACTCTGAATACAAAAAGGAATTCACTATCAAACTCGTCGCACAGGACGGGGCCTGCTGCTTCAAGTGCTGGACTCCACAGGATCCCATCTTCCACCATGGAACATCTGGCTGCGACATCGTCGACGGAGACCAATGGGAGCAGTGGTGGCGAGCCGTTCCATACCTTGTCTTTCGCACGGAATACCTCCGCACCAAGGTATTCGATGTTCTAGGTATACCCGTCGACACATTCCCAACCCTACGCTCGTTTGCGTCTTGGTTGACGCTATCCGCTCAAGACACTTCCGACCCGGAATACGATTTCCGTATCACCAACCTAATCGTTTTGGTGTACGTCTACTTTCGCTTCTCGACTGAATCTTCTCTGGTGATCGGTACTGGTCTAGTCCTTGACCGTAAGTCTCTTACCTTCTCTTCACCCTTATCATTCTCACATCCACTTATCAGGCATCGCGTACGGCAAGGATAAAGGCCCTACGAATGTCGTTGCCTCCGATCCCACTGCTCCTACCAATCCCAGTACCAACTGCTCCTCCTAGAATAGCTTGTGCTCGTCTTCTCTCTCCTGCTTGCCTCAACGAAAGTTTACCCTTTAGACTTCCTTTTTCCTTTTGCTCACCGTTCTCAAAGGACCACTGGACCGTGTAACATGTAATATTAGCATATCGCCCCGCCGTCGTTCTCGTAGTTTTGACCGTTGCAGACCCAAGATCCCTTCCCCACCTGTCTTACCAAAGGACCACTGGACCAACCCCTGTACTTTTATCTTCCCGCGGACCTTCCCAGAATACCGCATGCCTTCATCTGCTTTCCTCAATGTCAGGTCTGTTACCCATGCCCCAGGACTTTCTCTCTGCTTCTCGTTCTCCAAGGACTATATTCCCCTGAATTCACTATCGTTCCATCCATCCCCTCTTCGCTTTTACACGTCGTACAATCATGCTTTGTTCCGGACTCGCGCTTCTCAAGGACTACTGTAATATCGATTCTCCCTATACCCACCACCTGTTCTCCTTTCCGATAAATTTGTACATACCTAATGCTAAACTCTTCCTGTCCTTACAGAGATGTAGAATGCCATACACGCCTTAAATGGACACTAGGCGCCCGCCTTTAAATTCAGTACCCTCTTATTGTGTGATCGTTACCCGACTCGCTCTACAACGAGCCCTGGAATATATCGTGCAGCCTTCATCGACTGGGCATCGCTGTGCGATGAATAACCGTTCTTGAAGACGAGTACGAAGCTATTCGGAACAATGGCCTGTACTAGTCACTTGGTGGCTGTGTACCGCGTCAGCGTCACTTGACTTGATCATATGACCTTCAACCAACTCGGTTGATTCACCGCTCCGTTTCTTCTTCTTCCTCCATCCATCCGTCATTACGATGTACAACTCTTCAAATCCACCATTCTCAGGCCCCCTCATATCGGCTGCCTTTACTCTGTTCCTACCTCGGGCGTTCCTCACTGCTAAGTTCCCGCCGACATATTAGCCAACACTCGCTTTTACGTTACAAGTAACGGCTATTCCACCCTCCTCAAATTGAGCGTTATGCCTCGGGTCTCATCCGAGTAAGTGAACTGCCCGTAATCACCCCTTTTTTCCCCGTTTTCAAGTTTCACTCCCGTTGTCCCCACATGATCGTACTCAAAGGATTCATCTTTAAGGGTGTCCCCAGCCTGCCCCGATCGGCCCTTGTCGTCACGTCAAAACCCTTTTGAAGCACCACCGTTCACACTGTACTATCCGGTATTACCTGTTTTCAACAAACTATCGCCTTTCTGCGCAGACCATAGGAGTCGAGTTCTACCCCTAGGACTCCTCCATCCCTTAACCTCGGTGGTCGAGTTCCAACCATTCGGGACTCCTACCCATGGGGTCGAGTTCTACCCTAGGACTCCTCCATTCCTTAACCTCGGTGGTCGAGTTCCATCCATTCGGGACTCCTACCCATGGGGTCGAGTTCTACCCCTAGGACTCCTCCATTCCTTAACCTCGGGGGTCGAGTTCCTTCCCTTCGGGACTCCTACCCATGGGGTCGAGTTCTACCCCTAGGACTCCTCCATCCCTTAACCTCGGTGGTCGAGTTCCATCCATTCGGGACTCCTACCCATGGGGTCGAGTTCTACCCCTAGGACTCCTCCATTCCTTAACCTCGGTGGTCGAGTTCCTTCCCTTCGGGACTCCTACCCATGGGGTCGAGTTCTACCCCTAGGACTCCTCCATCCCTTAACCTCGGTGGTCGAGTTCCTTCCCTTCGGGACTCCTACCCATGGGGTCGAGTTCTACCCCTAGGACTCCTCCATCCCTTAACTTCGGTGGTCGAGTTCCTTCCCTTCGGGACTCCTACCCATGGGGTCGCGTTCTACCCCTAGGACTTGCTCTCAATCGAACAATACCCGGTCTCGTTAACTACTTTCCTAGTAGACACCGATCATCGTATTGTCACAATATTATACATTGTCCACCACGTATCTCATTGAACGTCACAGAAAATAAAAATGGCCCAATTTTGGGCCAATTTCCCTGCTATCAAAAATCTTCGGGATTATCGCTTTCAGAATGAGGTCAGCAAACGCATTCCGACAGAGACGTTCACGCACAAATCCAAAGCCCTTCCAGCGGCTCCAATACCTTGCCCCACGCCTGCCTTTGCATATTCGGATACCCGCTTCTCGAAGAAATTAGTCTTGCCTTGCAGGGAGATCAGGTCCATGAAATCGAACGGGTTCGCCGCCGAGTAGATCTTGTCCACCCCAAGCGCAACAAGAAGACGGTCGGCTACGAATTCGATATATTGCCGCATAAGTGCAGCGTTCATCCCAATAAGGCTGACCGGCAGCGATTCTATACATGGGATGAGATCCTTGTCCAGCATGACGAGAGTAAACCTAACCAGTTAAAAAGGCTTGCTCGATCTGCACCGCCTCGCGAATGATTTCCTGAACGATCGCTTGATCTGGACGGCGCTGAAGAAGCCCGAACAGCATACAAGCGAAATCCGTATGAAGTCCCTCATCCCGACTGATGAGCTCATTCGAAAAACACAAACCCGGCATCAAACCTCTCTTCTTCAACCAAAAAATGGCTGCAAAAGAGCCGGAGAAGAAGATACCCTCCACCGCTGCAAATGCAACCAGACGCTGTCCAAAACACGCTTCACCGTCGCGAATCCAACGCAAGGCCCAGTTTGCCTTTTCCGAAATGGAAGGGATCGTCTCAATCGCGCGGAAGAGCATGTCACGCTCGGAAGGGTCTTTGACGAACGTGTCGATGAGGAGCGAGTACGTCTCCGAGTGGATGTTCTCCATCATAATCTGGAAACCGTAAAAGCATCTCACTTCCGCTACTTGAACCTCGTTCGAGAAACGTTCCAGAAGATTCTCGTTGACGATCCCATCCGAAGCCGCGAAAAACGCCAGAACTCTTGACAAGAAGAAACGCTCATTGTCGGTAAGCTTCTCCTTCCAATGCGGAATGTCCTTGGACAGATCAATTTCTTCCGTAGTCCAAAATGAAGCTTGCGCGGTTTTGTATTGTTCCCAGATCTACCTTGTGAGCGTAATTTTGGAAACCACTCGTCGCACCCACCTGAGGATATTGGAGTGGAAACAGAACAAAACGCCTTGGTGACTCTTGCAGCAGAGGCTCTGACTTGGCCGTCAATACCGCCCCATCCACTTCGCGTTTGCTCACCTTCTACTTCCATATATGCGCTTCCTTCTTTAGCTAACAAACTGCTCATCTGTAATACACGTCAAGATAGGAAATCCACGGGATGGAGAACCCTACGTCGTATCCAGGTAATAGTTCGGGTGAGAGAAAGGGAACGCCGGACCACCGGAAATTTCCCACTTCCATAACCCTTCCTCGAACGCTCAACCCCTTTTACTTTCTCCTTCGTTGCACCATGTTCTACCACTGGTAAGCAAACCGTTGTCCTTGACTCACTCGTTCACTCATCTCCTGATAGTCCAGTCTGCCCTTTTCGATCCCAAACGTTTGATGAAACGTTCGCTCACAGTCAGAGCCACCCAGAAGTTATGCAAGCCCTTCAACAATTCTCTCATCGTATCCAGCTCTTACCCATCTTTCCCTCCTTTGGCGTCAATCCATCGCGTGGGCTCGGTGCCGTCACACTCCTGGCACGCGCAATGCGACCTGAGGACGTCTTTCGATTCATTCTGTCCTCCATGCAACCTGTTCTTCACACCTGCACCTATCACTTTATCATGCTCGGTCGTTCCACTGATCACTATGAGATTAAACGATGTAGTTCCCACTACAAACGTATCCTCAACCGTACCTCGGAATATCGACTTGTCTTTCTGCCTCTCATCACACCCACCCCGTCACTTGACAACAAGTGCAGGAAATGTGATCATCCCCGCTTCCCCATCTACGGTCACTTCACTCCCACTCAATGTCTACGCTCTCCAATCCGCAACTTGGAATTCTGGAGTGCTTCCACCTACCTCATCTTCCGCACAGCCTACTTACGCAGCGCCGTCTTCACCAACCTCGGCCTTTCAAGCGATATTTTCCAAGGCAACCTCCAGTCCTATGCCTCCTGGTTGATCCTTCCCGCTCTCGACACTACCCAGCCGGGACACGACGCTATGTTCACGAACATGTCCCTCGTCCTGTACACCTACTTTCTACTCAAATCACGCAACGAGATCCCAGTCCCTCAACACGGACTTTATATTGACGGTAAGCGTCCCTTGACTCATTCTAAAACCGCACTCAAGCCAACTTACAGAGGAAGATCCTTGGTTTAGAAACGGTGGCGGAGTGTGACGTAGACATACATGATGTGACTTTTCGTGAATGCATGTAACGCTCGTTATTCCAATACTACCATGTCCTTTGAACAAAAATTTGACAACCTCATCGACTCGGCCAAAGATCTCTATTTCCAGATCGCCCAACTCGACCCTCCCAGTCAGAACGCTTCTCCAACGTTGAAGAAGAAATTCCACAAGATGGTCCAGACCGTCAGCCAAGCCTCAGGCCAAACGTACGACATCGTTATCGGTATGGGTCAGTTGATCGAAGACGAGCACGGTGGGCCGATTGACCCCAAAACACAATACCTGAACCCTCGTCAGCGCTCTCAGCAGCTACATCATCCTTTGCTAACGCATATATCCAGAAAACTTCCACAACAGCGACAACGAAACTGACGGAGCAGGGAATACTGCTCATAACCAGAATACTCCCGATCCAGGTGCCAGCCAAGACCAGGACCCACCCAACCCCGGCTCACCCAACCCCAATCAGAGTTCGCCACCTCCAGACGACCCAGCGCACATACAGATTGCCAACGACATCCTTGCCGAAATTTCACCCGACCGAGGCGAAGTCGTCGGACTCCCTCTCAAAGATTTTCTCAACATGGCCCTCCAAGGTGGCCACAACGGCAAGGTTCAAGAACAAGAATACGAAGCCTTTCGCCGGTCTGTCCTTGGATATCAGCCTGCCACTTTTGAGGAGATAGTGAGCCGTTTCTCAGCCCAATCCTTGTCATCCACTCAATCTATTACGCAGAAGAAAATGTTTAGAAACCACAACTCCAAACCCTCGTCTTTGCCCAAGACTGCTCTCCGAGTCCTCCAGCTTGACGATATCGAAGATGACACGGAGCGTTTAACCCGTCGAGAGCGATACGTCTTCTACGGGTCAAATCAAGACAACGTATCGGTCTATGTATCTACCGTACTGCGCAACATCGAAGGAATCAAAGCGTATAAAGACTGGTACAGCCTCCCGCTCGCCTTCAAAAAGCAGTTCCGAAAAGACATCGCCCGCACTCTCCAACCCCAAGCTTTCCAAGAGCTCGACCGCATGCAAGGAAGGATTACGCCCAAGGAGCTCCAGAAACTGTACAACAAACTCACCAATCCCACACGGAAAAAATACGACAAACTCGTGGACCGCCGTAAACGCCTGCTCAAGCTATTTGACGCCGTATGTTTCTCACTGCTCATTGAGTGCTATGCTCACCCTCCCTAGTGCGGCCCCGTGGTCCTCCTCGATCCCACTTTTTCCAAGATGACTGGACGCGGTCAATATCCGCAACAATCGTCGACGTTCTGTAACGCGCTGGATGAGATTGTTTACAGAATCAAAGAAAATCCAATCAGTCCTGACAGACACTTGGCTGGACGACGCTTTGTACTTAGGGCAATGCTGGCCATTGGAGGCACACACGTCGAGGATTACGTCCGACACTTTTTAAACAACCATACCTCGCCGGAAATGGCACTTGACTTTGACGATGACTACATGGAAGAATAGATACGTTGATACCTATCCCAAATCTTGTAACCGTTCAACCAAAACTCTCTCAATCCAATCGAACCCTTGTTTTCTTCAATTTTAGCCAGCAGCAAATTCGCATCCACTGTCCTCTCTCCTAATTCGTTGAACTTTAGTCGTATCGGATAATCCCCGCAGATCACATTGTCGCTCTTGAAAACAATGTCAGATTTTACCAGCGTCGCAGGATACTTCACTCACCATCTCGCTTCCGTCTTCCCAATCAACCACAAGCTCCTGTAACGCTGAATATCCGATAAACTCTCTCAGTCTACCTGCACGCTCATCCCCACCCCCTTTCATGCAGACTTTTACTATGTTCGCGAACGAACCGTACCCATCATCCAAAGAGTCCCATCGATCCGTAATTGGAGTTGAAATCGTCAACTCCCGGACATTACACCACGAGTGGCGTAGGCAATTGACAAATGCAAAGGGGACCTCGGCCTTATTGATTTCCATTTGGACCATCACATCACTCTGGTAACTCCCACTCGGCCCTTTGACGACCAGCTCCTCCAGCCACCTGCAGCTGTTGGCTATCATGACCCCTGAATCCACTGACCCTCGCCCCAAACCCCAAATAGGGTCCTCCTTCGTGTAGGTCAAGGCGAGGAACTTGACCGATTTGGGGACTTGGTGGAAAAGACGGTAAAGACCCGCCCCTGCCGCCAAGAACAACACCCTGCCATCCACCGTCAAATCCAGCCGTAAAAGGCCGCCCAGAGCCAGGTGAAGTATGCGAAGAGACACTGTCACACTGTTCGCCACAACCCCGTCTACGCTCAACCCTCTCAGACCCTCCAGTTTCAGCGCATGGAACTGTAGTTCCCTTCTGTCTCCTGCGTGAGGAAAAAATGATTCGTCGATGCGGCACCGCACCAGATTCGCCCAGATTGTTCGTGGGAGCGCAACCGCCCACTCGAGGAACTCACCTCCAAGTCGGACATCGTACAACGAGAGGGTGGAGATCTGTCGCAATCAACGAGTACGCTGGAAAAAAGTTTGCCAGTATCGAAATTTGTCGCGAGCGCACTAGAAAGTTCACCCGTATGAGGACGGCCCACGACGACGTGTCGAACCTTCCCCTTCTCCTCCAACTCGAGTTCTACGCCGGGTTCGGAAAATTGGACGACGCTCCCCAAGACGTCTAGCGAAACTTGATGAAATTGTCGGCTTGTCAAGCTGAAATGCAAGACGCCATCGTCCCTCATCTCCTCTGGGTCTCTGGCCCCACCGTATGCTAAATTGAAAATTTCGAGCAATATTTCACTTGGTATGTCTATCGTGCGCTGTGAGTACCAAATACATGAGAGTTGTCTCGCTTGATCTTACCAGGCATGGGCGGGAGATACGTCTTGTGAGAACCCAAATCCACCCAGCCCTACTTATCACCATTCAAATTAATTATACCGAATTTGACTTGAATCCGATGCGCTTCCAGCGACCATCACACTTGACGTCTACCCTACGATCATCGATCCCATACCAAGCGTCCGTTGAGCCAGAACTGGGTTAGCTCGGTCCTTTCCTTATTCTCTTCTATTTTTGCCTTCATCAACACTGGATCCACACTTTTTACACCCAACTCGTTGAATCTCATCCGTTTGATCGTCGAAAAAGGAAAAACCAGGTTCTCCACCTGCAACACCAATGTCAGCCCCGATTCACGCACAAACACCGTGCTCACCATCTCCTCGCTGTTGACCCAATCCACCACGAGCTCTGTAAGAACTGTGAATTGCCGTAATAAGCTCTGAAGTCTTCCTGGCTCTCCAACGTCCACCCGGACCCTAACTGTGCGGACACCCAGCAAACCATAGTCCAGTGCGCGTACTGAGATCGTGATCGGAGTGGAAATTGTCAACTCCCCGATTTCGCACTCATCCGCACTGATCATCGAGAGGAACGACAGAGGACCGGTCGCTTTGGCAATCGGAATACTGATCTTCGTCTCACCATCGTAGTGCAAGTCGAAAGACCTCAACCCAAGCCACTTCAATTGGCCACAACTCTGTATCATCTCCACCGCCACATATGTCATCGCGTAAGCCACATAGTCGTAGTACAACCCTCCAGCGACATTCATCGAGAGGTATTCAATCGAGCGAGGTAGGAAAAACTCTTCGGGCTGATCTTGAGTGCCCCAAGAAGAATCCAACGCCGCATCAATGTCCAGCGCAGCCCGCTCTAGGTCGACCGAACAAAGCTGGAGGAAACTCATGTTGGTGAGAGTGGAGCTGTGGCAATAAGATGTCACGTTCTGTAGAGATACCGAAGAAAACTGCAGTTTCAGCCTTGACTCTTTTGGGGGAAAGAACGTCGCATCCAGGTGGCAATTGTCGAGAAAAACATTGATGGGACGTCTCAGACCGGCCGACCATTCAAAGAAATGGCGGTCGAGATCGTTCTCACCCAACGAAAGAAAGGCGAGGTTCAAGGCAGGCGAGACCACGTCGACGAGGCGCTTCCACTCTCTCCCCCAGCTAAATCCCACTCGATCCAAGCTCCAACCACCAAAATTTGGGCTGTTAAATGAGCCGATGATGATGTGTCGAACTCTTGTTGGATCCCTCGGCGACGTCACTGCACCAGGGTGCTTCAAGTTGACCACCGTACCCAGCACCTCCTGCGATAATCGATGAAACTGACGGCTCACAAGGCCAAAGCCCAGGATCCCAGCGGGGTCCAGCGAACGAGGATCTTCGCGGTAGTCGTACACCAGCCTTGCAATAGCCAGCAGTATTTCTTCAGGAATCCCTATCACGCATTGTCAGTCTTGGGCTACCCACATAGTTTTCTTTGAGTCTTACCAGGCATTATCGCCGTTGCAGTTTGAGCGAATAGAAACCTCGCATGTCCAATATATAGCAAAGCCTGATAGGACAAATTTGACCCAAAATGTGCCAAAACTCACGACAGGTCAAGTTTGGACAAACCTATTCTTTGCGCTTAGGCAATCGGGTCCTGTCACGAAAAATGTTTCTAATACTATCGATCCTTTACTGAACGACATCCAAAAGTTCCGTCATCGTCGAAAAGTTTTCCAACCGTCTCTCCAGCGCATTTCCCTTTGCCTTCATCATCTTCGCAAACCCTTTCGGGTCTTGCTCTTTGTATTCTTTCTCTGTCCTGCAACCATTCTCAACCCAACGAAATATCGCCCCGGCGCTATACTGGGTGAACGATGTGCGACAGTCCCCCTCGACGATAGGCGTGTTGGAGTGGGTGATACACGCCGACGGAATCATGATGGTGGACCCTGCAGGGAAGTCAATCACCAGCTCAAGTTCCCATAGGACCAACTGGCCACTACGAGTGGGATCGAAATCACCTAATGCGGTGATTGAGCACCAACCGCAAGCCCAGTTAAGCGGGTCCCTATGTTTCCATGTCCACACGTTTCCTCCGAGATTGAACCCTGAGGCCATCCACACCGAGTTTTCAAAATTATCTGCGAGTCCTGTCTTGGCCCGTACGGTGTCTCGTACATTTTGATACTTCTCAAATAGTCGCGGCGCCCACGTTTTGAAGGCTTCTGTACACGGAGCGTCACTAACGAGGAACCGTGGTATTGAACGACGATCAACTCACGGTTGTGGTATCCGACGATCCTCCTCATATCCTTGTCCTTCATCACACCGTCCACAAATCCCTTCAGACCCTTCGGCTTCAACCTGACCGGGCGAGAGTTACCCATACCCATGGACACCCCCGCGTTGCAAGCAGGAAACGCCCCTCGCTTGTGGTCTTGGTCAGATCTGTACGCCTCAGCCATCTGGTGGTGGACCCGACTCGCGGCTTCATCGTAACTCTTGTCCCCCGGCTCCCGCATAGCACAGATACGATTCGTTCTTTGCAGTCTGTGATTGGTCCAGGAGTCCTTTCAAAATGTCAACTCTGGACAGAAGGTACTACTCAAAAAGACTCACAGCCCGTTCCACTTGATATGAGTGAAACCCTTTTCCTTCACAAGACGCTCCGCGCTGTATCTTGCCTGTCTCTCCTCAACACTTCCCATCTCTTCCTCCGTTCCGCGGTTTCCTGTATGAGCGCCTTTGGCGACGCTAAAGTTGTCAGCGTTCGTGCCAACCGCAATCGGCTCGGCATGTTTCAGCACTCTGGCCAATGAAGCCTTGGGTTTTCCTGGATCAGCAGCCCTCTCCAACTTACGCCTCACCCTCCTTCTCTCGTTCTGCCGGGATCGTTTCCGCTTTCTATTTCCGTTAGACGAATCTACCGCAGACGAATGTCAGTAATAGCCCTATTCTGAACCACGCCCAACGTACCTTGTCCTTCTATCAAACCATCCTTTTCTTCATCAGACGCACCCTCCTCCACCCCTCCTTCATCATTGTCCTCTTCTTCAAATGCATCGGATTCGTAGACATCCATGCCGTCTTCTTTAAGCGTTACCTCAGAGCCTTGCTCCGCCGCACGCCTTAAAAGAGCGGAAAAATCAATTTCAGCGACCGAATTGGGTCGCCAATCTTTTGTTTTGTCTATCCAATACTTCAACCTATGATGCTTGATAAGTCAAACAGGTCACCCACGCTCCGCAGCCAGTAAGGCATCGTCTTGAACGATGCGAGAGAGAAGAAGAGGGCATGGTCATGTGACAGCGAATCAACGAAAGTGACCTGTTAGGTTAGGTTAGGTTAGGTTAGGGTTCGGGGTTCTCACGCGCGAAGCGCGTTTGGTTAGGGTTCGGGGTTGGGTTGGTTAGGGTTCGGGGTTGGGTTGGTTAGGGTTCGGGGTTGGGTTGTTAGGGTTCGGGGTTGGGTTGGTTAGGGGTTTGGTGGGGGTTTGGGGGCTTGCCCCCATGGTTAGAGGTTAGGGGTCGAGGATATCTTCATTTTTGAAGAAGTTAGAAATGGAGAAAATGTCATGTGATATTCTTACAAGTGATGACACATCACAGGTGCGGACTAACCGTCCCGAAAATAACCCGATGCCGAATGTCTACACTCTTCGTCTCTCACCACCACCTTCAACGATCTTGGAGGCACACAATCGGTTGGGACTCTAGCCCAACCTATTGTAGCACCATCTCAGGCATTCTGGACCTGGATGGTCGTGTTCCAAGATCGGACGAGGCTTTGGACTCACTAGGCGCTCGACTCTCTTCAGCGTCCGATTCCTACTTTGAGTCGATAATGGTACCGCCGAGTTTTCTTTCCACCAGGTGAGCATTCTCAGATTGGCTGGCCCTCTCATAAACCGACTCCCTCAGAAAGAATCAGTAACCTACCGCTCAGGTCACCAATAATAGCCAAGAAAAAAAAGGTTCGAATGTAATCAATAGGTCCACTGCGAGAATCGAACTCGCACCACTTGAGTATGTATAATCTCATGGAATTGAAACATATGGAACTCAAGTGCTCTAACCATTGAGCTAAGTGAATGTTGTAGGGCCCCGATGCAGTTACAACTATCTTATTCAAAAAACAGATAGTAGGATCCCTTCGCATTGTCCACTACGAGATTCGAACTCGCATCACTTGGGTGAGATCGACATCGACATGGAGACAAATAACCCAAGCGCTCTAACCATTGAGCTAAGTGAACATGCAATGAATCCCTCTCCGATTCTACACAACCCACAATATGGTAAGCCTACCCTGCTGATCTTTTTCCTTTATACACAGCCCGACGTCTTCTTGTTATTGTAATGCAACTGAACATCAATGCTTCACATCCACACAAGTACTCACGTCAAGCTGTAAATCCTTGAAAACAAATCACACGCGAGATAGAGCTCCAAGTTTCGCGTTAGTCAGGATTTAGGCGTTGGGTTGGTTCGGGATCAGGTTAGAGCTTCGGCTTTATCTACATCGCCTTCAAGACAACCCCCTGATGAAGTTCTGGCTGAAAAAAGATAGTTGGTTCTTTTCAAGGTCCACTGTGGGATTCGAACCCGCATCGCTTGAGTACAACCTCTGAGATATGCCCACAAACCCCAAGTGCTCTAACCATTGAGCTAAGTGAACGTTGTAAGTTGGAACACCTTACAGCGCAAACCGGTGTTCTGTTCCCACAAAATCAAAAAGTTATCAGCCCGCCTCCACCTGCACAAAAAAAACAGAAAGTGGGATTCCTTCGCATTGTCCACTGCGAGATTCGAACTCGCATCACTTGGGTGAGATCGATATCGACATGGAGACAAATAACCCAAGCGCTCTAACCATTGAGCTAAGTGAACATGCAATGAGTCCCTCTCCGAATGTCCAAACCCACAATATGACCGGCTTCGGTTAGGCCTCAAGGTTCGATTTTCCTAGTGCACGTATTATAAAACCATGCTGTTCTTTCCCTTGTATACACATATTCTACTTATACCCGCTCCACGTCTCCCTCTTATTGCAATGGCATTGAACGAGAATGCTTCGTATTCTCCATCCATCTCACACAAGCATTCCCATCATCAAGCTGTAAATCCTCGAAAAACGCCTATAAAATACAGGTCAAAGTTGTTAGTGGTCCAATTTTGACCAAGCACGATCCCCCGCAAGAACTGCACACTCTTCTGGTGAAATTTTGGCTCTATTTGACCGAGACAATGACGTCAGGCGCATCATGATGCGCATGACATCATCTCCTGGTCAGATGCCGAATGTTCGGCATCCTGCATGTGGCTGTGCCAACTTTCAATCTTCGTCTCTCACACCACCTTCAACGATCTTGGAGGCACACAATCGGTTGGGACTCTAGCCCAACCTATTGTAGCACCATCTCAGGCATTCTGGACCTGGATGGTCGTGTTCCAAGATCGGACGAGGCTTTGGACTCACTTGGCGCTCGACTCTCTTCAGCGTCCGATTACTACTTTGAGGCGATATTGGAGTCTCGGTGAGTTTTCCGCGCATTCGGTGACATTCCTGACTGACAATGATTTGACGCTCACTAGCTCGATACCATCGCATCCTGTCCAAGTTCGCAGGGGATTATGGAAAAAGACCCTAGCTGCCCTACCCGTCGAAATCAAATCAAGCCACGTCCAATAGATGAAGGCTCCGTGACGATGAAATACTGACTTGTGACCATTCCTGTGCGTCATCTGCAACTCGGTCGCCATTTCTTACTCTGACACCCCAGTAGATTCGATGGTCGTCCAACTGCCATGTCCGAATCCCAGCTCAGGTTGAGCGGCGCAAACAGACCTCGTATCCTCTTCCTCTCATACCACGACCGCCCACGATTCCGGATGCACGCAACGGATTGGAACCCTTGACCACCCCATTGTAGCACCATATCTCGACTGGCCTCCTTTCTCCATCGGATCGGACAGTCCAGGAAGCTCCATCTTTTTTTCCACTCCCACCTTAAACCACGTCAGTGTGGGTCTCTCCATACAAACCATCGAAGCTCAAACAGACCCACGTCAAAGTCTCACCAATCAACGCCGGATGCCTCCGCCATTTTGTCAATTCATCCTGATCGGCCCACGAATGAACGCCTGTCTAACTGTTTTTTCGTGCTCGCAGGTAAGCACAGACTTAGACTCTCCCTGTTCAAGGCCCGCACGTTAAACCATTCGTCGTTACCCCTCAGCTCAAATGGTCCCATTGATCTCGTCTGTGATGCCATCCCATGCTCACCAACTCAAATCATCGAGTATAGTATGGCCATCACTACGTAGTCGCCTTACCACTATACTACTGTTCTCATTTCCGCTCCTCCCCCGTTGGCTTACCTTTCATAAACTGGGTTGTTATGCTCCTTTCACAAATTAGTATAGTCAAGCAATGTAATACCCTCTGAACAGAAAATCGTCACAGAAACCAACAGTACTTTTTTTTACTGCGACAATCACCAGGCCACAAGTGCCCATCTCTCTATTCTAACCAAGCAAACATGCCCCGACGTAATGTACCACCCTACACGAATGATAGTGTGGTCCTCTTAGCTCAGTGGTAGAGCGCCAGACTTGTCTGCAGGAAATCGACACTTGCATCTGGAGCGCGCGAGTTTGATTCTCGCAGAGGACGCTTATAATGACAACTGACATCTTTTTTTTTCTTTGGACATCTAGACTTCGCTCGACACGTTTGAACCGCGAAGTTTCCATCTTACAAGTATAGCAGGGCCCACGTTCTCCCAACGGCTGTAACAATAACAAAAGATGGCCTTCACACAGTACCGCAGTTTGTAAAACCAAGTACACCAGTGAAAAGTGGCCCAGTTTTGGGTCAAATTCCAGAATGTCTTATACATGTGCGTTGTATTTTATGTATACCTGGCTGCGATCCTATCCCCCACCCACCTGTAGACTGGTCGAGCACCGATATAAATACAACCCCTCCTACCTTTTCCAAAGTCTCGATTAAGTGACAAGCGCTACCTTGTGGAGACTATCCATCTTCCTAGCCAACTCTTATACATTTCGATCAAATACGAAATACCAGTCCGTGAAGATTCTCATGTCCAAAGAGTACTGGTCCATAATCTGTACATCACCCTAGCCAAGTACAAAACTCCCCTTCTTTCCACACATAACTTTGAGGCTTACCCCCACTCCAACGTTTGACCCACTCGCTCGCTGTCTCCTCTCTGTCTTCAATCTCATCATCGCTCACCGTTCCGTCCCCATCACTGTCCCCTGCGCCGACCATTTCATCACTATCGTCCCCCTCTTCGATGACATTGCCCTCTCCCTCATCCTCGCTGCTCCCCTCATCCCCGTCGCCCTCGCCATCATCGCTAATTGTCCCCTCCCTATCCACCCCTACTGTTCCCTCAGTGTTCTTCTTGCCACCCCCGACCTTCACCCTCTCCGTTTTTGGCCATAGGTCTTGCATTTCCACGTCCCCCTCGATGAGATCCTTTTCAATCGCCCTCTTCACTGCCTTTGCGGTGATGACCTTGTCCTCCCCCTTGTAGCCCAGCGTCTCGGCCTGCACCTTCTCATACACGAGCGTCTTCGCCTGCTGGCACAGATACCTTCTACTCATAGCCTTCACCCCAACACCCATATCAGAATCCGGGCCACCGTAGGTCAAGCGTACGTGGACGTCTAACCATCCCAACAGCTCGTCCATCCACACACACGCACGCTTCCTGAGCGCCGTCACTTCTGGAGGTACCACGTAGTGCTCCGCCCGCTTATAACCACCTTCCTCCCTATAGCGCCGGACATCAAGAACGCTGCTCAGCTTTATCAAATTGAACAGGCTCAGGAGATTTATAACACCGGTCAGAACCTTCAAGTTTGGAAGGTGAACGAGAAGATTTCCTGTTTTATATGCCATTAGTTCCACCTTTATCGACACATCAACAGATTGAAAATTAGGTTCCCCACCGTTGTCCTGTAGATCCTCGTTATTCAGTTTTTTGATATACGCCTTACTCTCCACGACAATTGAACGGTGCCAGAAATTGGCGATGCTGTACAAGCCCTCGAACGCATTGTAATCGACCGTGTTCGTGATCAAGGAAGACGCGACAAATTCGTGGTAGCAGCTGTAGGCAGTCCTGTCCATTGAAATGTGGGAGTAAAAGTGTCCCCCGTGGCAGACAGAGGTCTCAACCGTCAGCACAAAGTGCGGCGTGCAAGGTGGCATGATCCTACAAGCTGTCAGTTTCCATGTTCGCGATTTTCCCTGAGCCCATACTCACAGCGTGTCCCCAGGCTCTAAAAACACACCGTACAACTTCCAGTTTTGGGAGTTATGCCCGTCGACCCGAAACTTCCGACCGAACATCTCGGTGCTCCCAAAGTCCCCTGGCTCTTCAGCCACCGCCACAACCCAGTATTTGGACCCCGTGTGAGGTCTCACCCAGGTCCCATGTCCTGCACAATCCACATGGAATGGGTGCACAGCGTGTGACGTTGCGAACAGTCCCCACGTCTTCCCACTTTTGAACATCCGAATTTCCCCAGTTGCGTCTGCCTCCTCCTGTGTGCAAATCCCCTCCGGTGGGTGCACCCGTTCAGCTGGAAGCGGGATCCCCAAGCAGTTTATGACCTTCGTCTTATTCCACCCCGCATCTTGAACATCTCGAAGCGTGCCCAGTACATGAACATCCTTCGGCTCTCTCACCTTGCGAGAATGATCTATCAACCTAGCATTCAACCACCGTAGCTGTCAACGTATCATTCCTCTTACCGTGGAGCGTCCGGACCTTGTCCAAGTCACCCAGCAGTCGGTCTATATCCTCATCCTCAAAGAAACTGTACTTTTGGCGATTTCGCAAGATCCCTCGTATCACGAGGACCCCGTTGGCCGCATCCATGTACTCCAACTGGCGAGAAAGGATGCCCATGTGCTCCCAATCCTCCTCTCCAATTTCGCGAATCGGAAAATCTTTCCCCGGTTTCCAACCATTAACTACCCTACTATCTTTCTCCAACCGGCCATCAATCACTGCCCTTTCATGAATTTCGCCCAACACGTTGATAAGCTGAGAGTGAGCCAGTCGGTGCTAAAAAATCTCTCAGGGGTACGCTCTTGTAGCAAACATGAAAACGTACGTGTGACTTAAACTCGTACCTAACTACCGTGCGGTTCAAGCGAGGTAGGTGATAGACCTCACGAATCTTCAACTGATCCAGAGCTCTGTCAAAATCACCAGTCCAACGATGTCCGACAATCCATGCTTACCTCCCTTTCCAAGCTCGACACATAAGCTGGAATAGTGTACTCTCGATGGCTTGATGCTGTCAATATGAACTCATCACTGTCTTACCCCACTGCAAATATAATTTTGACTCACCATTTCTCCGTTTTTTCTTTCGAGAGGTCACTGGTTTTGTCGGTTTTTTCTCTCGATCGGTTACTGGCTTCGGCTCACTTGCTGAAGCATTACTCGATGTCCCCGATGCTGCTAACCGATTCGACCGGCGTAGACCTGTCACCGAGCTGCCCTCGTTGGACGACTTTGGAGTCGGGAAAGCTAAAGCGATAACCACAACGTTTATCGGTACGAAAAATACGCCGTCCAAAACAAACTCACCACCGTCTTCCACACCTTTCTTTTGTTTCTTAGGTTTAGGTCCGGGCGGTTTCGGCTTATCCTGCTTTGGATCTTTCCCATTCCCGTCTCCCGCTGGAGGATCCGGTGCTACCTCATCAATATCCCGCTTCCGCTTGATGCCGACGACAGATCCAGCTAGGCCTGGATCTTTTCCCTGTAACGGAACACCTGGCAGCGACCCGACACCCGAAGAATCACTCCCAGACGGTGCCTGTTCCCCTTCATTCCTGTCTTCGTCCACGTCCATGTTGTCGTCCCGCGCGCCCAATGCTGACTTTTCTGACGAGATCTCCTCTTCATCTCTGGGACGTGGTGTGAACAACGACGACATATCTGACGTGCTCCTATTGCGGTCCATGTCTGTTAAACCACTCGCACCTTGAGGCGGCACCACATCTGTACCCTGCGACCCTTCCCCTGGATGCAATCCCACCTCTAACGGATTCCCGCCGAGGTCCATGTTTTGGTCGAAGGAATTCCCATCCAACCCATCCCAGAAGAGATCCGACATGTTCCCTGTGTCCGGATAAACATCATAGAAACCATCGAAGAGTTGCCGTTCCATGCTGTTTTGTTCGGAAGACCCCGCCTCGTTGTCGAGATGACTACCAAGCCCGGGTTCAGCGCCTTGTCCGCGAGCTCGGAGGGATTCAGATTCCCCGTTGTCGTCCGGACGGGCTACCTGTGACTCCGATTTCTCCGTCCCACGTTCCCTCGAAGCGTCCAGACCTCCCGGCTGACCGAGGTGAGCGACATCCTTCTCTCCCATACCCATCTCTACATCCTCATCTTGTATTCCCCCACCTCCTTCTGGTACCACCGGAGCACCTTCGTTCTTATCAGCAGAGGCCAAACGTACAAGTCCAGATTCACCTTTTTCTTCTGCAAAAGCCGGTCCTCCACCCACACCTTCCTTGATCGCAGTGTTCTGTGATTCTTTGGTGGAACTTTCCTCCCGAGTGTCCACCCCCTTCCCTTGTTCCTGGCCTTTCCCCGCTGAACCCATCCCCACGTCATCCCCCTCAATATGTCCATTTCCCTCTCCCCCTATAGGACTCCCTGCACCTGTATCAGAAGAGCCTCTCCCGGAATCTTTCGCTTGCCCCGGTTCGCTGCCTTGATCCAGAGTCGACCCCTTCGCACTTCCACCTTCTTCGAGCTCGGCGTCCTTCGCTTCCTCGGTGGCAGAGTCTTTTGAAACGTCCAGATCTTTTGGCGGTCCCAGGTGAACGTCATCCTCCTCTGACGAACCCATCTCTACGTCACCTTCCTGTACATGGCCACCTCCTGCTTGTCCTACAGGCGTACGTCCATCTTTATCGTCCGAGGCCGACCTGGACTTGACCACATGGCTCGATTCGCCGTCTTCATCGGGAGAGGCCGTCCTTGAACCAACACCCTCCTCGATTTCAGCATTGTCGCTCTTTTCGGGGCCATTGTCTTTCGAAAACTCTTGACTAGTCGGATGCTCGAGACCAGCTGCCGCCTTTCCCTCTACGCCTTTGTCCACGATTTGGACACCTTCCGCTCGTCCCACAGAAGCATGCCCGGAAGCGGTCACCTCGCTGTCTGGGGTTTCCAGCACCCTCCGGCCGTTATCGTCCTCCTCCCCCTCCTCATCCTCCTCGTCGTCCTCATCCTCCTCGTCGTCCTCTCCTCCCGTCCATATCCACTGACCATTCCGAAGCCTATGAGGAACCAACGGAATCTCATATTCCGTATCACTGTCCATCGAGGAACTCCGAAGGGTCCGACCAGTGTTAGGAGATCTACCAGGCTCTTCCTCGCCTGGTTTCGATAGGATAGACGTCTGCCGACTCCGCGCTGAAGCCGAACCGTCATCATCGTCTCCAATCCGCATGAGCAAAGGCTGCGAGGGATCCCATGAAGGAGAAACTGAAGTTGCTTCTTCGTCCTCCACCTCTATGACGAAAGGTCGAGTAGATCGGCGTGAAGGAGTAGGAGATCCAGCGGGTCGAATTGGCAAAGGAGTTGGGGTCTGAGGAACTCTCTCGCTACCCTTCACCGTCGAGTCGCCTCCAGGGCCTGCGATTGTAATCGGCGAGGAGTCTTCAAACCCGAGGTTTGTCTGAACGCCCGAGTGATGAGGCTCTGGCTGCGAACCGCCTGTGCTTCCTGCGGAAACTGTCGCAAATCTGGAGGGTGTGGAATTCATCTGTGATCCCACGCGTCGACGTGGAACTGTAGGGGTTTGTCCCCGCATCACACCCTCGATATAACCTTGATCGGCCGCGAGTGCTGGAGTCTGTTCCTCGATCATCTCTTCAATCAATCCACGGCCCTCGACCCCAATCTCACCTATATCTACAATTCGCACAGAGCAGGTAACTCAGCACAGCGATTGCGAATCCGACACAAAATAAATCGACATACCCTTCGAGAAGTATACTTTTTCCTCATCAGCGACCGTTTCCAGCAACCCCTCTGGAAACTTTGCCAGCAACCCGCCCATGAAGTCCTCCGCCGTCAAGTCCATTCTCGCCACCGACCTCAAGTTTTCCCACATCCACGATTCAACTTCCTGCAGAACAGGCGGACGTTGACTATGTGGACCCAGACAAATCGCAATCTGAAAAACAATAGCTCAGCGAACGAAACTCCCATATTTGACAGGTACCCACTCGCAAGAGCGTCTCCCTGCCACAGGACATTGACCACAGCGAGCACGAACGAAGCAACAAGACTGGCGAAATAGCCAAACTACTCAACAACGGGCATTGGAGTTGTTGACGCTTGTAGGTCGAGATTGCGGAGTTTGCTGGGAAGGCCCAGGAGCTTGCAATACGGTAAGGCGGCATGCACCCAAGTCAAAGTGGTACGCTTACTTTGAACCCAATTTCCGCACATGGTCCAAAAACTCCTCCGCCGTTGCTGGGTATTCCACTCCCTGACTCTCATCATCCTGGTCCAGCCAGGCGATGTGGAGCGCTGCATAATAAATATTTTGGAGTATCTTGACGTACTCCTCCTTCCCCGCGTACTTTTCGATCTGGTCGATCATTCCTTGCAGTGGATGTAACCCCGCATCCGATCGTTCGAAGTCTTTTGTCAAAGTCCACTTTCTGGCCATGTTACGCGCCCGATTCACAACCCCGACCCAGCCTTGATCTTTTGCGAACGGCTTCAGCTAAGAAACGCGTAGTCTTAAGCTGAACATTGAACGGAACTGTTTCTTGATCAATCGCCACTCACCGCATTCGACAATTGTGCCGGCATATTATCAGGAAGCTTTCTCCGATCTTCGCTAAACGCGAAGATCGGTTGTTCTGGACGGGTTAGGACATGAAGCGCTCGTAATGCCAGAAAATAGCCTCCGAATGGGTTCAACTCCTCAACCGTCAGTGAATTTGCCTCGGCCCTTGTCACGACATTCTCCGATCTCAACATTGAGAATGCGCGATTCGTTTGCAACTTGCGACGCAAATCGTGCAACTTCTTTGACAACGGCTACAAACCCAGTTGTATATGTAAAAAGACTCACTCAGACTCAGTACCTCAATGGACTTACATGATGGTTAAAATCGCGTTCCACTTGCGCGTTCGACCGTGCATCTTCATCGATAACTCTATCAGACATCGGTAAAATAGCGTTTGAATAGAAAAACTTGGTGGCAGTTGAAAACCAACTTGAAAGTTTTTCGGCGTTCAACATGCTGACAAACCCATTACGAGTCAATGCCGTGTACTGCCGATGCCAGCGCCAAAATGCGATCTCAAACCATGACGTCAGGCGCATCATGATGCGCATGACATCATCTCCTGGTCAGATGCCGAATGTTCGGCATCCTGCATGTGGCTGTGCCAACTTTCAATCTTCGTCTCTCACCACCACCTTCAACGATCTTGGAGGCACACAATCGGTTGGGACTCTAGCCCAACCTATTGTAGCACCATCTCAGGCATTCTGGACCTGGATGGTCGTGTTCCAAGATCGGACGAGGCTTTGGACTCACTTGGCGCTCGACTCTCTTCAGCGTCCGATTACTACTTTGAGGCGATATTGGAGTCTCGGTGAGTTTTCCGCGCATTCGGTGACATTACCTGACTGACAAATGATTTGACGCTCACTAGCTCGATACCATCGCATCCTGTCCAAGTTCGCAGGGGATTATGGAAAAAGACCCTAGCTGCCCTACCCGTCGAAATCAAATCAAGCCCACGTCCAATAGGATGAAGGCTCCGTGACGATGAAATACTGACTTGTGACCATTCCTGTGCGTCATCTGCAACTCGGTCGCCATTTCTTACTCTGACACCCCAGTAGATTCGATGGTCGTCCAACTGCCATGTCCGAATCCCAGCTCAGGTTGAGCGGCGCAAACAGACCTCGTATCCTCTTCCTCTCATACCACGACCGCCCACGATTCCGGATGCACGAAACGGATTGGAACTCTAGACCACCTCACTGTAGAACCCTCTCGGTCATTCTGGACTTGGAAACGGAGGAGGCCATGGGCAAAGACTGCATATGCCACTCTTCATCTCACCATCGCACCGCGCACACACATCTACAGACTACTTCCCAGATGCCAGCATTAAACAACTTCAAAGACGATCGTCCCATGCGTACCGGCTGTGAGCCTACGCCTCTCCGTTTAATACTTTCGGTTGGGATCCTTCAGTTCCGTTCTGGTAGACGTTATTCAACCCAAATAACGCTATGAATTCTCGTTGATTATCAGGCCCACGCCGTTAACCATCCATCTCCGTGTAGTCCAAACTCCTTGTTCGTTACCTATCCACGCTTCTCAATCCTTGTAATTTGGTATGAATACCGAGTACACACGCTGTTCATACACAATAACCGCATAAAAATTCCATCAGCGATAATTTCCAGACCTTCACTACAAGAATCATATATCAATAATATGAATTACGAGTCAAGCAGACCTCACATGGATCGTCCTCTATATCATTTCACTCCCTGCTGCCCCGATAGTTCAGTTTTCAGATACCTGTACGGAATACATGCCCTTTGCACGTGTGTGCTTGATTCACACTCAGTCTCTCGGACCATTAATCGCAATGGCAGCGATCTTCCTCAAACTAGCGAGCCCTCACCGCAGCGTCAGCCTTTGGGCGACTTAGGGTCTACAAAAATGACCCGGTTTTGTGCCAAAATAACAAAACACATTCAAGACCAACAATCTGGGCTGCGAATCTACCCCCACCAATTGTAGACTCATCCCCAGAACTGTGCACCTGGGTGGTCGTCATCTTCTTCATGCGACTTGTAACCACACGGCCTGATCTTCTTTCTTATCCCTCCACTGTCCGCCACCCCTATTCGAATCCCATCCCAAGCTCCAACGAATACAACGATCCCAACGTGACCGCCTTGGCCTCGCACAAGCTGCTCACATCCTTCATCACATTCAGTGCCACTGATAATCAAAACCCCTCACCCTTATTCTCTCCTTCTCGAGCAACGGCAGCCACCTCTGTCCCACCTTGAATCAGACAGCCGCCTAAAATCCTTGTAGTAGTCATTTGAATAGTATAAATCTTCCTCGTGCCAAAAACCACGATCAGCGAGACAACTGTCATCCGCATTCCAACGCAACAGTCAATCAGAGAATTCTCTTCGCTTCCGGTCAACTGGCATTCGTGGGGGTCATGAAACAATTAGTCTAGGGGTTGAACGACCCCTCCCATATCCCAACCCTCACTATCCGCCTGTCAGGAATCATCCCTCATCCACCTGATAACGTCTCAGCATGAGTCAAGGTCTCGACCACTTCCGTGTCGATACTGTAGCACTGATTAACTGAAAAAGATCCGTCTCAAGGCGTCCCCGCACAAACGTTGCATGGCACTCGCCCTACACAGGAACAGGTCCGCTCGTTTTTTCTACTCAACAACAAGCCGGTTTGTCACTCAAGGTGTTTTCCATACAGAACAGAGACGATGAATTAAAGGTGTCGATACGGCCTTTGACCATAGCCATGATCAGGAAAGCGGCTCGAACTGCGAATGATGACCCATGGTCATTCGAGGGATATAAATTTCACCAGGTATCGAACCCCGCGTCCCATGTTCCATGCTATCGCATATTAACCCACTCCAGATCACTGTAGTCGCCCACGTTTTGCAGGTGACCCAACACGCGACCCACGATGCCTACACTCTCGACGACGGCACCGGTCAAATTGAATTTAGACAATGGCAATCCGCGGATATTCGCCAACATCTTACCACTCCAATCCAGTAAGTGCTCACCTCCCTCGATCCAAACTCGCTCCAACACTCTCGTCTAGAGCGGACTCCTATGTCCGGGCGGTCGGTTATATTAAAGATTTCAACGACCTGAGATACGTCAACATCGAAGGCATTCGTTTGAGTGAAGATCCCCATGAGATTTACTTCCACCTGATGGAGGTCGCCGTCAACATTCAAACTCACAGACTCCTTGGACCTGTACGTGCCTCATTAGCGATCCTTCATGTGCCATCATCTCTCCTGCAGCCGAAACCACAACTACAGGACTCCCCCGCCTGTCATACAGGGCCCTCCCTTGTCCCACCTTCCCAGGATACATTCTCTCTGGAAGATCAATTTCCAGATATCGCGCCGGTGCAGATTGAAATCCTCAAGACGCTCATGTCTCGACCCGATCATTGCGATGACGGCCTCCACTTTGACGCCCTAGTCAACGCCATTCATCATCTAGGGGCCCCTCCTGAATCTGTCCGGTACATACCTGTTCCTAATCGATACGCGTATATTCTAATCTATCCCCTACTCAGTGCCGCCTTGGAAGAGCTCTCCGAACTTGGGGAAGTGTTCACAACATGCGACGATCAGCATTACCAAGTCCCCTTTTGACATTGCCAATCAGAACGAACCGTGTCTTTTTTTCTTGTCGGAATGTGCGATTCGTTTGCAACTTGCGACGCAAATCGTGCAACTTCTTTGACAACGGCTACAAACCCAGTTATATATGTAAAAAGACTCGCTCAGACTCAGTACCTCAATGGACTTACATGATGGTTAAAATCGCGTTCAACTTGCGCGTTCGACCGTGCATCTTCATCGATAACTCTATCAGACATCGGTAAAATAGCGTTTGAATAGAAAAACTTGGTGGCAGTTGAAAATCAACTTGAAAGTTTTTCGGCGTTCAACATGCTGACAAACCCATTACGAGTCAATGCCGTGTACTGCCGATGCCAGCGCCAAAATGCGATCTCAAACCATGACGTCAGGCGCATCATGATGCGCATGACATCATCTCCTGGTCAGATGCCGAATGTTCGGCATCCTGCATGTGGCTGTGACAACTTTCAATCTTCGTCTCTCACCACCACCTTCAACGATCTTGGAGGCACACAATCGGTTGGGACTCTAGCCCAACCTATTGTAGCACCATCTCAGGCATTCTGGACCTGGATGGTCGTGTTCCAAGATCGGACGAGGCTTTGGACTCACTTGGCGCTCGACTCTCTTCAGCGTCCGATTACTACTTTGAGGCGATATTGGAGTCTCGGTGAGTTTTCCGCGCATTCGGTGACATTACCTGACTGACAAATGATTTGACGCTCACTAGCTCGATACCATCGCATCCTGTCCAAGTTCGCAGGGGATTATGGAAAAAGACCCTAGCTGCCCCTACCCGTCGAAATCAAATCAATTCCACCTCCAATAGGACGAAGCCTCCGTGACGATGCACCAGTCACATCGAAAGAACCTCAGGAATCCGCACAGCATAACAAGCTTATCCTACTCTAACCACTCATGCAAACCAACTACAGGCTTGGAGAACACGCGTGGGCAATCTTTTCAGCTGCTTGTCGTTTCTGACACTAAAACCCAGTACATCCCATAGACGTCAACCAATGTCGTCCTTCTCTCGATGGCCAACTCGTTCAAGCCTCTCGCGACTCTCAACGGTTTTCGCGATATCACCCACACCGTTTACAGTGCGCTTGAGCACTTTATACCGCCTCCTCCACATACACGGGCACCTAGCAATAGTCGAACGCTCCTCTGTCAACTGTCGACACCCTCGGTTACCTTAGGCTAACACGTCCCACAGACAACTGTCGATAGTCGCAGTAGGTTTGTACACCTGTTCAAACTCTAATCTTTGCTAACTGATCCGCCTACAGATCTTACATCGCCTTTTGACCCGAATTCCACCCCAGTGAGCCATCGTCTCTCACCTCAACCTCGCATAAAATCAAAAGTCCTTTCCCCGACCCTATCGCATACATCGCGTTAGGCCAGAACCATTCCATGTATCCCTTCCTGTTACATATCGACCTCTCGCCATGTCCTTGCCTCGTCCAACTTTAATGCATTCCTATTAAAACCAATCTTCACTAGGGCCATGTCGCGAACCATGTTATATCGACCGTGACCTACCTCTTCGCCTCAAACGTTTGGCCGATATTGCATACCTTCTAATGTCGTATGAATACACCGCTCATGTCTAACACTCATTCGGTTCAAAAATAATGACCCTATTAAAAAAAGAACTCCTTTCACATATGCCCACTGCGAGAATCGAACTTGCGTCACTAGGGAACACACGACGACTAGGATTGATATTTCCCCAGCGCTCTAACCACTGAGCTAAGCAGGCTTGTGAAAAGACAAGGTCTTTTATTATACGCCCTCTCCCATCGCGTCTTGAGCAATGCTTGAACAGGGATTCAAGTGTTTTCAATTCTCGATCTGTTTCTCCGATTTTTGATTCATACGCATAACCCTTCGAGCTGATCAATAAATATATTGAACAAAATCCCCTACTTATGTACTTGTGTCTCACAAGCACTGTGCAACCCCTCAGGCTGCGAACATCCTTAAATTTACGGTAGCTCGGTCCTGTATGTACTCTCGACTGTAGCGTTCGTTGACACGTATTGCACCCCTTTGAACTGATCGTATCTTTGAACCTCTGGTCACATCTCCTTCCCGGTATATCGTGTTCTGCTAATGCCAGAGTTTCCTTTCATTATCTTTTTCTAGTATCGTCTGCTTAGCTCAATGGTGGAGCGCCAGTCATCAGTATACCTACTTTGAGTCTACATGTCTGGAAGTTGCGAGTTCGACTCTCGCAGCGGACCAACTGCAGCCATGAATGGATAATTTTTTTCCGTACTCGCCCGATAGCATTCAACAATATAGATATTAGATTTCATACATTCAATGATTCAAAGTCCAGGGTAAACTTCCCAACAAGTGCTAGCAGATTACAATAGTATACATAGCTGCCATCAAGACCAATATTTTTGGCTTCAACATACCGCAAGTTAGGGGGTTTAGGGGTTAGGGGTTAGGGGTTAGGGGTTAGGGGTTAGGGGTTAGGGGTTAGGGGTTAGGGGTTAGGGGGTTAGGGGTTAGGGGTTAGGGGGTTAGGGGGTTAGGGGGGTTAGGGGGGTTAGGGGTTAGGGGTTAGGGGTTAGGGGTTAGGGGTTAGGGGTTAGGGGTTAGGGGTTAGGGGTTAGGGGTTAGGGGTTAGGGGTTAGGGGTTAGGGGTTAGGGTTAGGGGTTAGGGGTTAGGGGTTAGGGGTTAGGGGTTA
>JANVFP010000052.1:0-180886 GCA_027919835.1 Lentinula raphanica
GTCCTTAAGTACTTCTACGAATAGATCTGTAGCCAATTTACTATTTTATGGAATAGATCTATAGATTTGAGAGAACGGAGTCCGAGATCTGATACAAATAAGGAAGATAGGACGAGAAACGATACAAACACCAGAGAAACAGAGAGTAAAAAGGATAAAAACAAGTAAAATGTCCATTTCTGGGGGTCCTTCGTCGAGATCTAGTTGCCTGACCTTCGAATCCGGACCTGGTCTGTGCGTCCATCCACATGCTGGTGGTTAAAGGGCACGGATAAGCTCCTGCACAGGTAACTCAAACGTTTCCTCATTTGATTCCG
Source organism: Lentinula raphanica (assembly GCA_027919835.1). Classification (NCBI taxonomy): domain Eukaryota; kingdom Fungi; phylum Basidiomycota; class Agaricomycetes; order Agaricales; family Omphalotaceae; genus Lentinula; species Lentinula raphanica. Next base: position 318 of record JANVFP010000052.1, read on the forward strand.
CTATGTGAACGGTTGTATGCCTCTCCAACTGAATGGGAGTACATATAAAGGGGGGAAACCTGTCCCAATAGGTTCGTTTGGCTTCTAGCTTTCCAACGATATGCATATATCGAATAGATCCAGAGGTTTAACAATGGTGAAGTCGAAAGATCTACCCTTGCAACACTCCTGGTCAAAGCTGTACATCTCAGGCGTCTATTTCCCATTTAGGAAACGTCCACATGTAACTGGGATGATACACTTTGGTTGTTTCTCCGTTTAGTCACATTCCTGCGACCTGATCCATCCCGAAACTCGATCTAAGTGAACAGATCTGTTGAGTCTGGGCCTTGAATAATCCATCCCCACTGGTAATACGAATAGATCTATTGGTTCTAAGCTCGTCTCGGTGCAGTATCATACTCAGTTGGCCGTTAGGCGTTGAAACTAAGTTGATAATCCCTTGATAGCTCATATCAGAGGTGGCTTTGTCTTGAAGGACTCCCCGACCAAGGGACTCGAGTGTTAACTCTTATTATTCGTCAGGATGTGTTTCCTGTCTGGATCTGACGTCCTGGCATTAACATGATACAAGTTTGACTGTCAGCTCGGGCTCACTACAGTCCTTTAGTACTCTACAAGGCTCTAATCGTTAAAATTAGGCCATTGCATGCCTGCACGCAAAATGGGCGTATTATCGCTCATGCTTATCATCTCGTTCGGATCGCCGACGGAGATGAATGGAAGACCACGTTCCGAACCCGATATGGTTCTTTTGAATGGCTGGTCATGCCGTTTGGTCTTACCAATGCTCCTGCTGCGTTTCAACGTTTCGTCAATGATATCTTTGCTGACTTACTCGATGTCTGTGTTATAGTCTATCTTGACGATATCCTCATCTACTCCGACGATCCAACGGCGCATGAGGAGCATGTCAAAGAGGTTCTTCGACGTCTTCGCAAACACAAACTTTTCTGCAATCCGGCGAAATGTGACAGCTGATACTGTAAAACTTTTGTAAAAAGCACCGATGAGTTATCGGGTACCTATTGCAAAAAGTTGTGATGACCCGGAGGGGGTCCCGGAAATGGCCCCGGGGGGTGGTCAGGCCTGTCACTACCTGTCACATATGGCTTTGGGTAATTAATAATCATCCAGATATTAAATAAGCAGTACATTTTCAAAAAAACCCGAAAATTCATAAAAATTCATAAAAAACCTAAAATGGCCTGATTAGGTCAGATCAGGATATGTAAGCAAATGACCTCATATGATAAAAAATAGTGTAGGGTCAATCTAGGTACTAAAAATAGCCCAAAAAATCACTAAAAATGCAAAGAATATTTAGGTATGGTATAGAGCCTATTGCAGGTCCAGGCACATCAAAATTACCAAAAAAGGAAAAATTTGATCATGATCTCATCTTGTAGCAAAAAATCTGAAAATAATCCTAAAAATAGTCAAAAAATTCAGGGGTGCCTTGTTGGCCCTGAAAATGCAAAATAAAAAAAAATACGCGACAAGTGTAAAAATTTTCATCACTCCAAATCATTCCAAATCCACTATACAGTCAGTATATATGATGTATATGCTATATTTAGCATCCTAGTACCTTTATTGGGCTAAAAATAGAACTTGATCTCATCTGATAGCAAAAGATCTGAAAAAATCATAAAAAATACTCAAAAAATTCAGGGGTGCCTCATTGGCTCTGAAAATGCAAAATAAAAAAATTTACACGACACAATTGAAAAACAACATCACTTCAAATCATACCAAATCTACTATACAGTCAGTATATATCATGTATATACTATTTTTAGCACCTCTAGTACCTTCAATCACTGAGTATAGCTTAGGCAATGAAAATACTCAAAACAGTGTTATCAGTCACTATACTTAACACACTTAACAGTCAAAAAGTCGGAACAATGTTACTTTATATATATAACACACTCATTGTTATACTATAACACACTTATAACAACGAGTTTTGGGTGCTTATGGGTGCTTATTTGGTGTTTTTGAGTCGAAATTCATTAATAGCACACTCAATAATTTTTGTCTGGGCTTTATACTGTGTCAGGATGTTGTCTATATCATACTCCTCCAGATACAATTCAGAGAACTCGAAAATTCAACCTGTGGGGCTGGCTATATTGTGATCTATTGAAATATAACAGTGTTTTATGTAAATGTCAATGCATACACCCATGTTATGAAGTCAAACTGCTACTGGGTCATGAAAAGAGTCATCCTACAACCTATTCTATGCTAACTCTATGTGATACATCCAAGAGATCTGTAATGGGGGTCATTGAATATGACATGTATTGTGACATGTAAGTGTAGACATCTATAGTGTACATGAAACATGTACATGTATATCACAGAGTTCAATACTCATAGTGAGTATCTGAACCATGTTCAGACACTTCTAGTAGACTATGGGAGTGATCCCCTCATGAACCACCATCAGTATACTTGCATTACATGGACATATGCATTGACATTTATATAAAACACTGTTATATTTCAAAAGATCACAATATAGCCAGCCCCACAGGTTGAATTTTCGAGTTCTCCGAATTGTATCTAGAGGAATATGATATAGACAACATCCTGACACAGTATAGAGCCCAGACAAAAATTATTGAGTGTGCTATCAATGAATTTCGACTCAAAAACACCAAATAAGCGCCCATAAGCGCCCAAAACTCGTTGTTATAAGTGTGTTATAGTATAACAATGAGTATGTTATGTATATAAAGTAACATTGTTCCGACTTTTTGACTGTTAAGTATGTTAAGTATAGTGACTGATAACACTGTGTTGAGTATTTTCATTGCCTAAGCTATACTCAGTGATTGAAGGTACTAGAAGTGCTAAAAATAGTATATACATGATATATACTGGCTGTATAGTGGATTTGGTATAATTTCAAGTGATGTTGTTTTTCAATTGTGTCATGTAAATTTTTTTATTTTGCATTTTCAGAGCCAATGAGGCACCCCTGAATTTTTTGAGTATTTTTTATGATTTTTTCAGATCTTTTGCTATCAGATGAGATCAAGTTCTATTTTTAGCCCAATAAAGGTACTAGGATGCTAAATATAGCATATACATCATATATACTGACTGTATAGTGGATTTGGAATGATTTGGAGTGATGAAAATTTTTACACTTGTCGCGTATTTTTTTTTATTTTGCATTTTCAGGGCCAACAAGGCACCCCTGAATTTTTTGACTATTTTTAGGATTTTTTTCAGATTTTTTGCTACAAGATGAGATCATGATCAAATTTTTCCTTTTTTGGTAATTTTGATGTGCCTGGACCTGCAATAGGCTCTATACCATACCTAAATATTTTTTGCATTTTTAGTGATTTTTTGGGCTATTTTTAGTACCTAGATTGACCCTACATCATTTTTTATCATATGAGGTTATTTGCTTACATATCCTGATCTGACCTAATCAGGCCATTTTAGGTTTTTTATGAATTTTTATGAATTTTCGGGTTTTTTTGAAAATGTACTGCTTATTTAATATCTGGATGATTATTAATTACCCAAAACAGTAAATATATGCCATATGTGACAGGTAGTGACAGGCCTGACCACCCCCCGGGGCCATTTCCGGGACCCCCTCCGGGTCATCACAACTTTTTGCAATAGGTACCCGATAACTCATCGGTGTTTTTTACAAAAGCTTCACTGTATCCTGTGAATGTGAATTCGGAATTGACACGGTTGAATATCTTGGGTATATTCTCTCCCCCGACGGACTTTCCATGGCCGAGGACAAAATCAAGGCTATCATCGATTGGCCGACGCCAAGGAAGGTTAAGGACATCCAGTCCTTCCTAGGTTTTGCAAATTTCTATCGTCGTTTTATTCACAATTACAGTGATATTGTCGTTCCGATGAACCGACTCACTCGGAAAGATACTCCATGGGTCTGGACTTCGGAAGGTCAAGATTCCTTCGATACGCTTAAGCACACTTTCACTCATGCCCCTATTCTTTCTCATTGGGAACCTGATAAACCTCTTATTGTCGAAACAGATGCGTCGGATTATGCTCTAGCAGCTATTCTATCCATCGTCGGCGCCGATGGAGAAATTCATCCGGTGGCCTTCCTCTCTCGCACTTTCCATTCTGCCGAATTGAACTATGACACTCATGACAAGGAATTGCTAGCTATCTTCGAAGCTTTTAAAGCTTGGCGGCATTACCTTGAAGGTTCGGGCACTCCGATCGACGTTGTTACTGATCACAAGAATCTGGAGTACTTCTCCACTACGAAGATTCTTACCCGACGGCAGGTCCGATGGTCCGAATACCTTCACCAGTTCAACTTCGTTATCTGTTTCCGTCCTGGAAAACTCGGTGCGAAACCTGACGCTATGACTAGACGATGGGACGTCTATCCCAAAGAGGGGGATATCGGCTACGCGCAAGTTAATCCTCACAATTTTAGACCCATATTCACTAATGATCAACTCACCACATCACTTTGTGCTACCTTCCTTGAAGGTCCTGTTCTTCGAGCGTCGGTTGTTATGGACTTTGAAGCAGTTCATCAATCGATCCGAGAACATTACTCCTCCGACGGCGAAGCGATGGCGGGATTGAAGTTGGTCGATGATCCTTCTAACCTCCGATGGACTATGGGTTTAGATGGTCTCTTGCGTCTGGATGGTCGAATTTACGTTCCGAACTTCGGAGATCTCAGGTTGCAGATCCTCCGATTCTTTCATGATCATCCTCTGTCTGGCCACTTTGGTCAGAATCGGACTCTCGAAGCTGTACGTCGTCAATATACTTGGCCAAAGGTACGAGAATTCGTTAAGGACTATGTTTCGTCTTGTACGATTTGCGGTTGGAATAAACCCTGTCGGCATCGTCCCTACGGACTTCTCAAACCTCTTCCTGTGCCTTCTCGTCCTTGGGATTCAATCTCAATGGATTTCATTGAACAACTTCCTGACTCCAACGGCTACACCGCTATCTTGGTCGTAGTCGACTGTGCTTCCAAACAAGCTATCTTCATTGCCTGTGACGACAAAATCACCTCCGAACAATTGGCGCAACTTTTCATTATTCATGTCTTCTCTAAACACGGTGTTCCGAATCATGTTACCTCCGACCGAGGATCGGAATTCGTTTCGGTGTTTTTCCAAGCTTTAGGTCAAGCTTTGTCGATGGAATTGCACTATACGTCTGGTTATCATCCGGAAGCTGATGGTCAAACCGAACGAGTAAACCAAACTCTGGAGCAGTACATCCGGATCTATTGTTCTTATCAACAGGACGACTGGTCATCCCTTCTTCCGATTGCGGAATTTGCTTATAACAACGCTCCTAACGCTTCTACTGGTCTTACTCCGTTCTTTGCTAACAAAGGCTACCATCCGAACATCACAGTCCGACCGGAGATCGATATTCGTTCCGACTTAGCCAAGGATTTCATTGTTAATCTTGATGAGCTTCATACTTTTCTACGTGATGAAATCACTAATGCTCAAAAGAAATACAAGGAACAGGCTGATCGAAAACGAATTCCTCCGCCGGAGTTCTCCGTCGGATCGGAAGTCTTCGTTCTAGCAAAATACATTAGATCCACTCGACCTACAGCGAAGTTTGCAGAGAAGTATCTTGGACCTTTCACGGTTCTTGAGAAGATCGGCTCTCTCTCATACAAGATACAACTCCCCGATTATCTTCGTCGCATTCATCCTGTATTCCACGTCTCACACCTCGAACCCTCCTATCCGAATCCGAATCCGAATCGGACCCAAACACCTCCACCTCCAATCGAGGTTGAAGGTGAAGTTGAGTACCTCGTTGCTGAAGTACTTGATTCAAAGCTGGACCGTCGGTTCAAACGTTGTCCCCTCCGGTACTTCGTTAGATGGTCTGGTTATGAAGGTACCGATGAAGAGTTCTCGTGGGTTGCTGCAGATGACATTCATGCCGACGAACTCATTCCGGCTTTCCACCTCCGATATCCAGACAAACCCGGACCTTTGACTTAGCTATGTGTTCAATTTTATATCATTGATTTTACTTCTGTTTTCATTGTTGTACTAACACTACATTTCGGTGTATTTATTCAACACTCTCGGTATTTATACTGATTGAGTATAAACGCGATGATAGCAAATTGAGCGTTTATATTTTTTCTTAAATTTTTCTAAGTCCATCCCAACGGATTTCCGTCGGTCTTATCGTCATTTTCATTACTATATCTACTTTACTATTTTTCTCTCAGTTGGACTTCACAGTTAACAAGTTTTAGTATATACAAATTGGACTTCAAGAAAAAACCAAGAAATTTATATATAACAAGTTTTATTTATTAAGTCCTACTCCTCTTCCTCCTCCGAGTCCGATCCCTTCGGCGCTTCCTTTTCTCCCTCCTGTTGCTCCTCTTCATCTTCCTCTACTCCCAAGGCTTTCTTCATCAAGTGGACAAGAGTTCCTTCGAGGTTGGCAAACCTCCTCTTGAGTGCTTGAAGGCGTTGGTCCGTCGTACTGGCGGACTCCCGAACCAACTCCAAAATTTCGTGTTGGCCCTGGGCCATGTCGACGAACCCTTCCTTTAGGGCCTGCAAGTCCTCCTCCAAGTTCGTCATCCTGGAGGAATTTTCGGTGTCCCGTCGACGACCGATCGGAACCTTGGCCTTCCGAGGTTTGGATTTTCGAACCGGAACAGCAGCGGCAGCGACGGCACCTGACCATGTGCACTGTTGCTTGTTGTCATGGCACGGTTGGCAGGCCTTGGCATTCTTCCGTTTCTGAGGTACGCAGAGTTCGACTCTTTCGAGTCTCTGGCACCTCTCGCAGGCGTCCTGGTATTTTGGCGAGTCATCTCCGCTCGGACTCGGCTCTCCGTCGTCGTCGTCGTCTCCTCCCGGATATTCATCGTCACTGGGATTGCCACCAGTGCCGACGTTCTGGCTTTTAGTTAGGAAGATGAAATAAAAAGAAGATTAGTAACTTACCACGAAAGGAATGAAAGGGAACTCCGGGACATACCTTACAAGACGGGATGGACCCGCTTCTCCCATTGTCTCCGTCGGAGACGCTCTAGTAGAGGCATTCTACAAAGAGGTTAGTGTTAGTAGAGAGAACGGACCTAGTACTCACCGAGGTTCTGGAAAACTGACGAAGTCGAGCAGCTCGAAGCTGCTCTGACGACGGTCCCTGACCGGAGTCAGCGACTTTGGCTTTCTTCGCCTTGCCGGCTTTCTCCTCCTCTGCTTTCCTCTTCTTCCCTTCCTTTACCTTCCGTCGGCGTTCCGCCTCTGCTGCTTCCTCCGCTTCGCGTTGGAGTCGTTCCTCCTCCGCTTTGCGTGCAGCTTCCTCTTCCTCTTTCTTCTTCTCCTCCGCTTCCTCCGCTTCACGACGGCGTTGATTTTCCTCCCTCCGCTGCTGCATTTCTTGCAGGGCCGCCTCCTCCTCCTCGGCTTCTCGTCGTCGACGTTCGGCGGGCGTTTCAAGAGTCGGTTGGAGGAATATCTGAAGTTCTTTCTCCCTGCCGACGGCGGTGGTGGTGGTGATAGTGCTGATATTCGGCCTGGGTCTAGACATCGAGGTTGATGGGAAATTTTGGCTAAGTCCCTCATTCACCTTCGGCTTTTATACTTTTGGATCGGCGCATGGACCATGCTACTTTAGGGCCGGTCGATTCGCGTTTGGATTTGAGACCACCATCAAAACGTTTTTCCAAATCGGGCACCCCGATTCCATCGTTCTAGAATCGGACCGATGGAGTCATGTGATCGGATCAACCTAGTCATCTGATCGTGGTGATGATGTCATCGGCTTTCAAGGGCTCAAGCCTAAGAGGGGGATACTGTTACGATCATAATCCTCGGAGCTCCGTCGGAGCTTCACTCGGCGATTGGACTTAGAGATTTCCTGAATCTCTCTAGTCATGCCTAGCAGTGTCCGCCTTGTCCCTCCTTCCGATTCTGTCGGCACATCGGTCTGGTCTTATACTTGATTATGATCTTATTGTTTTATTCTCTGACAGCTCAGCTGACCTTTATATTGATTTACTTTACAATAGCTTATTGTCTTTCTCACCTCCGATGCTGTAGTACCGAGATGTGTATCGTCTTATTGTACTTTAGATTAGACTGACTATCCGTACAGTATATAAGGAGCTTGTACATACTTACATACCTCAGTTTTAATATCAACTGGGATTACCTCGTTAACGTTAACACTCACCTCTGTGCTCCCGGTGTCATCTTGATCGTGGATCATTGCCGACTCCGAACCTCCGTCGGACTCCGTACACATCGTACTCGTCCTCCTCTGCTCTCTTGGTTGAACACGGTAACGTGGCGAGGGTGTTGCTCAATAACAACACTAACGTTCAACAATCCTCTGTGTCTCTGATCGGAGCTCCGACTCCGTCGGTGGCACGGTCCTAACAGTAATGTATATCATACTCAATACACTGAACACACTCAACAATGAAAAACCTCAGAACAGTGTTCATATGTGTTATACTTAAAACACATAATACACTTAACAATGAAAAGTCTCGGAACAATACTAATGTATATCATACTCAACATATTTAACACATTTAACAATGAAAACCCTCAAAACAGTGTTCATGTGTGTTATATAAAACACATAATACACTTAACAATGAAATGTCTCAGAGCAATACTAATGTATATCATGCTCAACACACTTTACAATGAAAAAAGTCGGAACAGTGCTCATGTGTATTATATTTGATACACTTCATCAATTAATATAACACACTCAACAATCAAAAATCAGAGTAGTGTAATCACTCATAACACATATCATACTGAACACACTTCATCAGTAAAAATAACATACCTTTAATAGGACATTGTTATACTATAACACACATATAACAACGAGTTTTGGGCACTTATGGGCACTTATTTGATGTTTTTGAGTCAAAATTCATTAATACCTAACTCAATTATTTTTGTGAGGACTTTCTGTTGTGTCAGGATGTTGTATACATCATACTCCCCTAGATACAATTTGGAGAACTCAAAATTACAGCCTGTAGGGATGGCTATATCATGATCTTTTATGATTTAACAGTGTTTTGGGTAAATGACAATACATATGACCATGTATTGCATAGATACCAAAGCTGTCTCATGGGGAGAGCACTCCTACAGTCTACTAACAGTGTATGAACATGATTCAGATACTCACCATGACCATTGGACTCTGTACTATACATCTACATATTTCAATTTTCATGTATATCGGTGATATGTATACTTGCATGTAACTACAGATGTCATACTCAATGACTCCTATTGTAAGTCTCTTGGCTTTATGACACAGAGTAAGCATAGAATAGGTTGTAGGATGTCTCCTTTCATTGCCCAGAAGGAGTTTGACTTCATAACATGGATGTATGCACTGTGACTTACACAAAACAGTGTAAAATCATAAAAGATCATCATATACATCAGGAAAAATACCTTGGGCCCAGAGAGCCTAAAGACACCCCCAAAAGCTTAGGCTTCCCAGGCTTCCCAGAGATTCTCAAAGATTTCCAAAGATTTTCAAAGCAACTCAGGTAAGCCAGAAGACATAAGGTTGACTTAAAATCATTTCAAGAACTTGAAAGTGCCTGAAATTTTGGGGGTGTCTCCAGGCAACCTGAGCCTAGATAGATTTTCCTGATGTATCCAGCTCTATAGGCTGTATTTTTTGGTTCTCCAAATTGTATCTAGGAAGGTATGATATAAACAACATTCTGACACAATATAAAGCCCACATAAAAATTATTGAGTATGTTATCAATGATTTTCAACTCAAAAACACCAAATAAGCGCCCATAAGCGCCCAAAACTCATTGTAATATGTGTGTTATAGTATAACAATGTTCCATTATAGGTGTGTTATACTTACTGATGAAGTGTGTTCAGTGTGATAAGTATAATGAGTGATTACACTACTCCACATCAGCAAAAATGTTCTGTGCTCGGGGCTACCCAACATAGATCTCAAAGAATTTCAGGTTGCCTGGGGTCTCTAGAGTCTTCAGTGTCTTTGGTGTCTCCTGAGACACCCCCAAAACCTAAAGCCATCAGAGTTTCTTGAATGTCTTTCAAAATCTCTAAATATCTTTGGATATCTTTGAAAATCTTTGAATATCTTTAGAAATCTTTGAATATCTCTGAGGATCTCTGAAAATCTTTGAGAGATATTTAGATATTTTTCAAAGACTTTCCAAAGCTCTTTAATGAGTTCAAAGAATCAAAAAATTATTCAATCATTTTTACTTCATCATATAATACTCTATCTATTGCTTTTAAGCCTTTTATATTGACTATATCTACTAACACTCATATATTATGATATACTGTATTTGAACTTGATAACTATTAATTTCAGAACACATTCTAATTGTATGTATCATAATATATTATTACAATCATTATATATGTATAATGTTAACAAATATACTAATAGATAACAATGTATATAGTATATGTTATTATAGCTATATTCAGATTTTGACCTGGTGAAGTTCTTTTTGATTGTATACAGTCTACGGTGGCAGGTCATGTGACCACCTATATTATTGACAACTGTGAGTTGTAATATTTTAACTGATATCTACACTATATTACTACACTATACTATCTTCTAGATGTTAAGATGCAATAGTATCTTATTTCATATTCAATATCTCAAATTTCAGATTTCTGAAAACACTCAAAGTCTTCGGAGAAGCTCAAATATCTCTCAAAGATGTTCAAAGATATTCAAAGATATTCAAAGATATTTCAAAGATATTTAGAGAACATGAAAAATCTCAAGAAATCTTTAGAATATTGAAAAAACCTAAGCAACTCAGAGTATTCAAGCTCTCTAGAATATCTGAAGAGCTCAGGTTATTCCCAAAAACCTGGAGCATTTCGAAGATATCTGAGTTACCTTTGAACAACCCAGAAACAATTCTAAAGAATTTCAAGGAAACCAAATTTTAAGTCCTTTTCCCAAAGAGTTCTGAGAGTTTAGATACTTTAAACTATTTGAGAGACTTTAGATTTTTGGGAAAATCTCTGGTGTCTTTGAAAGACCTCTGATCAGGGGTATTTTTCCTGATGTAATAAGTGTAATGACTGATAATCCTGCTCTGAGCTTTGGATTGTTGATAAGGTACAGTTAGGTGTGTTATAGATATTGATGAAGAATTTAAATGCAAGTTTTTTAAATGTTAAATGATGGAAGTATCATGCATGTATTGAGAATAGCATGCAGTAATGCAGATCTGAGTTCTTTCACTGTTAAAAGTGTTAAGTGTATTGAGTATGACACATATCATTATTCTTCCAATTTTTTTAATTGTTAGGTGTATCAATTGTTACTACTGTGTCAGATTTTTTGATGTCAAGAGCAGAGGGTGTGTGTGAAGTAGGCACTATGGCATCAGCAAAATCACTTCTGGCCTGGAGTCTCTAAGAGACTCCAGGCATACCCCCCTTTTCCTACAGGCTCTAGAGTCTCTGAGAGAGCCTGAGAGACTCTAGAGAATTTGAAAAGACATTCAAAGAAACTTCAAATTTCCTCAGGGTGCCTAGAAACTCTTAGAGACTCTAGAGCCTGTAGGAAAAGGAGGGGTATGCCTGGAGTCTCTTAGAGACTCCAGGCCAGAAGTGATTTTGCTGATGTGGTTTACCTTGTTAGTAGATAGCCACCTAGGAGTGTGGGGTAGCTACCCTAATTAACTTTTTAGAGGGGGTAGCTACCCTCATTTACTTTTAGAATGGGTAGCTACCCTCATTAACTTTTCACAGTGGGTAGCTACCCAGATTTACTTTTTACAGAGGGTAGCTACCTGAATTACTTTGTTAAGGTTTAGTAGTTCTGTTATATTCATACCTCCGACTCCGATCTGATTCCGATCTGATTCCGATCCAGACCCCCTCACACTCATTTTATGTTTGTTATTTCTACTCCGATGGCTTTTATAGCTCCGATGGCTCCGACTCCGGAGCTTGTACTTAATGTTTGCTTGTTTATTAGTGTATAACTCCGATCTGATTCGGAGGCACAGCCACAGTCCTTATTGTCTTTATGCCTATCACTCTTATTGTCTTTTATTTTACAATAAGTACATTCATTCTTTTGTTATGACTTTACAATAGTTATTGTTAATTACTTGACAGCCTCGGAACTTGATTACTCCAAGACTGGTATATAAGCCTTAGTAGTTTGTACTGTAGGCTTAACCTCGAAATCGACTTGGGTACGACCTAGTTATCTCTGGTACTAGTTTCAGTCCTATCTAGTACAACCTCTGCCTTCACGTCTAGTCCGTTCGAGTCTCGACTCTTTGTTTAGTCCGACTCCGACTCCGACTCCGACTTTCCCATGGTCCGACGGTCCTATTGGATCCTTACGTTTGTCACCTACCCTCAGGGACATGCAGCAAGTAGAAGGTGTTGGTCAATAACAGCACCAAGTCCCACAACCATCCGTAGGGTCTTGTACACTTTCCTATCTGCTCGGTACTTCCTAAGTCTGATCCCAGGACCTACTAGGTCCGACTCCGGAATCTCCGGACCCCTCCGACCCTATCTGGCACAACCCTAACAAGTTCTCATCATGTATATCAAAGGCCCTAGCCTGTTTTATAAGCTGTGAGATAACTAATGTTACCAGAGTGTTAGTAAACTACTCCTAACAATTTTTGAAAAATATAGGGTAGCTACTTCAAGAGGACGCCTGGCACCATAGGTAGGGTAGCTACCCATCTCAAAACCTCACACTATGGGGGTAGCTACCTAGCCTGTGGTAGCTACCTACCTCAAGGACCCCAGGGTAGCCTACCCATATTTTGGGCCTCTTAGGCCTATTTAGGTACACTATTTTTTTGGCCTAAGAAGGCCTGTTTGGTGGGTGCCTGAAGTGGAGATATAAGCAATTCATTTTAAAAAATAATATTTAAATCCTTTTTTAAATGATTTAAATATTATTTTTTTAGTAGGGCCAATAAGTTATCCAGATTTTTTGCAAAACATCTCTGGACAGTTATTGGGGTCTTTTGCAAAAGCCTGGCAGAATCAGCTGATTTCATTCCAATACCACTAGTCACTCCGACACAGATGACTCAATGTGTTTCTGGTGAGTGGGTTCATATCAATTCACTTATTTGAGCTAAGTTCTCATTTGAGTCTGTAGCGCCTACTGGTCCCCGAAAGAAGGCAGTCGAATATTCAAGGTCACCTGGAAATCCCACACCTGTTGACAGAAGGGAAGAAAACTCCGAAGGGTTAGACTCTGATGAATCAGATAACGATTCAATGTCAGTGAAATGGGGCAAGCAGAAGGCCAAAGAGAAGAAGGATAAAAGTAATGTGATCACAAGCCACCCTTATTTGCACTGCTAATCTATATTTTCAGAGTTTCGAAAGGATAGCTGGCTTTGGACGAAAGGCATGCGCAACATGACTCCTGAGGAAATACAGCAATGGGACTTGGAAGGTCAGTGTGTTACATCTTACTTATCCTGAATACTTCATGAACTGTATAATCTCAATGCCTGTGTAGGTGATGGCATCCAGTAGTTCCGTGCTGAGGCAGAGATATATCGTTGGACAGAGCAATTCGAGTCGAAGTATGCTGAGTTTGAACAAGTCATTGCATTCTTTTGAACTATGGCAAACGCATGGACGTTTTTTGGGCAACAATCAAACACTTCCTGGATATCGCGCATATGCAAACTACCATGCTGCTATGTTCACTGACCTCGCTAACAATGCGGACCTGCGTTACAAGAGAGTTGGTCACCCTGCTTTCATGAATTTGAACGGGGATGAAATTTTGGCTGATCGTGTGTTGGACTAGCGGAAAGAGTGGCTGAAGTGGATGGATGACCTGGTGAGCATGGCCAAACCTTGTGAGACCTGACCCTGATCTTTTGCTTGTGCTAGAGCCTAGAATATCCACAGGGCATACTTGGTGAGCAAATTGATTTCATATGAAGACTTAAGTCAACTGAAGTTTTGGTCTTGCTAGGATGCTTGAGTCTCAAGGCTGAACAGACTTGTATGTCCACTTAAGTCCAGTCCACTTAAGGTGCATTCTGACTTCATTTCAGAGGGCCTCAAGATCATGAACTCTAGTCTGCCGGTAAGTTGTCTTAAGTCACTTGGTGCTTCTGATGCTGCCAATCAGGAAATTCACTTCTGCTTGAGAGTCTCCAAAGATACCCCCATTCCCTAGAGAACTAAAGATTGCTCTCAAAATCCCTAGAGTCTTTAGGTTTCTTTTAGTTACTCTGGGAGCTCTTTTGGATCTCTGAAAGTCTTTCAAAGTCTTTGAAAGCCCCTCAAGTCTTGCAGAGCTCTTTTATTTCTCTAGGAAATGGGGGGTGTCTTTGGAGGCTCTCAAAGCACATTTGTCAAAACAGATTTTGCTGATGCCTGACATGTTCACTTCTAGGTCTTGAGTCGCACATGCTTAAGTTTTGCAGCTTAAGTCGGAAGGGCAGTGGGGTACTCAAGTTGGCTTAAGAATGCTCACTGCATCAGGAAAAACACTCTAGGCCTAGGCAACTATGAGTATCTTTGAGGCTCTCTAGAGGGCCTACATGCTTAGGAGAGCTAGAAAGCACTGAAGAAAATGGGCATTTCTTAGGCAACCTCAAAGGAATATACTTTGATCTGAGAGCACCTCAAGAAATGGCTAATTCCTAGGGACTCTGAAAGTGCCTCAATGGCCTAGGTTGCCTAGGTAACCCAGGTCACTAAACTGCTTTGTAGTGCTTTGAAGTGCTTTGAGAATCTTTGAGGATCTTTGAGAGTCTTTGAGGATCTTTGAGGATCTTTGAGAGTCTTTGAAAGTCTTTGCAGAGCTTTTTAGCAATTTTTAATATCAAATTAAATGAAGAAAACATCACCCAAATAGAAAATTTCATAAGTGTATTGCAGAACTTGCTTAATCTAGAGAATACATGCATCAAAAAGTGCCATTGACAACTTTGACAAGATCTTGTTTCAATGATATATTTGGGCTGCCACCGTGAACCATGTACAATCAAAAAGTTTGTCACATGGTCCAAACTTATATATAGCTATATTAACTACATATCTACATGTTGTATATGTTATCATATCTCAATGAAGGACTTTATATATGAGATTTGTAGATTAGATTCTCTATATAATTTGATAATCAACTACATCAGGAAAAATACCTTGGGTCCAGAGAGCCTAGAGACACCCCCCAAAAGCTTAGGCTTCCTAGGCTTCCCAGAGATTCTCAAAGATTTCCAAAGATTTTCAAAGCAACTCAGGTAAGCCTGAAGACATAAGGTTGACTTAAAATCATTTCAAGAACTTGAAACTGCCTGGAATTTTGGGGGTGTCTCCAGGCAACCTGGGCCTAGATAGATTTTTCCTGATGTAGTACATTACAAATTCTTGTAATTATATAAGTCTTATGTAATATGATATAATCAGAAATTACATAATACAAAAATATAAAATAGAATGTAATGTAAAATAGAAATAAGAGGAATCAATTAATTTTTATTCATATTTTTTGCCTTTGAAAGCATTTCAAAGCTCCTCAAAGACACTCAAAGACACTCAAAGATTCTCAAAGCACCTCAAAGCACCTCAAAGAATACCCCAGAACTTTCAAGTGGCTGAGAGTGCCTAGGATTTGGGGGTATCTTTGCATGCCTTGGGGGCTCCAAAGCCATGAAAGGCCCTAGGGGGCTTGAAAGCAGCTTTTAGTGGCTGAGAGCTCAGTACATTTTTCCTGATGTGGGTGTAGAGTAACTTAAGTTCTATAAGGCTGTGCTGTACAGTAAATCTATCTGTATACATCTTAAGATGATCTCGAGTTGACTTAAACTTGGTGACACAATATGCTTGAGTCTTAAGTAAAGCTCACATAGTTACGGCACCTAGAGTATCTGAGTTCTTTGAGGCTTATAAAAATTCTCTAGGTGCTTTCAGGTGCTTTCAGATGCTTTCAGATGCTTTCAGGATCTTTCAGGATCTTTCAGGATCTCTAGGATGTTTTTTGATCTTTAAAAGCTCACAAAAATCTCTGGGCAGCCTAGGAATTGGGGGGTATCTCTGAGGACTCTAGAGATGAAAATATTTTTCCTGATGCCAAGCACTTTGGGTGTGACAACACTAAGCACCCAGCCCGAGTCAGTGACAATCATCACAAGTCACAGTGAGAAGTTGAAATTTGAGCTTAGGAAAAGTGGCCATATTCAAGTCAATTGCTAATCTGAGGTAACCATATATAAGTATAGGCCTTGGCAATGTATGCTCAATGCTCAGAAGCAGCATGCAAAAGAGCTTTAGGCAAGTTCAAGGACCATTTTCATGAAATTTTTCTAAGTCCAGAGTCACAAAAGATCCATCGATAAGCTAAATTGCCAGAACACGGGCAACAGCATCCAACCGAGCGTAGTAAGGCAGACCACTGTCTTTGTACCTCTGCAGTCGGCTGTCTCTGAAGATAGAGCCCTGGTAGATAGTCGAGAGAACAGCTAGTGAGACAGATTCAAGCAGCAGTTTTGAGCCTGCGAAAGCTCTCATCAGGGGGCTACCGCTACCCCTACCATCTGCACTTCTTACCCCGTGTAGGGTTACTACCACTGAGCCTTTATACACCCAGAAGGAGTCCGGACCGGGCCTGCAGCTGAAGTCCTCACGATCAGCCAGTACCTCATGACCTTGACCTTCCGAGAGGGTGGTTTACAGATGGGGGTGGGATAATTTTGCTAGAGGGAGGCTTCCACTCAGTCCATCAGGCGAGCCATGCAACCAACTGTGTCACACACTGCCATTGGCCACAGCCCACCTTAGGACCCAAAGACAAAATTACTCAAGCCTGGGCTGACAGGTTTCCCTGCCAGTAAGGATTTTGTTCGTGCCCATGCGGCGAAGACGAGGTTGGAGCCAAATTTCGGGTGGATTCTACCAGTCCGTTGATGATCGAACCCCACCCGTTCAAATAACGCGAGATCCAAATCAACGGACTGGCTCGCGAGTCTAACAATGGTTGCGCCTTACCATTAACAAACAAAGAGAAAATATGTATATAACTCGATGGATCATCTAAAGTATTCATAATCTAAGTCCGATATCTCAGAAATAGTGGATCTGTTTTCCAAGGTTCGTTAGTCAATGCACTCAAAATTGCGAAAGAAGATGAACCTCTTCGCGCTCCCTGCCTCGCATGAATGGTGGCTCAGTTCCCGCATAGTAGATGTCAGTCCAGAGATCTTTTGTATCAGGTATCGGTGACGCCTTGGCTTCCTCAACGGCGCTGTCTACGGTAGATTTAGCTTCCTT
This sequence comes from Lentinula raphanica, assembly GCA_027919835.1. Lineage (NCBI taxonomy): Eukaryota > Fungi > Basidiomycota > Agaricomycetes > Agaricales > Omphalotaceae > Lentinula > Lentinula raphanica. Next base: position 17,654 of record JANVFP010000052.1, read on the forward strand.
GTCGATTTGCTATTTCAAGCTTGTCAGATGAATACTAGTCCCCATTCCCGCGAAACGCACCTTTAATTCTTGTTCAGAAGCCAGTCCCCATTCTTCGATATAGCGTTGAAGACCACGAATGGGATCTTGAGTGCTACGCATCCTTTGCACTTCTTCACGGGTACGATAAGTGGTTCCAGGGTCGGACATGCTGAGCGAATAGTGAGCGTGCAGATTTACAAGAAGAAGAATGGAGAGAACAACGTACGAGTGACCTCCGTAACGGTAAGTAACAAATTCAAGTAAGAGGGGACCCTTCTTGTCTTCGACGGTCCATTTCCTAGCGTACTCTACTCCCTGTTTGACTGCAATAATATCCATTCCATTCACCTGTAGAGATCAAGTTTGACAGGGAGCGCGCGCATGAAAATCCAAGCACACCTGGAGACCGGGAATCTTGTCGCCACGAGTAAAGTACTGTGTGTTTGAAGAACTTCGCTCAGCAGAAGTTCCCATACCGTACTTGTTGTTTTCGCAAACAAAGACGCAAGGAAGGTCCCAAAGTTTGGCCTGTGTATTAGATAAGTAGGTGTCTTTGGGATGAAATACGCGGAGTAAGCGTACCATGTTGAAAGCCTCAAAGACTTGGCCCTGGTTGGCAGCACCGTCACCATACAACGTGAAGGTACACGTTGATTCTTCAGTGTATTTTTGAGCAAAGGCGATGCCAGCACCTAGTGGCACCTGAGCACCGACGATTCCGTTTCCTCCAAAGAACGACGGGGTAAAGATATGCATAGAGCCGCCCTTGCCATGTGACATTCCTATCTGACGACCAAGCAGCTCGCCAATTACGCCCTGTATCGTTCCGCCACGAAGGACGGCCAGAGGATGACAACGATAGGATGTAATAACTTTGTCGTTTTTGGTGATGCCGTGCTCGAGACCGACAGAAACTGCTTCCTATGAGTACAATTCGAGTGAGTAAATTAGTAACAGAGAGCGCAGAAAGACGCACCTGCCCAATAGCTAAATGACAGAAACCTCGAATCATTTTAGCTTTGTACAAAGCGTCAGCAGCCATCTCCATGCGCCGCATGGTCTGCATCTGCCTGTACATGTCTAGCAGCTCAGTTTTCGTCACTTTGACATCGAGGTCCGGCTTGTCACAGTTATGTGTCTGGAAAGAATCTTCATGAATCTTCACCCAGAAAGGGTCAGTCTCATGGGCGTTGTCCTGTAGTTGGGTAGTGTCCGCGGTAGTTTGAATGGTTCGCACGAAGGGCTGCTAGAAATCAATGAAATTATACCCAGCTAAACCAGTAATGTAGAGACTCACGATTCGAGGGACGCGACGAGGCAAACGAAGACGAGCTAGAGACGACATGGAGGAGAGGAACTAGGATTATTACAACGCGACACGCAAAAAAGACCGGAAAGAAGTAGCGTGAGAATTCTGTCTTCCGGCCACAACCGCTGATTTACAGAAATTGCGAACCTGAGTATGTATCTGTTCACTTTACTTACCCAGTTTCTTTACCCTTTGAATTGTATACTCTGCGCCTGCTCTGAAGTACTTAGAGCAGCTGGAAGTTTTTGGCAATGGCATTTGTGCAAAAGTTTTGTCCAACAATATGTATACATATTCGTTACAATAATTAGTTGAACATTCTCGGGCCCTCGATTACTATTGTAATTACCATAATTTATCCATCGACATGGTTGCGAACATGACCGGAGCCAAATATCGGTGAATGAAACGATGAACATCCGATCTTGTACGTTGTTGCTTCCTAATCCATTCTCTTTTCCGCACTACCACCATCATCTTCTTACTTTACCAACCATATCATGTCTTGGACGAAACTAGGAAAAGGCTCGTTCTCCACGATTCTTCTTTTCTCTTATCACTCACATCTCAATCTAGGCAAAGAGTCCAAGGACAACGGGCTCACCACATCCAGATCTGTAACGCCCATACCTTCGCGTTCGACTACTCCTCGGCCTTCCAATGGCAGCGACCAGTTTAGGTCTGGAATGCTCACTATCAGCATCTTCTCAGGTATGTATCCACCACTACCCAATACCGTATAATGCCCTGATATATTCCAACAGGTCGTGGTGTTGCTCTTCCTCCCAACGTTCAGCTTCCCTTTGTTATCGAGAAAGCTCTCGAATCAGAAACCGCTCAACCCAGACACCATCACCACAGTAACCGCGAAAGCATGCAGCGTCGGCATATCTGGTGGCTTCCTTACGTCGTCCTTGAATTCGACAAGAACGAAATCCTGATTGATGCGATTGGAGGCGATCTAGCTAGTCCCGTTTGGAACTATCGTGCAAATTTGTGCGTCTAAAATTGCACCTAACACTCACTGGTTGTCACTTACCATGGCTTCACAGCGATGTTTCTCGTACCTCTTCAATCTCAGTGTCTGCTTATCTGCGAACCACAAATATGACAAATGGTGAAGATATGGGGAATGACCTTCTCCTCGCCCGTGTCGATTTGACCCCCATGCTCGACGGTCATGTAAGACTCGTGACTATCCATACCGTTGAATATAATGTTGACTGTTCTCCTAGCATGCATCAGAACAGTGGTATGCTGCCACTGCCGGCTCTGGTTCTTTCCACCTCAAAATCGACTTTAAACCCACCCGGAATGAACCTTTGACAATCGAAGCCTTCGATCTTCTCAAGGTCATCGGTAAAGGTAGCTTTGGAAAGGTCATGCAAGTTCGCAAAAAGGACACTCAGCGTATATACGCGCTCAAAACCATCCGCAAAGCACATATAGCCCAACGTCCCGGAGAAATCACGCATATCCTCGCAGAAAGAACCGTCTTGGCCCTCGTGAACTGTCCATTCATCGTTCCCCTTAAGTTCTCATTCCAGAACCCAGATAAACTCTATCTCGTCATGTCTTTCGGTGCGCATATACATACGAAATTCTCTGCGGTTCCACTAACTTCGAGCGAACAGTAAACGGCGGGGAACTCTTCTACCATCTACAGAGGGAGGGAAAATTTGATCAGGACAGAAGTAGATTCTACGCTGCTGAACTCCTCATTGCGTTGGAACATCTACATGGTTTCAATGTTGTCTATCGGTACGAGCCTTCACTGTTTCATTCCTCTTCCCATATTGAACTTACTGTAGTGACCTTAAACCTGAGAATATCCTCCTAGATTATACCGGTCATATCGCTTTGTGTGACTTTGGTATGGATTATCCTATATCTGCTCTTTCACTCTTTTCATGTTCCGATCGCACAGGATTATGCAAACTCAACATGTCCGAGAGCGAGAAAACCAACAGTAAGTCTTTTTCATCGGGTACATCCAATTCGGGGGTAACCCTCTTCAAGCATTCTGTGGCACACCCGAATATATCGCTCCCGAGCTTTTGGAAAGTCAGGGATATACAAAAACAGTTGACTGGTGGACCTTGGGTGTTCTGTTATATGAAATGATGGTAAGCAGCAGCTTCAACATTACATAAAATTCTCCGTTAATCAAATAACATAGACTGGTCTCCCTCCATTCTACGACGACAACGTGAACACAATGTACCAACGGATCTTGACCGACCCACTCCTCTTTCCCGCTGACATGCCATCCGAGGCACGAAGCGTCATAACTTGTTTGCTTCAGCGCGACCCAGCCAAACGACTTGGTGCTAATGGAGGAGAAGAAATCAAGCGACATCCCTTCTTCGCAAAGTACATCGACTGGGCTAGGTCAGAGCAGTTGACTGTCTGCATGTCTTGTTCACAAATGCTGACCTATCCTTCATTCAGATTGAACAGGAAAGGGTATCCTCCGCCTTTCAAGCCTAGTGTCGTACGTTTTCGATCTCTAGCACTGATTGTCAATCTATTTAATCAACAATTTCATAGGAATCGGTCCTCGATGTCGCAAACTTCGATCCTGACTTTACTAACGAAGAGGCACAAGATTCGGTCGTCACGGACTCGGCTCTATCAGAGACTGTACAAGATCAGTTCAGAGGTTTCACATATAACCCGGCGAACGAGCATCTTAGCGAAAGTGTTAGCTATCCTAGTGCCATATGAGGGGTAAGGATGTGCCATGCGTTTGTTCAACATTGAAGATTGCAAAGGAAGGAAACAAAAAAACCAGGGATTTCGTCATTATCAGCTAGTTACCGGTTAGAAAGCAGGCTTTCTTCATATCTTTATCTGAAGTGCTTTCCTGTAACATTCAACAAATTTTGAGTTGGATCTGTGTAACTGCCCGACACAAAACACACATGTGCATATCATCATTGACAATATCAGAGCCAAATATTCGAGAGAAGACTACCTATAGCTACGTAGACCTCCAGCCCAATCACACAGGGAGCTTTGTGGACGAATGCAAATCCCTTTGCAGTCCACTTCACCCTAGAGACCTTTCGCCAACTGTCTTAGCCCGGGTTGGGAAGGCATGAGCCGCACCTAACCTATTGAAGAGCATGAGAGTTGAATTCACAGCGATTAGCCCAAAGATCCAGCGAAGAACAGTGATGTGGGGAGAAGGAGGCGAAGTATAATCAATAGTTGAATCGGTGCATGCAATATCATGCCCGGTATTTTGTTTCGTCTAACATTGAACTCACCTAGGCGCTTGGTATGTGTGTCAAGCCGTGATTCAAAAATCTAAAGGATCGCGATGGTGCTCCTCGGGGCTAGATATATAAGAGTGAGTATACGATACAGATTAATACAAACGACAAGTTCAATGAGCTTCATAGCAATCATAACAAGCAATAATATCACTAAAGATACGTCAGGAAATTTCCAGATCATGAAGAACAGGTGTCCGACTAACTTTTCAGGACTCTCAAAACAACAGGCCTTGCATACTACCCGTCCACAACTCCGGCCAAGCTCAGCCTTTTCATTCTCAATCTCATTCGAATTCACTGTTTGTATCACAGATTCCAGATCGTCGTCCTTCGATCTCTTCTTCTTCCCTAACGGATGAACAGCAGTATTTGCATTGACCGAATTAAACGTCAAGGCTACGCGCTGAGGTTGTGCCACTGCTTTCTGGAGAGAATGAGCATCAAATTCAGTGTCCAAAGGAGGGCGGACGGGTGGGCAAGTCAAGGAACGAGGGGGAGGAAGAGGGGCCGTGCACGTTCGAGAACAAATGGTGCATGTCGGTGAACCACATCTGAGAGACAATATGTCTGCATATTGATAGAGTCACACAGAGAGCATAGCGCATACCTAGCACAGAAGACGATAGATGATTTTGAGACGGTTTGTGCATGTCGGTGGCACGAGGAACAAGTCAATATCGCTGCGTTCTTAAACACAGCAGAAAGTGAAGGGGCAATCAAGGGAGGTAATGAGTTCGTTGCTGGCTTCGTCGCCGAAGAGATTTTTCGTCGTTTATGGGACACAAACTTGCCTGTCGCCATTGGGCAAACGCGTTGACGGGAGGAATGGGTAAGGTAGCTAAGCGCCCAGAAGATGCTGGAAGCGCTCGGCTCAACGCGGACGCTTTCCGACTCGTTATTATGTAAGCGAGCTTTGCATCCTCCGCCATCGAAAATAATTCAAGCCTGAGTTTTACAGTGACAATCTGTACAGGAACGTGGAAACGAATCAGACTACGAGATACTCGTCTACTGTGAGGACCGAATCAACCGAGAACGTATTCAAACTCTCTCCAGAGGTTTTCGTGACACTCGCCACATTCACACCAGCCAGACTTCCTTTAGCGACAAAAGACACATCGACAGGGAAAAACGCCCCGGCATCGTCTCCACCAACATTGAAGATGAGCGAGCCGGATTTGACATCTTCATCTCCAGAGATGACAGGGATGGTCCAAGCGATAGAATGAGAAGAAGGATTCAAAGACCATTCACCAGAATGCGAGGAAACCGTTGGATAAGAACCATCACTGCGTGGTGTTGCTTAGAAGAGAAAGGATGAAAGTTAGACGACAGTACTTACGGTAAGGGGATGGAGATGACTACATCATACAAGGTGATGTTCTCATTCTCGAGCTCGTATTCGATAGATACCTCACAGGTACCGTCATTCGATGGAGTAGGCCAGCAATTGACTGAAAGAAGGCGAATGAGGAAGAGACAAAGAATGCAACATAGTTATAGTACTCACTCGACAAAGGCACATTGCTCTCATCCGTTCCATTATACCTCCACTTGAGCACCGCCAGACTCTGGCCAACGGGGAAAGCTCTTGAGGTATCTTTGAGAGCAACCACACGCTCTTTTCCGGGGGCGAATTTTGCAACATTTGGGTGTTGCTTGAATTGAAGGCTGTTCCCAAAATCGCTGGAGGGTGGAGCAAGACCGATTTTGATATGCGCCAGGTCGGCGTCGGTGATGAGAAGGTTCATATCACCTTTAAGTTCCATGGATTGTACTCCACCGTCTCTGAGAAGTGAGAGGGCTATTTGCTCTTTCACTACGATATGAACGCTGATCGAATGTTAAGCGCTCTGTTCAGATCGTCGGTTGTTAAGGACTTACCTTTCAGCCACTACTTCTGGAACGCTCCCTCTCTCGCTGGAAACAGCAGCAGGAGAGCTTACAGAGGGAGTGGGAGGAGCAGAAACATCAGAAGAGAGAGAAGGAGATGCCACCATCTCTCCGCCCAGTGCATCGATGAGTTCGGCTTGCTTGGTTTTCTTGTTTCCAAGCTTCATGCCAGACCCCTTGAATGCTGGGGCACGGGTAGTAGATGGTGCTGGAGAGGATGTGGTAATTCGAGAGGGCGTTGGCTCTGGCGCCTCGTATCTGGGAACAGGAGAGTAACCAGTGACTCCACCGCCTAGATAGTTGGATCCTCCTGAGCTGGCAGTCCTACGTTGTTGTTCTCGCCTTTGCATTTCTAGTTGTTTGGCACGACGTTTAAGCTCTTCCTTGGCCTCTGCTTCTTTGTTCTATAACTACAATGAGTATCCGCTTTCGAACGACTGTCCAACTGCATACCCGGGCAATGATCTCCTGTATCTTCTCTTCGTGACTTTCCATCTCAAGCACGCTTCGGACTTGCATCAGATTGACTTGTTCTCTGTATCCCATACTGACGACCTCATCGAACGCGCCAAGGATCTCAAACGATTTGCTCTGGATCTCCCGTTCGTCAGCAGTCCTGCAGATATCCGAGACAACGCGTGCAAATAGATGAAGAGTATCGATGTCTAGCAGGATATTGGATGTTTTGTTGGTGATCAAGAGGATGTATAGATCCTCGAGGGGTTGGTATACGAAGCGAACATCAGCGGTTTCGACGGTAGTGTGTTGAGTGTTGGTAGGAATGAGTTTTGGGAAGGAAGCGAGGAGAGATTCAATACGAGTCCGAGACATAGCACGAAATTGACGGGAAATGACGCCTGGATAAGAATTTGAGAAACATTTTGGCGGTACAAGTCGGTTTGACTACCTTTGCCGCCTTTCGTGCATATTGACGCTGCAAGAACGACCTAGATTTGCAGTTAGTAGCAACAGATAAGGTGTATCATCCTCCTGTACCATTTGAAAGTATATAAATTTTGAGCTATCTGCTTGCAGGCAAGGAGGAAAGACGTGTCAGTGTCACGGTGGCCTCGGTCAAAGCAGGTCAAACTCGAAAGCTTGAAATTATGTAATCAATTCAACTATACTACCGACTACGATGGTGAACAGCGACAAGATTCAGAATGAAGTTTTCGTCTCTTCTCCAGAGCTCTCGAACGATACGACATCGATGTCCCATTTACTGTCCTTCCCATCAAGCGAACCTTCTCATATCTTGAAAGAAAATCCCGATTCAAATCATTCGAGCTCTTCATCTTCCCGGCACCTCTTGAAAGATCGACTCTTCATTGGAAATCTACCACCTACTGTGGACGAGTAAGTCAGAACTTTGGTATGTTATGCTAAAGCTCATATGCCCCAGGTACACACTCCTTCAGGTCTTCACGAAATTCGGCAAAGTCACCAAGCTGGACTTTCTCTTTCACAAAACTGGGGCTCTGAAAGGCAAACCTCGAGGATACGCGTTCCTTGAGTATGGTAGCCACAACGTAAGCACTTCTATCCAATGATTTGGCCAATGCGATGCTCACCCCGGGTTTAATTTTGGGTCTCATTATGAACATAAAATGTTAACTCTCAATCTCCAATGGATTTCATCGCTCGACCCTGGGGTGTCGCATTGTGTCACGTCACTGTAGTGAGGACCCTTGAACTGACCGCCTTCTTCATGATAGGAAGCCGAGAAAGCTTTAAATGCTGCTAATGGAAAGGTGGTACATGGACGAAAGCTAGTCGTGACTTATGCCAATCAAGCTCCTCTGGATGCCGATGGTGGTGCCATGAGGCAGCGGAAGGCGATGATGGAAACCGGTCGTCCGACGACCTTGAGTATGCTGAAGAGTAACGCGGGAGGTAGAAACAAGGATGGGTGAGTTACCTGTGTCCCATCGTTTGATACTTTGATCAATCGTTTTCTCTCAGGACATCAAATAAGATAGCGATGATGGAGGCGAAGCTACGCGAATTGGAAGCCGCAAAACCGAATAGCAACAACGAACCGGGTACTTCATCGCTTCCAGCCTCGAACCTACCGACACATCCTTCGCTTCCCATCAAACCACCACCAACCATCCCCAATTTCGAACCTTCCCGAAATCAAAGACCCAGTGTCTCGAAGCATAATTCGAACAGCTCTCTTCCTCCAGTTCTACGTGCCTCTACATCATCGTCTTCGGTCCCTCATTCAGGTCACGATTCTGCGCCCCTAGCAAAGAAAATAAAGTTGATTTCACCAGCTGTCCCCTCGGAATCCACGAAACGAAAAGGTGGTGGGAAGGGCTTACTAGGGGTGAAAATCACGAAGAAACGAGTCTCGCCTGGTCCAGCACTCGAAGGTGGCGATGGTGCTAGAAACAATGTCGATCACCATCATGATGAGGAACAGCCTATACCATCGTAGGATTCTGCCCATCCATACACAATGTCAATCAGATGAATAACAAAGTACGCAAACTTTCGCAGGACATTCCCACTCTCTCAAAATACTCATTATCGCACTGCAGTACTGAAAATAGGCAATTCAAAACTGGGTTCAAAAATGTTTTCCAATTGGTCATCGTATACTATGTGAGCGTTCGAGAAGACATCCATGCGTCTCGATAATATATACTCCCCTTGGCTGTGTGTGATATTGCGCTCTCCATCATACTTGGATTGCTCAACTATGAAACGAGTTTCAGTCAATGTTCGATATATGAGGAGCTCTCTGTATTCGGATCGTTGTAAGTATCAGATTTCAAAAGGTTGAACCTGGGTAATAGTCATAATTCTGGAGGCCGAAGAAATAGGACTTGGCTACTCATTCACCGCTCAACCTTGTGAAAGTCTGCGGTGTCCTTCCTCTCTCGGTTTTGTCTTTGCTCCGATGTTCCGTGCGTTGAATGAAAAGCGTCTGGAACTAGTCTCGAATCGTCTACGAAATGAGGTACTCATCTCTCATCGGTGATTTCTAATAGACGGCCAACTATTTGTTTTTAGAATGTAGTACGGGTGGCAGTTCTGAATCTAATTCTGAAATTAACAGTGGCAGGACATCATGCATCAATGGCTGTCCTTGTTTCTCTGATCTCACTAGGGGATTGACAGATAAGTACGGGCGAATTGTCATTTGTCAACATGCCAGCAAAAGCGCAAAGGATCGATTCTTAAAACGCGTCTGATTCCCACCTTGCTTTCATTCTTTTCTTCCATCTTACTCTACTGTGTACGGCTTTACTTTCGCGTCGTATCAGCATATACGCGTCCCATCATACCAATGTCCTCCTTTGAAGAGCTACGAGGCAAGATACACGATATCGTCAGCGAACTCCAACCAGTTCGTCAATTAATTAAGAGCTTGGTGTGTAGATTACAGTGTACGCTGGCTAGAGAAGCTTAACCGGTCGTGCCGTAGCCTTCTATTGAGGATGCATTGAAACATCCAGACAGTATCAATGACCATGACCTTCTGGTGAGTAGCACTTCAGCGCTCAGCTGCCGTTCTGCAACTCGAGACTGATTGCTGAATGGTTCATGGTAATAGCTCGAAAACCTGCTCACTCTAATGTCTGAACTGGGCACGAGCAAGGATAAAAATTACCAGAAAATCAGCGCTCAGCTTCAGCAGATTACCATCGACTTTTGTGAGTATCAGTGCATTGAGCGTTATCGATGAGCTCATGAGATCATTCTAGTATACAAGGATCTTCCGCATCCTCCCAGTGGATACCTCGCGCTTCCTCCGTTCTCTGAAACTCCAACGACTGAGGCTCCAACCTCCACCGTCCCCGGAACCTATGTCAATTATGCTTACCGCTCCGCCGATGGCAGTTACTACAACCCTCTGATACCCTCGATGGGGCAAGCTGGCACTCCTTACGCACGTTCAGTTCCAGGTTCACTCCAAACGAACCTCAAAAACCTGCCCGATGCTGGTCTGGTTTTCGACATGCTACTGAAGCGACCAACCAAGGCTGAAGGAAGTGGCGAAGAAGCTGACGGATTCACTCCACATCCCGGAGGAGTCTCTAGTCTATTCTTTGCACTTGCGGATCTCATCATTCATTGCATCTTCAACACTAACTCTCGAAATTCCACAGTCAATGATGCTTCTTCGTATCTCGATTTGAGTGTCTTGTACGGGAGTAGCGAAAAAGATGTGCAGAGCGTCCGCAGAAAAGATCCCCAAGGCAGACTAGATGGTACTGGCAAACTATATGAAGACGTCTTCGCTGATGGTCGTCTTTTGCTCATGCCGCCTGCCGTATGCGCATTGTTGATTGTCTTCTCCCGTAACCATAATGTACGGCGCATATACTCGATTCCACCTCTTAAGCCCCTAATCGCTTTGCATTCTAGTTCATCGCCCAGCGAATCCTTGATATCAACGAATGGGGTACTTATACCAACCCCGATTCACTGAAGGCCACAATAGAAAAAGCATCTTCAGACCAAGAACGACAAAATGCCCTTCGCGCTCTCCAAGCCCAGGACGACGAGATCTTCCACCGATCGAGGCTCGTGAACTGTGGTTTCTTCATGAAGGTTATCTTGGGTGACTACGTCGGTGCCATCCTTGGCTTGGCTAGGGACGGAAGTAACTGGCGTCTTGATCCTCTTATGGAGATGCGTCGTCTGAGCCACGAGTTTGCTCCTCGAGGAGAAGGAAACGTTGTTTCACTCGAGTTCAACCTTCTTTATCGATGGCACGCCACTTTGAGTCGACAAGATAAAGCATGGACGGAAAAATTGTTCAAAGAGACGCTTCAACAAGATGGTATCAATGTTAAGTTCGACCAGGTAACTTTTTATCATTAGTTGGTCAATGCACAAACACTCAATGCTCATCAAAATCACTCTCAGCTGCAACCCGCGCAATTCTTCAAGGCTGCAGCAAAGGCACTGAACGTAAACAAAGATGTTCGGACTTGGACTTTTGACGGGTAACTTCTTTTTCTGTTACTCGCAATATTTCTGCAGTAAATGACGACTAATTATACTTATAGTCTCAAACGGGATGCTGATGGTCGTTTCTCCGATGCGGATATCGCTAAAATACTGCAAGACTCCACTTCATACCGAGCGGGAGCCTACCGCGCGCGTGGTATTCCAGAAGTTTTGAGAGTTATAGAAGTTCTTGGAATAGAGCAAGCACGAGGCTGGGGTGCCTGCTCTGTATGTGTCGCCCCCATTGAGAAATCGAGCCGCTAACTCATAGATGACGCAGTTGAATGAATTCAGGAAGTTCATTGGTCTCAAGCCGTACAACTCGTTCAAGGAATGGAACAACGATGATTCTGTTGCGGTCAGTGCATGTTTTCTTGTGCTGAGCTACGTTTTGACACAAGCACGATTGTAGAGAGCAGCTGAGGTTTTGTACAAGGATATTGACAATCTCGAACTCCACGTCGGTATGCAGGCTGAGCAAGCAAAAACACCAGGACCTGGTGCCGGCTTGTGTCCTGGTTATACCATCTCCCGTTCAATCCTTGCTGACGCCGTGTGCCTTACTCGCGGAGATAGGTTCTTGACCGTTGATTTCACCCGTGAGTCAATCCGAGTATTCGTTCAGTGAACAGATTGTTATATGCTATTTCCGTCCGCAGCTTTCAACCTCACGACATGGGGCTTCGCGGACTGTCAATACCCTACATCTCCGGATGGTTCCTTTGGAGGAATGCTCACCAAGCTACTATTCCGTCACTTCCCGGCATACTACCCAGCTCGGTCGGCATATGCCCACTTCCCCTTCCTCGACCCCGTATACATGCAGGAGCAATTGCAGAAGAGAGGTACAGCTGATCAATACATCTGGACAAGGCCACGCCCTCCTGTGGGCGTATCGACAGGAGAGGTCACGATCATCGATAACTACGATGAGGTGGCGAAGATCTTGAGCACTCCTCAAGACTGGAAGTCAAGCTATGAAACGAAGCTAGGCACTGTCGTGGCTGGATTGAAGAATCCCAAGCTTCCTGATATGACTCTCGTGCGTGTCTCCTACAATCTATACCTTCGGATTTTCATTGAACACGTATCTTCCACCAGGTCAACAAGTTACTGCATGATTCCAGCAACAAGTGGCCGTCGTTCTTCGCACAAGAAACTCAAAACCTCATCAGAACGAAAAGCGTTGCTCATTCGGGGTCAATAGCGAAATTGAAGTTTGTGGACATCGTGAGTGACGTGATCAATGTTCTCCCTGTTCGCTGGATATGCCAAGAGCTGGTAAATATTCATATCCGTAGTCTAACGAGTTGCTGCGTGCTTAGCTGTTTTCCTAGGCTGGCCTTGAGCTTGGAGCGGAATATCCAGAGAGCAAGTATATCACCGAGCTGCAGGACGTCTGTCGGTAAGTATGTTTCTGGTATTCCTCTGTACGAAATGCTCAATTATGTTTCTAAATCGCGAAGCTATGTCTTTTTGGACTTTGAACCCGTCTATGACTGGCAGCTTCGCGAAAGTTCAATAGCATTCTTCCGCGAGTTCAACAAGGATGTCAGACTCCACCTTGAAACGGAGTCGGGCTTCGTGAGTTCTAGTACTTCCCTGGAGACGATCGACTGAGACTTTTATAGATCTCCAACACGTTGAGTCACTTCAAAAAGCATCTTCCCAAAAGACCAGCGTTTCTGGACAAACTTCATAACGAAGGTCACGATCTGCGCATAGACGAATTAGCAACAGCGCTATTTTGTGCTGTAGTACCCACGGCGGCACACTGGGCTCAAGATGTTGCTCATATTGTCAATCATTATATTGAAGCAAGCAGGGTAGAAGAAAGGGCTGAACTTGTCGCTCTTGTGAAGGCAGGACGTATTGCAGGACGTGCCACGGACTTGATCAAGAACGCACTAGGTTAGTGTCTTTCGCAACTTGGAGGAGGTTATTCACTCATTGATGACTGCTGGTAGTGAACGATCCTGCAGTGTTCTCTGTACCACGCACAGCTCAGAAGGGAACCTCCATTGCTAGACAAGATGGAAGCAACGTCACGGCCGGGGAGACTGTCTTCCTCAACATCATGGCTGCCAATGTAAGTCTTTTCACTTCAAACAAACCCAACTTCGTGGATTGACCAAACATATCCGAACAGGAGAGCCGGTCCAAGGGCCAGCCCGGCATTCACACCGCCGGGGAACATGGATAGTAAGGAATGCAGTCGCCTTCAACTATGTTTACTAACATGCTCTTATTTAGCTTGCTCTCCGCCGAATTCTTTGAACAGGCATGTTGATATCATATTTTTGTTAATTATCGCAACTGATGCATCATCCATGAAGGTTACGCCGGTAGTCGTCGCCGAAATACTGGCTCTCTCAAATCTCCAGCGTGCACCTGGAAATTCAGGAGTCTTTTCACGCTTCACACAACACCTTCATGGTGTTCCTGAGCAGGTTTACATTGATGCTCATGGAGGATTGACACCGTTCCCAACTTCTCTCATCGTTTCGGTACGTCTTGGAATTCGAGAGAAATGCACAAAACTGATCACAAAATCCGCTACATAGTATATATGAGGTGATGCCCGATGGATAGGACATTCTCTCTAAGTTATTAGAAAACAGATTCGAAAGGATTAATAGCATTGTAGATGTATCACTCACCAGCTCATAATGTACAGCTCTGTAGAGGTCTGTGTAGTACAAAAACATATCGTATTGAAGAATCAAATTGAAATTGTAGTGATGTACGTTGTGATAGGCTTTGAAGTCATGTTATCGACAAACACCGGATTGCTCATCGGCCTGCGAAATCTAACTTCACTCTTCTCTCCCTTGTACTATGCAGCACCTTGGTAAAGCTGCTCTTCGGGTCACCAAGAACTATACGAAGGGCTACTCAGATACCCAGGCCAAAGTCAGAGATGCCACCTCAAACGATCCATGGGGTCCCTCCGGGACACAGATGAACGAAATTGCGCAATTGACGTATAATCAGTAATTATCTAGAAACTTTCTGCTTGCACTCAACAAGCTCATACTTCTTTGCTCAGAGGCGACTTCGTGGAGATCATGGAGATGTTAGACAAGAGGTTGAACGACAAGGGCAAGAACTGGAGGCATGTTTTCAAGGTGAGAGTGAAATTACTTTGTCCGGACGCCCTAATTTAACATCATCCTCCCAAGAGCTTAACTGTACTCGACTATTGCCTTCACCAGGGCTCAGAAAACGTTGTCATCTACTTCCGGGATAACATCTATGTCATCAAGACGCTAAAGGAGTTCCAGTACATTGACGAGGACGGCAAAGATCAGGGAGCCAATGTTCGTCAAAAGGCGAAAGACATAACGAATCTCCTACAAGACGAGTCCAGACTTCGCCAGGAGCGCCGTGCTCGTGCCTCCATGCGCGACCGAATGATTCGTGGTGCTACCAGTGACGGTGACCACGAAGACCCCGATGACGAGAATGACCGACGACGAACGGATCCTCGTGCATCATCGAGAAGGAATCGGGACGAGGAGGATCTGCGACGGGCCATTGAGGAGAGTAAGAAATCCTTGGCTCAAGACCGTATAACTGCAGAGGAGAGAGATTTACAACAGGCGATCAAGCTTAGCCAGGAAGAAGAGGCAAAGCGGAATAAGGCTGTCGAGGATTCTAACGCTTCTGCGTTGTTCGATGACAATAACCAACTGTGAGCACGAATCAATCTTTCTAGATCTTGTGTTCAATGCTGCGCTTCACAGTATCCCAGCCAACACCGCCCAAGTCAATAACAATCCGTTTCCGACAACTATGACTGATCCCATGGCATATACCGTTGGGCTCCAACCACAATTCACTCAGCTCCAACCACAGTTCACCTCTTTCAATCCTTACCAGCAGCAGATGCAGCAGGAGGCGGCTCAAGCTGAATACTTCCGCCAGCAGCAGGAACTCCTCCAACAGCAACAAATGGCGCAACAGGCCCAACTCCAACAGGAGGAGTTTATGCGACAACAGATGCTGTTCCAGCAGCAGCAACAGCAGCAACAACAACAAAATCTATTCGCACAACAGCAACCCTTGATGGCGCAGCCTACTGGATTTGGGTGGGTGATTTGTGTTCTTCCATCTAGGTTATCGATCTAATGAAGTACAACAGGTCTAATAATCCTTTCGCCCCTCACCCCGTGTCACCTCCGATATCACAGTCCAATCAAGGTCCTCCGCAGTTCAATCTGCAAGGGACGTACGATACCCACAACGCCAATAATCTACAGAACCTCAGTCAACCACCGTCCGCGCTATCGCAGTCACCGTCCCCTGGACCCTCCCAGCAGCAGTATGGACGGCCATTTGCGGTCAAAACCAAGGCGAACGAGAACCAAGAACTCGCGAACCTTTTTGCAGATCGGGACGGTGGTCAGGATACATTTGGAAATGTCGGGCAGTTGAGGTATGTTGCGTTTTTAATATTTCTAGCTTGTTCAGTAATTGACCTGGCTTCCCAGATATGGACATTCCAATGCAGGTCGCCTAGTAGCTCAACAGACAGCTAACACAGGGCATAATCCATTTGCCATGCAACAACAGCAGCAGAGTAATGAACAGCCTTTCTTTAGTATATGATAAATATGTAGTACCGTTCCTTATTTGCGTAACCTTTGGATTTCAAATGTTTGTCGTCGTCCATTATATCCCTTTCTAACGAACGTTCACCTTTATGAGTACGTGTATGTCTGAATATCGAAGATGACGGCCATGCGTGTTAAAAGCAGAGCAGACCGATGCGCCCTTTGTTGAAATATCTAATCTCATCTCGTGATTGTATTTGCCATCAACCGAATTCGAAGCTTTTTTGACCACTCCCCTCACTGCGCAGGTTAACGCAGGTACAGTAACTGTCGGATAGGATGTCGCTCTCTTACTTCACTCTTCTCTTCGACGATGACGACAATCAACCAGAACTCCCACCTGGCTCTCCTCCAACCCGTGCGTCTCACTGATCATACTCGTTGGTCCATCAATTTCTCATTTGTCCATAGTGAAATTCGAAGGGCCCTGGTTAACCACTCAACTAATTCTCTCTGGATCCATTGGGCTCGTCTCCTTCTTGATATTCTCCTACTCAAGAACTCGGTGGCCCCTGCTATTTGCACCAAGAACCAAATTAAAGGGCACGTTCACCATTAGTTGCTCGCTTGTCTTGCCCCCTCACGCTCCACGTTAGGCTTTTCTCCACATGAGGCTCATGCACATCAAGCGTTCTTTGGCTGGATTCTGCCTACAATCAAGACCTCAGAGTTCACAGTATTACAGATTGTTGGTCTAGATGCTGCCGTGGTACGCATATTGCAACATTTGATTCCGCTGTTCGAACGATCTCATTCATGTGTGCCCAGCTACTAAATTTCTTCAAGATGTCATTCTATCTATTTTCCGTCTGCTCTTTCTTCGCTGTCACTGCATTGATGCCCTTGAACTGGAAGGTAGGCTCGCGTCCGTATTTCACGTTTTCTCGTGTCAACATCACTTTGCTCAGCACAACAAACGATTGGGAGACGACAATGATGGCAATGAACCAGATGATGACTGGAACTCACTCTTCGTGTCATACTCCTTCGAACCGCCGAAGAACTCCACGCTCCCTACTGACGATAGTTGGCTGGGTCTCATTTCCGACGCAAACACGTATCTCTCTGTCCACTTGGTCTTCACATATCTCTTCACCGGCCTCTCCCTCTATTTCATCTACAAAAACTATCGCCGCTTCATACGATCTCGACAACTCTTCTCCCTCGAACTAGTGCACTCCATCCCTGCCCGCACAGTAATGGTCACGAACCTCCCCCAACATTTACGCGGAGAACGGCCGTTGGCAGAATACTTTGAGAGCATGAACATGAGCGTGGAGAGTGTGTCCGTGGTTCGTGAGGTTGGCAGCTTGGAACGTCTTTTGAACAGGCGAACGCGGGCTTTGTTGAAGTTGGAGAAGGTGTGGGCCGCGTATGTTGGCAATCCCAGCACAGTGGAAGAATACGACCCCGAAAACACGGCAGTCGTCAACCTGATCGAACCCGACACGGAAAGTGGACCGACTACTCGATTGGTTGTGCCTCATAGACAACGACCCACGATACGACCAGGGTGGTTCAAACCCAAGGTTGATGCGCTGGAGTATCTGGAAAAGCAATTCACTGAGATTGATGAGATAGTCAAGAGAAGAAGAAAGACGGGAAAGTTCAAAGCGACAAGGACCGCTTTCGTAACCTTTGAAAAGATGTCCAGTGCTGTAAGTGAATGCATCACAACTGAATCAATGAAAGTCTTACTGATTCATCGCAGCAAATAGCCCTTCAAACTGCTCACGCGCCAAATCCTTTCCAATGTATAACCTATGCTTCCCCAGAGCCCAGAGACATCATTTGGGCCAACATGACGCCCTCCGACCACAGTCTTCGTGCAAGGGATATCTTGATCTTGGCTGCGATTGTAATGCTATTCTTCTTCTGGGTTATTCCAATCGCTGCGCTTGCTAGTCTTCTCTCCTATGAGGAGATTAAGAAGACTCTACCGTGGCTGGCCGGCTTGATAGATCAAAACGACAAGATTCAAGCATTGGTACAAAACTCATTGCCTTCTGTTGCAATGATCACGTTGAACGCTTTGTTACCTTTTGCACTCGAAGGTCAACGATCCTGCTAATTTTTTGCTCAAATGCTCATGTGCGTCTGCAGGTCTGACTTATTTGCAAGGATATCGAGCGCGCAGCTGGATAGAGTATTCTCTACTGAAGAAGTGAGCATTTCCTTTGCTACAACGTCCCATATCTTATTGATCTTCGTAGATATCATATGTTCCTTCTTGTCAACGTTGTGTTTATATTTCTGGTTGCCAGTACTTACTGGCAACTCGTTCGAGATCTGGCCAACTTCCCAGCCAAGATACCAGAAAAACTTGCAAAGTCACTGCAATCCGGCCGTGCTAGGTTTGTTTGGGTTTTGGGTTTTGTCTGAAGAATGTTTTCTAATCAAGATCGTAGGAATTTCTTCCTCTCTTATGCGATCTTGCAAGGTTCATTTATTTTACTCTCAACATCACAGTCACTAACATATCCGCATAGGTTTGGGTATCATGCCCTTACAACTTCTGAATCTCGGAGTGATAGTACCTCGAATTGTGATGCGAATTTTACAAAAACCCCTAGAGGTGTGTTGGCACATGAAAGTCCTTTGACCGACCATTATCATTGACTAGCTTTCAGATTACGCTGAATTGAACGCACCACCTATGATCAATTATGGTGTCGTTTATCCTCAGGCTATTCTAATGTTCACCATAACGATGCTGTACAGTGTTGTACAACCCCTTATCGTCATATTTGGAGCCATATACTTCGGTGTAGCCTACGTTGTGTACAAGTACAAATTACTATTCGGTACGTTTGAGCAGTCCTCTATAATGCCTAATTCTGTGCGGTTAACGTCTCACATCAGTGTTCTACAAACCTTACGAATCCCAAGGTCAAGCCTGGCCATTGACATATGTTCGCCTCATATGGGGTGTATTAATCTTCCTCGTATTCATGACCGGCTTTTTCCTCCTCTCGCAATCCTTTGTGCTTTCTTCCCTTCTCCTTCCCCTTCTAGCCGCTACAGTCATCTGGTCGTGGTGGTTGCACAAATCACTGACGCCACTGAGTGACTATGTCAACCTGAGCTCGGTGTTCGAGGTTGAACGGGGCGAAGAATCAGCCGACGTTGCGAGATTGAAATTGGGACATCCCGTTACCTGGTCTCAGAGGTCGGTCTCTTTACAGTTCCCTAAGATCGACTTCTAAACTTGTAATATTATTCTAGTAATCTGAACCGGCGCAGATATGCTCAAAACGACGACACATTATACGTTGCACCAGAGGACGAAAGAACGGATTATGTGAGTGACACCGTTTTCGTTCTTCTCAAGACTAACAGTTCTGCATCAGTCCCAGCCACCGATGGCTAACTGGTATCACGGCGTCCTAAAGTGAGTCGACGACATCAAGTTCCTGATCATTAATAACCTTCTTGCCAGCACCGGGAAACGGCGCTACGGACATCCTGCACTCAACGGTGTACTGCCCGAACCATGGCTTCCCTTGAAGAAAGGTCAAACCCTGACCACCCACGAACAGCGCCATAACGGTAGTCCTCGACAAGGCAATGACTCAGGCCAAGCTGTCGTTCTCACCCTTCGAAAGCGACCAAGCATGATGCGCAAGAGTCGTGTCATGTCAGTTCCCTTACCAACACCTGGATCTGCTGGAGAGAGCTCCAATCCTTGGGAAGACGCGCAATCCCCGGTGACAAGACAGAGTACTCTTCATCATCGGCTCAGCTTTGACCATGCCACCGGTGTCATTATGATGCCCGATGACGATAACTGGCTTGCAGAAGATACTGATAGTGATGTAGAGGAATATGGGGTTGAAGATGGGGATCATGTCCCGAGACACACTGAACCCTCTGTTGAGGCACACGAAGCGGTATCAGAAGACGAAGAGAGTCCAGTAGCAGCCAGTCCGTCTCGAACGTCTCGATATGGAACCTACTTCCATCATCCAGAGAGGAGAAGACAAACTATACCTGGTGCATTCCCGAGACCTTCGTGAGTGGGGATGTTTACCAGGAGTGTGATAATACATGGGCTTGATCTGTTTGCAGCGGAGATTTGGTGTACTGTACAACCATATATACTTCTATCCACGTCGATATACTTAGGCTATACCCTACTATGAATTATATCCTGTTATATTCCACAACTTACAAGCATTTCACTCGTCTAAAGAAAGAGCCTCATTTTGATACAGTGCAGAAAGCTAACGCTACAGTTTATTCTATTAGTTTACATGACGAGGCTAATAGTACAGAGAGGTCAGTACATCAAGTACGGAATTTAGAGTATAATGATAATGAGAATATTTGAGATCGACTAGAGTCTAGACGATACATCCACCACCCGCACATCCTACCCACGCATTGAAATTGAACTGCTGAGGTGTTTCAACGAACTCGAAGCCTTGACTAGCTGCATCGAGTTCCATCACAGTATCGTCTCCACGTTGCACCACCGCTCGCATGCTCACAGAAGGCATTCCGTCCGGAACAGAAATAGGGATCGTGAGCTTGGTGAGGCCAGCAGGGACAGTAAACGTCTCTTCGGCAATTGACGCAGTGGAGTTGGAGTTGGAGGAGTTGGAGGAGGATGGGACGACCTGCAAGGTGACATTGGCGGGTGCAGAGAGAACAGTGACAGCCCATAAGGCATCAAGCACCTGAAGGAGGTCAGCTTGTTGAGATCAACTTCGATACGGAAAATAAACGCACAAGTTCACTACCTGGTACGCTGCCAACACTGTCTGATACCGCATTCGCAGCAGCAGGATGTGTGCGGGACCACATCACGACACGCTCTTCGTCCAATGGTACAGAGGGATACGAGCCGTTTTTGAATGCAGCAGCGTAGTACGAGGTTAGAGAGAGCCATGCTAAAAGCGAGAAACGATAGGACGGTTAGTACGTTCAGGGACAGTGAGGAAGGGAAACATGTACGAACCAGTATGATTCATGCCATCCGTCCATGCTTCACTCCCGGTTGGCAAAGCGCCTTCGATAGGGCCCACATAGTGCGATTCTCCGTAGTCATTCCACGAAATTATTTCGACAATGTCAACCTGATCAGAGATGGAAGGTTGTGTCGATGTCGTGGTCGTGTTCGAATCGTTCACGAGGGGTTCTTGAGCAGGGATCAGGGATTCCCAGCGCTTGGAGTAAAGGTGCTGATCTGCGATGTAGAGGAACTGTATAGAAAGTAATTGATCAGAACAAAAAAAAGAACGATGTGAATGTCAGCCTACGTTTTTATTGAACGAGTTTTTACCAAAGTGAGTGAAGAACCATGGGGAAACAGCAGCTATGTATACATTGTTTGACGCAGACCCGGAAGAAGCATTGAGGAATTGACTGTCCGAATCAGTTGAGCCGATGAAACTGCTGAGAGCGTTCTCTAGGCTTTGTAAACCAGAGGCGGTGGACGCAGTAGATGGTTGGGTGTCGTTTGAGCCAGAGAACTTGCCGATCGCGTTGGTGGTGGTGTTTATACCGAGAAGATTCTTGAGAGTCGAAGAAAGGGTGCTCGAAGATGAACCGGTAGAATCAGTTGTCAGCTCGACGGGCCATCCACCATTCCACTGATATTGCATGAGGAATGTCAATAAGGCCACATGGGTACATCTACAGAGAATACGCACATTGAACGTTCCATCCACAACTCCCTGAAACTGGGACATCTGTGTCGGACTGACGAAAAAGGAAGGGACGAAAGTTATTTTCCCTTGCAGATCGGGATGTTGGGCAAACTGCGTCCGCCAGCCATCAGATACTGAGCCTTGACCGAATGTACAAGATTCGCCAGCAAAAGTCGAAACAAGTGGCAGTTGGGTGGCAGATCCGCGGGAGTATCGAAGTTGGTTAGGATGTGAAAGATACGTGGTAACGAGAGCACGCAAAGAACTAGCATCGTTGACTGTTGAGCAAGGAAGGATACTATAACAATGTGAGCTGGGTAAAATTGAGGGAAGCAAGGGACGTACGACATGTCCAGAGAAAGAAACATCTTGAAATCCAGAGAAGAGTTTTGGGCAGCGGCATAGCTGTACAAGATTGAGTAAGTAATGATATGCTTGAATAACTGGCTGAACGTACGCGTCTGCAACCCTCGCCGGTTGCCAATCGTCACTCCCCATATTGAGTGCAAAACCGTCTATGCCAGATGCATGGGCCAATTTGATGTCATTGAGCCAGTCTTGAGAGGTGTAAGGGAAAGTATTTCCGACCATGTGGTGAGCAACTACATATTTATTCGAAGTCAAAGTCGTATTGTTGACCGTAGATGATGTCGCAGACACTGTCGAGCTAGCTCGAGTAGAAAGTCGTGAAAGAGTGAGGTCCGTGAAGGGAACTGGAAGCGCAAGCGCGTAAGTAAAGAGCGAAGAAATAAAGAAAGTAGAGGTCCGCATGTCGTTAAAAGTCGTAAGGCTCAGCCAAGTTGGAAGGAAAATTGAAAGAAATATGGAGTTTACCCGTTTTAAGTAGTTTTTTGAAAGTACAATGGCGAAAAGAACAATGAGGAGTGGCAACAAGGGTACTTCCAAATACAACCAAACAAACCCCTATTTCTCACCAAGGAAAACTAGCGCCGGCGCTCTATTTTTATTTTCTTTGACTCTCAGGCTCATGAGGAGAACTATGGTTCATGGTCATACATTCCTCAGGTCATTCTCTTGATTCGAGTGTTCATTAACATTAACGTTTCGTGGGCTATGTCATAGATGCAAAATTTCAGACAAACGGTGTACGGCACTCAGTCGTTGAATAGCCTGCCAATATTTCGCCTAAATTATGATACCTCTCGTGTGCCCAACCATTTCACCTGAATGCATCAGCGACGTTGAGTTGATGTGTCTTTTTTCGATTTACGACGAATTCATCTAGCATGGGAGACATCAGAATCATGAATTCTACTGCACTACTACTTTTGACGAAACGTACAAACAAATCATACTAAACTCGTACCAAAAACAACATATACGCAAACTGGCACGCTGCCTCGATGAGTAGAAACGATATGCGACGTCGACGAAGCCCGGAGCTTATCGTAGTCGTTGAGCTGTTGAGAGCAGGATCTGGTAAAACCAGGGAGCGTAATGAACGAAGAAGGAAGAGTCCGTTCGCGAAGAAGAAGTAGAAGAAGATTATGTAGTACAACGCTCTGGAGAGATAGAGGTAGGACGAAAGGATCGTGAGGATCACCCTATGAGATTAAGTATCAGATAAAAGCAGAGGATTATCAAAACAACGAAAGTGCCCACCCAACGAATTTGTAACCAGAGTATGCTATGATATCGACCGCCTGCTTACTGGCTTGGACGTTGAGGAGATAGCACCCTATGTACACGAACAAGAAATCCACGATGACAACAGCTAGAGCTGACGATGCTGATTCGCCAAGTATCTGAACACGTATTGAGCACGTATTTGAAAAGAAGATTCAATACTATATACCTTTGGATGGAACCTAGATTGTAGACCTGAATGGAATGCCGATATGAGAATATATGTTACAAACGCCATAACTAACGTGGCGAATCAGTAAGCTACACAATGTACGAAGGAGCTCGGACGTACGCGGTATGTAGAGATCAGGGCTGTTGATATCTTCTCGTGGGTCCTGATACTCTGCCTGACCTTGCTCAGAGCGATGAACACGCCGAGACCACGACTTGTGAGTCCACGGAAAGACAACGAGCTTGAGTTTGTGTATGACATATGAGTTCGATACATTGAAATGATGCTTGATGCTGGAAAGAGGAATGATCCCTCCAAACTACGACAAAGCCAATGAGTAACACGTCTCAGACACAACAGTATGTCGTACGTTTTTCTGAACATATTCCTGGCCAGCTGCAACAGCACTACTCCCAAGTTGCATCCCGAACTGAGCCGTAGCATCGTTCACTCCCCAGGCCGCGAAATCTGGCTGGGGAACAAAGGACGGCTGGTGTGGTTGATGAGGCGGATGTAGTGAGTGTTGCTGTTGCTGTTGGGAATGTTGAAAGGGAGAGGTCATGTATGCTGGCACATGTTGCTGCTGCTGCGGCATGGCAGATTGAGATTGTTGTTGTTGACCTGGGCCAGGCGAAGACGAAAACCGCTGGTAACCATTGGGCGAACCAGGTGTAGAAGGAGGTTCTGGAATGTAAGCTGGGTGAGTGGGGACTGGATGACGAAGAGGAGGAGGAGATGACATGTCCAATAAAACAAGAGCGCGTTTTGGTGGAAAGAGAGTTTATGTGGGTAAACAGGTGTAACCCTAATTCTAACCCTAACACGTCACATAAAAGGAATCACAGAATTCCACTTTAAATTTCTCCCAAACACCATGTCCGCGTCCAAGGTCAAGGTGACTTCCTATCCTGCCATTGCAAACGCGCCTCTCGTAGGCCTAGCTGAAGGCAGTGGTACCTTTAACAACCTTCACCTCGCTGGACTCGTTCTTTTCGTTCCATGGTTGTTGAAGAGACTGCTTCCGCTCGTCAACCGCGGTGGCTTCAAGACGTATCTCTTCCTCCTCCTACTCACAGGTTTGCCCACCACCCTCGCTTACTGGATGGTTATGAGCCGCATTGGTGCTCGTAAAAACGAGAAAGTTCAGCTTCCAGGGAAAAATATCGAGGAGTATATCACTATTAAAGACCCTGAGCTGAAGAAACTCTACAACGGCAAGGAGAAAATCCCTATGCAGGTCTTTCATGATGCTCATTTTGACGGAAAGATTGACTTTAACGGTTCGTTCTCTTTTGACACGTCAATGGTATTATATATGTACTCAATACTTCAAATCATGTAGGTGACGTTCTCGAAATCATGGAACAACGACACGACTGGTCCAAGTTTGTCATGACTTGGACCCTCCTGAAATACGTCCTCACCGTCTTGATACCCGACGTGATCACCCACTCTCGCGAACAAGACTCGGATCAGGTCACAGAGCACTACGACCGAGGGAACGACTTCTACTCATGGTTCCTCGGTCCCCGTATGATCTACACCTCCGGAGTCGTCCTCAACCCTGAGGTAAAAGAAACCCTCGAGCAGCTCCAAGACAACAAACTCGCCATCGTCTGTTCGAAACTGAACCTCAAACCAGAAGACAGGTTACTCGACATTGGCTGTGGCTGGGGAACCCTCACCGCTTACGCCGCGAAGAACTTTGGCTGCGACGCGACCGGTGTCACGCTTGCCAAAAACCAAACCGAGTTTGGCAACAACAGAATCCAAGAGAACGGCGTATCGTCTGACAAGGCTCGTATTCTCTGCTGCGACTTCCGTGAAATCGCGGAGAAGAAGCCCAGCGGAAGCTACACCAAGATTGTTTCGCTCGAGATGGCCGAACATGTTGGTATCAGGCGCTATCAGACTTTCCTCCGTCAAGTCTACGACCTTCTCGACGACGATGGTATCTTTGTCTTCCAGGTCGCAGGAATCCGTCAGTGTTGGCAATATGAGGATCTCATCTGGGGTTTGTTCATGAACAAGTATGTCTTCCCTGGTGCCGACGCCAGCTGTAGCTTGGGATGGGTTATCAACCAGGTACGTACCCGATTGATTATCCATTCATGTTTGATCTACTCGCTCATCCCCTGTGTAACTGTACCTAGCTCGAAAAGGCAAACTTTGAAGTCAAGAATATTGATGTCCTCGGTGTCCACTACTCTGCCACGCTTCACCGCTGGTATGAAAACTGGCTCTCCAACCATGACGAGATCGTTGCCAAGTACGGCGAGAGGTGGTACAGGGTCTGGGCTTTCTTCCTCGCATGGGCTACTATAGCGAGCAGGTAAGTCCAATGCATTTGTTCGAATGTTTCTTTTCTCTAAACTGTTCCGTGCTATGTAGGCAAGGAAGTGCCTCGGTTTTCCAAATCACCTTGCATAAAAACTTGAATGCCTATCACCGCATTGAAGGTGTCAAGTCCCATGCTTCTATCCATGTCAAGCTTGAAAAAGAGCCCGAGTGCGTGTTTAACCTCCTCCTCTAGTTAACTAATTCATGAACATTTTCAACTTCTTCTAGGCTTATACTATGAGCTTTCACTCCAAGGCAGGGGATGTGATAGAGGAATGTGAATCTAGGTGGATGGGTCAAGGTACTCTTTGCTTGAAAGAAACTATGTAGCCTGCAGGAGTGATGTAAGGCCTCGAGACTAGTAATGATGATGATAATGATTCTGAATCTAGAACCGCGTCTGATTCTAATAGACAAAGGACTTATACGAGTTGGCTGTAGTTTCGGGATCTCGACTCTCGCGTGATACTCGTTGTGAGACTTCAACGTATCGTCCCAGTAAACAACTTGGTTGAAGCAAGTGCGAAATTCATAGATTCGAAGAAGACTTTATTCTTCGAGAGAGATTCCATTCAGCCAGAATATAGATTTAGTTTGGGGTCCTGGTAGTGGACGCAAGTGTTCTATCTATAAGAACAAGGACGATAAGACTAAGCTCATAGACTGAAATTGAACGCGCGCGCACATTAAGGGCATAATATAACCTTGCGCGTATTACGCAGGTGGATACATTTCCTCCTTCAATTCGATTCCTGGAAAAGTTGAATATGAGTTCGACTCAAACTGGTAAAAGGAACGAGCATGAGATACTTACCCAGCTCCTCCCTGAGTCCCTTGAGTTCTGTCAGGTATGCTTCATACTGTGTTTTATTCTCCACCTTCTCCTTGATACCCTCGAAAATTCGAACAGCAGTAGAGTAATCATTCACCCTCCTTGCCGCTTTCACAGCAGCCTCGATGACTTCTGGACTCGGCACCAGGTCATGCGCGAAACAGTTGTTGAGCCCACGTTGTAGTTCGAACAGGTCTTCAGCGTTTTGGAAGAAGGAAACGTAGCGGGCGGAGAATTGCTCGAATGATTCTTGGGCGTGCGCGTGGGCGAAACGAGCGAGTGTAGGGGTTCGAGTGGCTAGAGAAGGTCGAGCTGCTGCTTTGAGAGCGGTGGTGAGGGCTGGGCGAAACATTTTTGAAGAAGGAGCAAGTGTTGGTCTATGTTCAAGAATCAAAGAGGGTCGGAAAATATTGGAGGAAGCCGGAAGCGGTCGGTCTGGATTTCTATTCTGGAACGCGTTCTCGGCCTTCGGGCCGCAACTCACCATCACCATCAACAGCGACCACCACCATCCCAACTTCGAGCAAGATGTCCCGCCCAATGAACGATGATGAAGTGCTCAACGAGCTTAATAAGATGGTGATCTTGAAATATGAATAACTAACGGCTGCCGCTCATAAATAATGTCTGCTGTTTAGGTCGCTTTCATCAAGCAAGAGGCACTCGAGAAAGCACGGGAAATCAAAGTCAAGGCTGATGAGGAATTCGCCATCGAGAAGGCCAAGCTAGTGAAGCAGGAGCAGCTTGCTATTGATGCTCAGTACGAGAAGAAACTCAAGGGCGCTGAGGTGTCACAAAAGATGTATGCGTTTCCCCGCATCCAGGTGTCATCTATTCATGTCTCTTCTAGTGCCCAATCAACACTCACCAATAAATCTCGTCTCCGTCTACTTCATCGTCGGGAGGAACATCTACAAGATCTATTCTCTACATGCCGCAGCCAAGTCGCTACTCTCTCCTCATCTAATTCAGGTATTGGTTCTCATATCTCGATGCTACTCGGAAAGGTTCAATCGCTATTCTTTAGATGCGTACTCCGAGTTCCTTGTCGGTGTTCTATCTCAAGGTTTTCTCTACTTGATGGAGCCTTCGGTCGTCGTACATTGCCGCAAATCGGACGTTGATGTTGTGAATGAAGCAGCATCCCAGGCTGCCGGGAGATATAAAGAGACATCTGGGAGAAGCGTCAATGTCGAGGTCAAAGGAACTCTGAGCGATGACATGTAAGCCGACGAAAACTCACTGGATGCTCTAACTCATGTCTTGAACAGTGCTGGAGGCGTGAAGCTTGTTTCGGGTTCCGGGAGAATCACTCTTGATAACACACTAGATGAGAGATTGCGCCTACTAGAGGATCGAGTAAGCCACTATCTACTACTCATCTGGACGACCATTAATTGCCCATCCCTAGATGCTTCCCGAAATCCGCAAAGATCTGTTTGGGCCAAATGAGAATCGCAAATTCTACACATGAACTGCGCTTTTGGATGAAGGTGGCATTCCCTCATACAAACTCAATAATGTTTCTACCGTCATGGACCTTACGACTAATCAATACGAACCACACTTTGTGTTCCTCGTCAGTACGCTGGAATCACTGTTTCATTTCATGTGTTCGAGCCCAACATACAATATGTAATAAATACATCTTCAACCTTCAAGCTCAAGGGCCGCCTTGCAGTGCTAGTATGTTAGCCACAGCATGTTCAGCAGCGCTCATCAGTGCTCCATGAGGGTTGCCCATAGGGAGTCGCGGCATCTAAAAAATTCAGTCATTTTCAATGCTCCTTGGCTTTGATACTTGTACTCACAATTGATGCCTGCAATTCGACATACAACTTATCAGCCTATAATCAACAATGAAAGTTTGATGCACCCACATCAATTACAAAGAGGTTATCCGTTCCCATTACTTTCACATTTTCATCCACGACCTGCAGAATGCTGTTGGAACCAACCCAATGGTTGGAATCCATAGTGCTCTGTCGTCGGATCTTCAGTAATTGCAATCAACGTCCAAACTACGAGGGACATACACGATCGTACAGATTTACTGTGGGGACGCAAATCAGCCTGTTTGTGTCTATCTCTGCGTGAATCTGATGAATCTCACCGTATTCTTCCATGGTCATCGTATCATCGGGTGTGATCATCGTCATCCCAGGAACTAGTACGTAGTGTCATTGGGTCTAGTTTCGAGTAAAACAGTCTGTCGACCACATACCGCTATCCATATTAGAGATGATGTCTTTGAGACCTTGCAGAAGGACAGGCTCGTCACCTAGAATTCGTCAGTGGATGAGTATGTTACTGATCGACTGGCAAGCTCCTTCATCCATACCGGGATCTTCGAACCATGGTGCTACCAGCGGCTGCGGCCTCAAACTTGCATCGATACCGATACGTCCGCGAGAAGTAATTCCGGTAGATCTAATGAGAAGGAGTAAATAGTGCGAACGCCATGATGTATAAGATGGATGAAGCTCACAGATAAGCTGTTATAGTAAAGATTGTGCTATATTGTATGTGAGCCTAGTATTGAGTAATGCATTCAAGGAAACTCGCCTGGCATTATAAGTCATCGTAGTGTTGATCGAGGCGGCTCCAGGACGAACAGTTCCTTGTAGCTATTAGGATAGACGAATTTGATAACGAGGGAAACATTCGAAGCAAATGATTACTCACATATCTGACCACATTATCAGTGATACCACCGTAAGCTCGCCAGAAGTTCAGCCTTTTGAAGGATGTTAGAAGCTGGGCCGCAGTCACGCTTGAAGAAACACGAACCTAGGTGAAGCTTGAGCTAGAACTCCTGACTGATTCTCGAGATACTGAGCAGCGTCAGCTGGACGAGGATCTGCCCACACCGTTGCCCAGTTGTCGTATGCATCGATAGATGGTTGAGTGAAAACCAGCTATACATTCAACTGTGAGCATGAAGCACAAGGGATTATTGGCACATAATGAAACGAACGTTTATTGAAGGATTATCAGACACCTGTATCATTTCAAGGAAATCAGCTTCGAAGGGAAACCTGGACGAATTTGGGACACTGACATTGTAGCCCACTGGTAAGTCAATCCAATCACTTTGCGGTGGCATCTGAGGTCCGTAAGTAGGATCGTTGCTCACGATATCCAACATATCCGAAGGTCCTATTCCACTCAAGAAGAGAATCCTCGGCGAGCCATAGGAGCCAGCGGATAGAATGACTCTGCCATTAGGGTTGAGGGGTACATATCCATTGGGTCCAATAGCCGTGTTGTTTGTTTGAACTCCAAGAATCGTCGAACCATTGCGGACTACACTCGAAGCGTACGTATACATTTCCATTTTGAAGTTTGAACGTGCTTGGGCGGTTTGAAGGTATGTGGCAACTGGTCCTCCACGTTTTCCGTTGATGAACTGCAAGATACTTTACTGTCGTTGTAACGGCAGAAGATGACGGCGCAAGTACTCACATCATAGGCACTATAACCATACACATGGTCTTTGTAGTTTGGATTGTCGTTGATAGTGATATTGCTGTAGCCCTGACCCTCCAGCAACTGACCCACAACCGAGTAAACTTGTTCCAGGTATCGATCGCCATCCGTTGATGGATGATCTGTACTGGGGAGCCGCTCCTGCATCATGGACACATACTGGTCATGGTTGCCATTACTCCAAGACGCAGGCCAGCCTGTTGCTGTCGAAAAGTCATCGGCGGTTGGTATCCAATACAACCTGAATCGTGTATAGTATTGAGACCGATGCGATATTATCAAGAAATGTGCGACTCACGCTCCATTCACAGATGTACCACCGCCGACCAGACATCCAGCAAACACCGTGATATCTAGAGTAGGGTTGAAGCTTACGAGCAATTAAGTCAACATTTCACTAACCACTGCACCACCAGAATTCGTTTGAATCGGTAAACATTGTTTCGAAAAGGCCCGGAATGTCGAATTTTGTGAACTGTCAAAATACACGATAAGCTGAAATCCAGGCTTGATTGAAAGGGACTGACATTATATCCTTCAGCCCAAGTAGGTCCATATCTTCCTCCTGTCTCCCATGTACTTGGTCCTCCTCGCTCAAGGAGAAGTACCTTTTTACCAGCTTCGCTCAACCGATCTGCTGCAATGATACCGCCGGGACCAGCACCAACAACTAGATTTTCCAGTGAGATTAGATTAGAACATTTAGTGTATTTAAGAGCGTAGAAGGCACGGACCAATATAATCATAAGGGGTAGGCTGATACGGGTATGTTCAATAGTGAAACTACACTGGGACAATTATCATACACACCGCAACAGTAGGTGAAGAAGTTGTGGTTGATGTCGTTGTCGTTGTCGTTGTCGTTGTCGTAGTAGTAGTGCTTCCTCCGCTAGATCCAGTACCTCCTGCTGCCCAGTTATTATAATCCTCGGCCGAGGCATGAGCAGCGGAAAAATTGGAACCGTAGAAGCCGACTTTGGATTGTCAGTTTGGCTGAGATAACGGTGCTGAGGCAATAGCTCACAGTCAGTATGTTCTTGGAAATCGGTATTGATATCAGAAGGATCATCTTTGTGGGGAAGGTCAGCTACTGACAAGATTTCTGTGGATATTAACCTACCAACTCCAACAGAAGAAAATACCCATGCAGGTGCAACAAACGCGTTGGTGTTGAGACTTCCACCATCCCAGACTATGTTCGAGTCAATGCCGTGTTCTAATCAGTTTATGATGAATAATACTACCTGTACAATTCTGGCAACGGTAGACCCATTTATAGTGTGTTGAGTTCACTTTTGTCGAAGGAAGGTTGGTAATGATAGGTCCTGCGTAGGGGCTACATTTTCCAGATCAAACTAGGACCGAGTAGTAAGGGGACGCGATCGAGGAACATACACTGGTTGAATATAGTCCCTGCAAAACTCATCAGTGACGCAGAAGGACGAAGTACGTTTTCACATACGTGGCAAAACGATTGGTGCCCATCACAGTATCTCCGTTGGCCCACACCATCAACAATAGATTATCCACCATTTCACCACCAGGAGAGACGCCAGCCCAACCTGTGGCAATTGGCGCAACGATTTCACCGATGAATTCGGTTGATCCTGCAGAGATTGGTGGAAAAACGTAGCCATGGGTGACCTGTCCAACATGTCAATATCGAAGATGCTGTGCTTGGAACAATTGCACTCACTAGATGCACTGGATCAGTTATTCCCTTTGAGAGTTGTGAGCAGTGAAAATCATTCGAAAGTAGAGCGTTAGAACTACCCAAAACGTGATACCGTTGTCGGGGTCTACATATTCTGTAGCAACTTGGGCAAAACCTAGAACCAAAGCGTCAGACTTGGTCCCAGCAAAATGGTGGGAAGAATTGTTAGAAAATACTGACCACCTCCGATGAGCGAGAGGATACTCAGTACTACGCTTGATACTAGCATTGTGCAAAGCGAGTACAGCGGACACAAACCGGGTGTTTCTAACCAGAGCAAATCGTCAAATTTAAGTCAATCGCCAGCCTCTTTGAACTTTGAAGTGGCATACGACAAGACCAAGATGAATGCGAGGAACCTCCGATTCTACTCCCGGAGTCTATCACGTTCCTCAAAGCGTTGGCATGGACGAGACAGAGATGTCATTGCTTTCAAAGGGCATGTCCAGCATTACAGGTTCAAAACACGGATAAGAGTCGGAACTGCGTCTCCGCGTGATGTTGGGTTGCGGTTTGTATGATCAGCACCAGGAGAAATTCTGAATAGTGCTAGCCCAAGAGCCATCCGTCCTCATGCGACAGATAGTAGGCATTGAATTACTTATCTGAAGTGTCTAACGCGTTGTTGGACTCTGCAACCGATATAAAGCCGATCAATTGCCACTGCTATAAGACTGAAATTCGGTCTGAAAATACGCAAAGAACGATGTTTATACTTACCACTGAAGATATGTTAACTTTTGAGCAGTGTGCATCTCTTTCTCGCATATGTTGACGTGATAATAAAGTTCTCCTCCTGCTGAAGTTCCTTCTCCCTATGTAATCAGGCGCTGTAGATTTCACGTTCTATTCTTGGTTTGTGAGCCTTGATTTTTATAGTCAATGTCTATCCGAGTTGTAGACATAGACCCTCAACTCACGTTCAAAATCTTACTTCCACTGGTATTTTGATACTACTCACTGGACCATTGAAGCATTTTTGGACACGGTGACGCAGCAAACGCTTTTTTGGGAAGAGTAGAACATAGTTGCGGTAACCGACCTCCC
Source organism: Lentinula raphanica (assembly GCA_027919835.1). NCBI lineage: Eukaryota > Fungi > Basidiomycota > Agaricomycetes > Agaricales > Omphalotaceae > Lentinula > Lentinula raphanica. The sequence goes on from JANVFP010000052.1 coordinate 50,631, forward strand.
TTTGCTAATATTGGACTTCAAGAACGAAGATGAGATGAGTCGCGGAGACTTCAGTTGCAATTTGTGAGAATTCGAAGAAGGTCGGATTAATTTCGAAGGGTATAGCATCGCGAAAACGTGGAGTAAGTAAACCGGTTCCGGATTGAAGGTAATGTAAGTCGCGTGTACAATGCACCAGGTACGTCTATGTAGGAGACCAACATCAACTGTGAAGAAAAGAAGTGATGTGAGTGTTTAAGCCAACTGTTCCGTATATGAAATGTAACGTACATTATCCGCTGTGCACGCAAGATGACCCACCGACCACTACAACTCACCCAGTACTATTCTGGAAGTACCACCAGAAGAGCCAGCATTTTTTCCAAGCCATTGAAGCACGGGACTCTCCTGACTTTCACTTCCCCATAGGTAATACATGGCCCGACCCTTCATGACAGAAATGTGATGCGGCAGGTATCGAACGATACCCGTGGTGAGTAGGATGAAGGTCGTTAAGAAGATGATCACTATACGTCGAATAGAAGGCGTAAGAATCAGGTTTGAAACTTCTTGCATTTCTGAAACGCGTTGAGGGAGTGGATGACAAGACATACAGAGCAAAAGCTTCTCCCATGGCTCAAGCATAGCAAGCGAGAATGTTCCTTCTATCCACATGTGCACTCGCCAAATGAGGTAGGCTACCTTGGATTGGGATTTGGGAGGACGAAAGGCTTTGAGGTCCGGACGCGCGGGAGGATAATTGGATGGGATGTCAGGAATCATTCTCAGCCGTGGTGGTCCTTTGGGATGCTGGCTAAGTAGCGGGAAGGATGATGGCGGTAAGGAGAGAAGAGTTCGTCAAGGAAGAACAAAGCTGTAAAGCAATAAACTAAGTGGAATTGAATATTGATTACCTTTTTTGGTAACAACTGCGCAGGCTTTCGTGGCTGACTAATAGAGCGCTTATTGAACTAGAGTTCGCGTACCCCGCGGGACCCATGGCTGGCAATGAACATTCTCTTCTACATGACCTTTAGAATGAACTCGAGGTACTCTACTTCTGCGATAAGCAATGTATGATCATCTCATTCGAGCAGTTGCTTCAACTTATTTTTCAAAACGACTATAGTTTAGTCAACGAAGTCACATAAGTACTTAGAGAAAAAGAATGAAGAATGAGAGATACGATGCGTAGCAGTACACTTTTTTACTCTTCTTCTTCAGCTCCATCAGCTCCTTTGGACGCGACTTCTTCAGCCTCCCCCACAACCTCAGCATCTTTTGCTTCATGTGTAACGCCAACTTCGCCTTTTGCATGTACATCACCCTCACTCTCTTCGTTGGTATTGTTTTTTTCTTCCAACGAGTCTGTAGTGTCCACATTCTCTGAGACAGCAGGTTCAGTCGAAGAGGCCGGTGCTTCCATCGTAGGTTCACTTATGTGTGATTCTTCACTCGTCTGTTCCACTTCAGAAGAATCCTTCTTGTCCTCCGCCGTATCCAGTTCCACTGCTGGAGTTTTGTCCTCCTCTTTGATGTCACTTGGGAGCGAAGCACTAGCTTCCTCTTGCACTTCACCATCATCACCATCCACTTCCTCTCCCGCAACCTCAATCTTCATGTCCACCGGAGCCGAATCTGAAGGCGCAGTTGAGGACGAAGGAGTCACCTCTGGTTCTACGTGCTCCTGCTTTTCTTCTTCTTCTGCAACTATCTCTGGTTCTTCTGGCACAGGGACTACAGGTTCTATGGGAGCTGGAACTTCCTCTGGCTTGGAGGTAGTTGTTTCCGCAGGTGATTCAGATGATTCTTCCTCTGAAGACGACTCCGAGGATGCAGCTGGGGTTTCTTCGGATGATATCTCTGGCGGCTGTGACTCTGATAATGAAGGAGGCGGATTCGATGATTCAATAATAATAGGGTCAACAGCAGCGGGTGCAGGTGTAGCATCCGACTCGGAGGCTTCAGCTAACTCCACCTGAGCTCTCCCACCTGGAGATTTGCTCAACTCGTCCACGAATGTGCTCGCGTCACTGAGAACCATTGTGTCTGTTCGGGTTCGGCCAAGCTTTCTCCCAGTACCAGCGGGACTACTGAACCCAGAGTCCAAAAGAGGGACGGATGCGTTCGCTTGACCAGGTCCTGGGCCACCGTTATCGAGAATAGCATTCACAGCCTTGCCCTGCAAACTATCCTCCCTTTCCCCTTCTTCATCAAGACCGAGATGGACATCGAGATTGACCGCTGCAGCCTCCAACTTTGGCTCACTCGCAGTCATTCCTGCATCATCTCTGCCCCTCGCATATCCATCTCTGCTCGTGTCGTTGTCCTTACCCAAAGTTGGGATAACCAGGAACTCCTTCGGTACGAGTGACCACCTTCCTACCATCTCTTCGAACCGCCTGTACAAACTACTTTCTGCCTCGGCCTGTTCGAATAGCTCTCGGTGATGAAAGTAGGCATGAGCAAAGACACGTCCCAGTCTCCTTGCCAGACTCGAGAAGTGCCTGACACTAGGAGTGGGTATGGACAACCTGGAGGGGAAAGTCCGTGGAGAGTTGAGGAGAGCGGTGGCAGAATCAATGGTATGTAGGATGTAATCGATAGCACAACATTGTTCCACCATTCCGCCTCCGGGAAGGCCAGTATCGGAAGAGGAAGATGAGAAAGACGTGGATTCGTTGCCATGCGCGACACAGAGATAGAGCCATTCGCCAGCTTTCATCTGTGGACACGTCTGTCGGGTGCATTCTGTTTGTAGGGCAGTAATCAAAGGGTGTGTAAGGTCTTGCGCAAGCCGACTGGGAACCAATTCCTTTAGTATGCTCAATATCTCGTAGTCGTTTGGCCTTACCGCAGTTGCTCATAAATCCAGCAATTCTCATCGACGCCCTTGCCATCCTCTTTACCGGGTAAATTAGGTATACTAACAATTCTGTCGACGTTATGAACATCCTTTCTGATGACCAAGGAGATGTATTCTTGGAGTTGGAACGCGCTATCAAGCGAGCTGAGTGCCGGAAGTGAGGAATCTCCTGCAGCCGACTGAGGACCTGTGCCGTAGAACACATCAATGCGTGAGCCACGCATTGGCCTTGAGATGGGAGAAGAAATAGACGGTGGTCGAATTGGATCCGCGGTTGTCATTATTTGAGATTATCGGGTTCGACACAGACGAGGATCTGTTATTTGAGCAAAAGGTTCACTTGAATTAGCCTGGCTAAACGTCTTGTGGTTGATAAGTTGAAGGAAATTTCGTTCGTGCAATGAGAGCAGGTGAAAGCAGGGGAGAATGTCAAGTAACAAGTTCAATTGCTCGAGCTTCACGTGAGCAATGAGCATACACGTCGGGCTCCTAGTCCGACGTCGTAACTTGTAATATAAGTCCTATATATCCACCACGTTCAACCTCCTTCGAATTCAGCAAAACATGGTCGTAGAACATGGTTTTTACACCAGTCAACGTCAAGATATCAAAGGAATACAGAAATACAGAAACATATCATATCATATAAGAAAAGTGCGAGCGAGATTATAACATGTCGAAACAAGAAAAATTGACAAACAACATAGTCCTTATTCCGGAATGACTGAGCTGCTTATCACCCCACCCAGGACCGTTACCTCGAGCTATACTACTCCAGTCCTTCGAACCCTCCAAATCCTTCAAAATCCAAAAAGGTTTCTCCGTTTGCAAACTGTCTTACAACAAGAGCTTCGATGATCAGCCGAGGTTCGTCTTCGTCCTTTCCATTTACTGCATCCTCCGATCCCTTCTTCTTCGAAGCTGCTTCAGCAAAAGGGAAGAGAATGTTAAACAAGTACTTTGAAACCATAGAAAATACTCACTATCTGTGCGCCTATCAGCATTATGGGTAATCCCTACACCGTTGGGTTCACTGGCATGAGGTTGATGGTCCTGTTGCTCTATCGTTTGCGGATTCGACCGAAGCTCTCCACTTGCTAAGTTTGAGCGTGAGTCCATTTGAAGTTCAGGACCTACCCGCACAACACCATCATCAGGTCGAGCATCGGTGGCACCATCCGTACGACGTTGAGCAGTGATATCTGGCGACGTCGGCACAGTCACATTGTCAATTCCAACGTGAACAGTCAATGCATCGACACCCAAGACCAGGCCGTCAATCGAATTAGCACGATGATCAGCACTGCGTTCAGCTCCGACAGTCTGACTCTTCTCAACCTTTGCCTTCTCCGCTCTTCGTGTATCTCTCGCTTCTCTTCTGGTTGCTCTAGCCTTTCTACCACCCCGGGTCGCCTTCACGGTATTGATAGGAGACGAGACGCGGTCGTTACCAGCTTGGTCCTTCATAGGTTGCGTTTGGATGTCATCGATATCGCATACGGCTGTGCGTGGAGAAGGTATATCAAAGGGATGTGCAGATCGGGATGAGTCGGTGTGGTAGGAATTTGAGTAAAGACTGGAAGCATTGTGTAGGTGTCCATGATTACGGGTTTGTATACGAGTGAGCATCCCTTTGACGCCATTCAGCAGATGCTGCAAAAATGTCATGATGAGTTTGGATAATGGTCTGATAGCACTTTCAGTCACCGACCTGATTATCCTTCTTCGCACCATTAGTTCCATCCTCAGCATGGGTATGGTCTGCATTCGTTAAATTAGAGTCTAGGCCCAATATCTGTCGATTAAGCTCGTATTTCTTTCTGCCCTTCTCCTTTCGCTCCTTCCTCACTTTGTGGTAGTGTTTCGTGCCAGCACTGACATCGTGTCCCGACCCTAGACCGTCCAATAGTCCACCAGAGTCATACAAAGGGGATGCTGGAGAGTGCGAGAACAATGAAGACACCGTGACACTGGTTCTAATCCTCGTCTTGACCAAGTCGACCGGTTTTGGCTTGGATACATCGTAGATATGCAGGTCGCCCAATACTGAGGCAGCTTCTGTCCCGAAATCAAGTGTTTCTACAATGAGAGGCCCAGAGATATCGCGAGCAACTCGTGTCCCTTGTACACGGTTTCCAAGCCTGATTTGCCTAACAACCCATACTCGAGCTCCAAGCTCACCCGCCATCTCGCTCAAGACACCGATGGTCTCCTCCATGTCCTTTCTGCCTAGGCCAACGAGCTCTCCGTCATCGCCTACACCGAGCTCATACAAAGCTCTGCCACCACCTTCGAGGAGCCGCCATTTGAGTTGAGTGACAAGTCGGGTGAATCTAGCAGGAGACGGGTGGAGTAGGCGAAGTTTGTATTCTATTGAGCCATAGTCGTTCTCGGGCGGGAGGGAAGGTATGAAGGTGGGAATGGTAGCGCTCTTCGTGAACGAAGGAGGCGAGATAGAAGGAGAATGTGGGTGTGGGATTGAAGGGTAGGACCGACGCTCAAGCTCGCCGGGTAGAGAAGGCGGTGGACTCTGGATTGGAGTGCCAGACCTAGATAATTCGATGATAGACTCCCAAGGACTAGGTACCCTTGGGCTTTCGGATTCCTCTTCTCCGAACATTGAGTGTTCAATTTACAAGTATTTTCTGCGTTGTTTATGTACGAATGGAAAGGTATCTCGTGAGCTTGCTCTTGTCTTCTGGTATATCGCTGAGTAGAGAAAAATTGCAAAGGATTTAGCCACGTATTCGAGGGATCATTGTGTTGATTCTTTTCCGAGTTGAAGTTCAAAGCAGCGCCTAGGCTTTGATTAGTAGTTCTGCATAACTCTAGGTGGAATTGGGATGAGTTATAGGATAGCACAGGTGATCAACGACATACGGAGACTTTGGAGATGCAAGTTGTAGAAAGAGAGCGGGTCCACGGGAGTTGATCCGAGTCATTTCCGGAGCCGCTTATGTGCTGCCGACGCTTACTGGTCAAAGCTGAACATTGCATCCCATTTCTGGCGCGCTCCAACATTTCAACACGTTGTATTTCCTCTCATGGGACCAGTCACCAGAGGCTGATATTCAACTGCAAGTGGAAAGATAATCGTGATCAAACATGAATAGTGATTCCACTAATGATACCCCTTCCCAATCTCTCGATTTCACCCAGCACACTCTCCTCGTTCAAGACCACCATGTCCTTCTTCTTACCTCCTTTGTTGGTCTTCTCTTCCGCCTATGCATTTCGTAAGTACTTGAACATAAACGGGCAGGGAGGAAAGCTCACTTGTGGACGGAACGAGAAACCCCCCAGCACTCGAAAAGGGCGGGCTTGCTTTAACGAAGGATCCCACACAAGCCCAAAGCGATCCCCGCCATAAGAATCATGGAATATCCGAAAGGTGTCCTGATAGATAGCCTTTTCAAAGCGTAAACGGTGAGTGGTGATCAGCATTAGAGTGAATGAGACTGTACCTTCAAGTCTCTACATAACAATGTTGCAGGATCGAACCCAGGCCTGACCTTGCTACTCAGTGCTGCAACAAGTTCGTCGTCGCCATTAGAAATCGCCTGTTTTCGGGAACCTGGCGAAAGCTGTGAGGCTTCCAAAGTAACATTCTGATAGTATCTCGGTAGTGAAGCTCGGTTCAAATGAACGATGACATCGTAGTCGTTGGTGGGATGATCGAACATGGACTATTGGAAAAAGGTAAACCTCGAGAACAAAGTGGAGAATGCAAAATCAATCACTCACTAACACGACGCCTTTCTCATTCATCTCACTCGTCTCCGATGATTTCAAACAATTCCACGTAGCTTTCGCTATCGCGTTGACCCGTCTTGCAACAATGTCATCAGGCCCGAACATTGTCCAAATCCTGCCTTCCCCGTCCATTGCCGTTCGGATTTTCCACACCCCTGTACCAACCGAAGCGGTTACGGCTTTGGGCTGATTCGAGTTCGGTGGGGTAGAAGTCCCATACAGAGGAACGAATATCTCCTCTCCTTGCTCATCCCACTTCCAATCCTTCAGAAAGTGTATCAGGGAAGTGAATCCACGCTCTTTACTTCCCGGGACTAGTAGTCGATCAACCTCCGACTCTGATTTGTCTTCATCTCTTTCTCTATCAACCTCTGCTTCCCAGCCCTCTTTTACGAAGAGCATCGCACAAAGCAGCTCCACCGCCTCCTCTGATACATATCCTGTACCATCAGCTCCACGCAGCAACCAATGCGCTGCAAACCACCGTTTGGCGATCCTCACAGTCCCAGCAAATGCCGGAAAATGGTGACACAGCTTGGCAATTGCTCGGTGGTGCATTGGTGCGTGGATATACAATCGTGTATAGGACTCTCGAGCCTGTATAGCCGAATGATATTCTTTTCCTCGCCGCGGGGACTGCGACTTGTCGGTGCGGGTGACATGCGGCAAGATGGATGCTGTATCATTGATGATTCGGTCGAGCAAAATCGCCTCCCTCTCATGCCATATCCTTCCAACAAATGCCCATCCTTCCACCGTAACAATCTCTAGTCTCGCTACATCTCTGATCCCGCTCTCGTCTGGACCCGTAGCCTCGCCCACAATCACCGACGCTCTCAACCCTTTCACAGCCCCCATTAAATCCCTCGCAATCTTCTCCAAAAACGCCAGTTTCACTTTTTGAATAGCTCTCAGGTCATCCGGCCACTTAGAACTTCTCTCGAACTCGATGACGAACTCTATCGGGTTCAGATATCGCGCATTTGCGGGAAGGACCGAAGCGATCGAGTCTGGGAGAGGGACAGGGCTGAAGGTGCTCGTGTACCTCAGCGATTCCGACGTGGGGCTGATGTTCATGATTGATAACGGCAGTCCATTGCCTTCGTCGGATGAGAGCGCTTTGATGGCTTTCACCACACCATCAAACGCTTCCAGTGCAGCCTTGAAGCCGACCGCCACTCCTGCTCCTTGTGGACCGACATAATACCTCGAAACGCTCTCAGGAAGCCTCAGCACCCCATCAAAATCCTCTTGCCAACCCCTTACCGCCTCTTCTTCGAACCCAAAATGCCTCTTCAGCACGTACGTGACTATCCTTTTTGGAATCAACATCTTCTCATCGACAGTTTTCACATCCCATACCACACTTTCCACTATATTCCCATCCTTAAACCGTCTCAACTCTGCTTTTTCGCCCCAGAAATCTCGAAATTTCTCTATAGCAACTGGATCTGGGTCCGAAGCAGGATTCGGTCCATGGTCTACTTGCCGCCAGGCGTGCAAAGGGTTGCAGATCAGCCCTATGTGGATGATGTGGGACGATGAAGGATGGGCCTGAGACAACGGTCTAGTGCTTGGCGTAGGATGCATGATCCCAATTGCCTTCACTCGGTTCCCAAGGGCTTCGTTAAGGACGGAGTAGATGGAGGATAGGATGGCATTGGAGGCTGAACCGGAGTCAAGCGTTGAGTGAATATCAGGTTTCCTTGGTTTAGCCGTAGATAGGTCGACGCTTGAGAATGTAGAATTGTATTGGTAAAAAGACATAATCGATGGGTGACGGTTGTTCGTACCTTAGGACAACGTCGAATCGCGTTTGCAAAGCTCTGTGATCTCTGAGGAAGACCTCCGGAAATGGGTCAACGGAGCTACCTGAGCTGTTGTTGAGCATATCAAGAGTCCTTCGGGCGTCATCTCCCAGCTAATTCAAGTCGAGAAGCTCAGTTCATTAGAGAGTTCGAGACGGAACTCCTGACTCACCAGCTTGAGAGATCCCGGAGGAACGCCAGCGAGAAGGTTCACTGTAGACGAAGAATCTACGAAAACGAGATCATAGCTCGAAGAATACTCATCAGGAGTGTACTAGATACTGACTTCATCAGCACAAGCTATCAGACTAGTTTTTGCATACGCACCCGATGACCTCCCTCGGTTTTGACGAACACCGGTTCGTTCTCGAAATCGTGTTTAGCTAGTGCAGGCGAATTGTTCAGCGTAACGAGTATGGTATGTGATTTCCACCCACCTATAAAATCCAGCGCTGCTCTGAAGAGCTGATACGAGCTCAAACCCTTCCCAAGAGGTTTTCTCCTCCCATATACCCCTGACTTTCTCCCAGCACTGGTTGGTTCTTCGCCCAATATAAGATACATCAACAACGAAGCCCACCAAGGTCCCTTGCCGTCGAATCCTCGTACGGAGACTCCAGTGTCGCCACTATCACCGTACCCTCTCTGATTAGCCCATACACGAATCAATGCTAGGGCATGGTTAAACGCCGGAACAGCCTGCTGGATGGCATGTACGGACAAGAGATATGATTTTGGGACGAAGGAGGTTAGTAATGCGTTGTTGTACATCGGCGACTGTGTCTTGACAGAATCTTCAACGTGTTGGACTGAAGATGAGGAAGACTCGGGTGTGATTCGTAGATTGGCGTGGACAGGTGATAGCCGATGGAGGGGGATGGGTGACTCTGTAGAAGAGATAGTAGGAATGATGTATATTCTTGCATGAAGTTTTGAGAAATCAGTTTCGGATCCGTCTGCAAGTTTCTGTTGGTTGTAGGAAACAGAAGTATGAACAAGCAAGCGTACCAGCTCTGGGCTCTAAGACTAATTTCGTTAAGCGTGGATCGTCGTTCGTCGATATGTACGACACATCTACGTTCAGTCCACTTTTAGGATCAGCAATGGCTGCACCAATCGTTGCGAGGTAGTAGGCCTTTTTGTGGAAAAATCTACCATTGAGGTAGTCTTTCTCTTGGAATATACTCTGAATATCAGACTCGTTAGAAAACGTTCAAGTCTGCATATTTTGAGACTCACAGAAGGCATCTCCACTGCTAAATCAACTCCGAAGCTAGATTTACCCTGTCCTTTGACCGCAGTGTTGTTTGCCCAGCTCCCAACAAGGGTGATATCACTTGGCCTAGAGAACGCGACCTTCCACTGCGTCTCCTCGGTCGGTAGCGGAATCGGATACGGGATTGATACACCCTTCTTCAGCAGACCTCTTGCTGCTTCCAAAGGGTGTTTTGGAGAAACATCAGGGAGATTGGAGAGGAAGGCGTGAAGGGAAAAGAGGAATCGCTCCAATGGAGGTTTTCGTTTGGGTTTTGGTTGTATATTCGGAAGAAGGGCATCAATCTAGATATAGCATAAGTCAAAGACGGGCATGATGAATGTGGATGAAGGCTTGCACCTGTAACTTGAATGTGTTCGAGCGAAACAAATCGCTCGCGTCTTTTATTGCACGAATTTCTTCTCCAGTAGGCTTCGTTGATTTTTGTCCAGGATGGTCAATCCCATTGTCATGAGATACTCCTCCCCATTCCTCCCCTTCACTATTATCATCATCATCTTCTTCATCCAAATCACCCTTTTCTTCTTCTTGCGTATCACTCACTTCATTGGCAGGGATGCTTTCAGTGTCGATAGCCGGAGACAACTTTCTTAGCTGGAATAAAGCTCATAATGAGATTGATACAATGATGATGTATGAGCTCCCTTTACCTTGCGAGAGCTATTGCTCTCTGCTCGTTTGCGTTTGAATTCGGCAGTCATCGAAGTGACATTTGAAGGAGAAATTTAGCACAGCCACACGTATAGACCTCTCTTCCCAAATTGGTTCCAGACATCATCAGGTGCAGTTACCAGATGATGGACGGAATCCCATCCAAAGCCAGAGAGCTCTTGCAACTTGGAAACAGTTTTGAAATCACTCTTAAACTGAATATAGATCATACTCAGATACGAGAGGGAAAGTGACATAGAATGAATACCCTTGTTCACCAAGCCTTCAACTGTTTGCAATTAAACTTATAGCCTTTTTCCTCAAGACTCAAGGCAGCTTGAGAATAGACCTGAGGCTTGAAGTTGTTATCCGACATCTTGCCCTGGGTCTTAGCCTCCAACAAGAAGGTGATGAGGAAGGAATCAGCTTCTGCACACCAGGAAGCCCACATATTTGCCTGGCCTAGAGTAGGAGAAGGTACAGCAGTAGTCACAGGAGCTGGAGATTGCACAGTAGCTGCTGTGAATGGTGGAACAGGAGTGGGAAGTGTGATTCAGGTGCTTCTTCATGACTTTGCATCAGGAAAAATACCCCTGACCAGAGGTCTTTCAAAGACACCAGAGATTCCCCCAAAAGCCTAAAGTCTTTCAAATAGTTTAAAGTATCTAGACTCTCAGAACTCTTTGGGAAAAGGACTCAAAATTTGGTTTCCTTGAAATTCTTTAGAATTCTTTCTGAGTTGTTCAAAGGTAACTCAGAGATCTCCAAAATGCTCCAGGCTTTTGGGAATAACCTGAACTCTTCAGATACTCTAGAGAGCTTGGATACTCTGAGCTGCCTAGGTTTTTCCAATATCCTGAAGATTTCTTGAGATTTTTCATGTTCTCTGAATATCTTTGAAAGATATTTGAGCTTCTCTGAAGACTTTGAGTGTTTTTAAAAATTTGAAATCTGAGATATTGAATATGAAATAAGATATTATTGCATCTGAACATCTAGAAGATAGTATATTGTAATAATACAGTGTAGATATCAATTAAAATATTATAACACTGCAGGGATGAGCCCGTATTCTCGTCCCGAAAAGTGTGTGATTATGCTGAGAAAATGTACAAAATTCCACTGATTGTGACAAGTAGAATATTTTAAAAAATGCCAGAATAGCCAGTAGAGCAATTAGCTAAGAAAAATCTGGGAATATTTCAAATATTCCACAATTTATCCCACCTTGATAATTAAGAATTTTGCTCAAATATTCACTATGGGAATGTGTCACAGTATTCTCCCAATAATCTCCCCCAGGATATGGGGTATTCAGGATATTCTCACACAGGCTATCCTGGATTGACCATATTTGATGGGAAAATATTGTGACACATTCCTGTAATGAATATTTGAGGAAAATTTTCAATTATGAATGTGGGATTAAATGTAGACTATTTGGAATATTCCCCAACTTTTCTCAGATAATTGTCCTGCCAGCTATTCTGACAATTTTTATAATATTCTACTTGTCACAATCAGTAGAAATTTGTACATTTTCCCAGCATAATCACACACTTTCGGGACGAGAATACAGGCTCATCCCCGCAGTGTATAACTCACAGTTGTCAATAATATAGGTGGTCACATGACCTGCCACTGTAGACTGTGTACAATCAAAAAGAACTTCCCCAGGTCAAAATCTGAATATAACTATAATAATATATACTATATACATTGTTGTCTATTATATTTGTTAACATTACACATATATAATGGCTGTAATAATATATTATGATACATATAATCAGAATGTGTTCCGAAATTAATAGTTATCAAGTTCAAATACAGTATATCATAACATATGGGTGTTAGTAGATATAGTCAATATAAGAGCAATAGATAGAGTATCATATGATGAAGTAAAAGTGATTGAATAAGTTTTTGAATCATTTGAACTCATTAAAGAGCTTTGGAAAATCTTTGAAAGATATCTAAATATCTCTGGAAGACTCTCAGAGATTCTCAGAGATATTCAAAGATTTCTAAAGATATTCAAAGATATTCAAAGATATCCAAAGAAATTCAGAGATTTTGAAAGACATTCAAGTCAGGAGACACCAAAGACACTGAAGACTCTAGAGACCCCAGGCAATCTGGAATTCTTTGAGATCTATGTTGGGTAGCCCTGAGCACAGAACATTTTTGCTGATGTGATTGATACCAGGATCAGAATATTCTTGATGATGTTCACCTATATTAACTGCAGTGAAAAGCTATTGGTGATCCCAGATCCATATTTGAGGTATTCAACATACCCATGTTTTCAGTTCATCAGGAAAAATACCCTCAGCCCAGAGAGCCTAGAGACACCCCCAAAAGCCCAGGCTTCCCAGAGATACTCAAAGATTTCCAAAGATTTTCAAAGCAACTTAGGTAAGCCTGAAGACACTAGGTCGACTTGAAATAATTTCAAAGTTTTTAAGCTGCCTGGGATTTTGGGGGTGTCTCCAGGCAATTCTGGGCAACCTGGGCCTAGATATATTTTTCCTAATGTGTTCATTCTATAGCTAGATATTCAAATGGGAGGTGTGTTGCAGGATAATGGGGACCAAGTGTAAGTTATTGATCTTGCAGCATGCTTATATACTCCAATACTTCTAAGTTCCCATAGATCTTGGGAATTGAGAGTACTTGTGCCCTAAGTCCTGACAGGTTCTGATGACATGTGACAGTGGATAGCAGTTAGAACTGACAGAAGCATTGAAAGTCAGGAGAAAGATTAAAGGGCCAGTTCGGTTGCACACTGATTTTTACTAGAGCATGATATTTTGCCCATATATAGTAGTAATAGTCATAACCACATCTGTCATTATATTTCTTGCTAGTAATATCACAACTGCAAAAAACCCTGCATGTTCAGAAACATTTTCCCATAAGCGCTATTGTTGCCGTGACAAGCACCTATGCAGTCTCTCATTTCTTTCTGCACATTCATTCTCTTGTCTGTTAATGGCAGCAGTTGAAGACTCTCCTGAAAAGGAACAATGGACTCCAGATATTGATCAATTCATTCTATTATATACTGAGCACATCAAGAAGGACTCGGAGAGCAAAGTCCGGAGTATATACAGCATTGCACATCAGGAAAAACACCTTCAGCCCAGAGAGCCTAGAGACACCTCCAAAAGCCCAGGCTTCCCAGAGATACTCAAAGATTTCCAAAGATTTTCAAGACAACTCAAGTAGGCCTAAAGACACTAGGTCGACTTGAAATAATCTCAAAGTCTTTAAACTGCCTGGGATTTTGGGGGTGTCTCCATGTAGGGGACCGGACCACTGCGGTTTCCATCCCAGCTGAACTAGGGTAACAAGGACCTAGAAGTGGGGGATTGGGCTGTATACTGTGACAGATGGTTAATAAAATGGGACAGGTAGTCCAACGGTTTGCTGCGTGCAATTCCAGCATGTTTCATTTTAGTCAGCATCATTACACTCTAGGCTATTCTAGGCAACCTGAACCTAGATATATTTTTCCTGATGTTGAGCAGCAGATGAAGCCATTGGTATAACAAAGCCTAGAGCAGTTAGCTAAAAAGAGTAATCATTGAATAGCTATTTGAGGGACATCAGGAAAAATATTCTCATCTCTAGAGTCCCCAGAGATACCCCCCAATTCCTAGGCTGCCCAGAGATTTTTGTGAACTTTCAAAGATCATAAAATATCCTAGAGATTCTGAAAGTACCTGAAAGCATCCAGAGAAATTTCAGAAGCCTCAAAGAACTCAGATACTCTAGGCTCTCTGAGACTACCTAGGAATTGGGGGGTATCTCTGGGTACTCTAGAGATGAGAATATTTTTCCTGATGGAATAGAATAAAAATACATACAGATTTGAAATGGTCCTTCAATTGCTTAACTGTGAAAGAGTGATGGCCTTGTGAGACCAGCTCAGCACTGAGACCTTTCCATTCTAGTGCAATGCTGTATACACTCTGGACTTTGCTCTTCTCCTTCTTGATGTGCTCAGTATATAATAGAATGAATTGATCAATATTCGGAGTCCATAGTTCAGGCTTCTCAGGAGAGTCTTCAACTGCTGCCATTAACAGACAAAAGAATGAATGTGCAGAAAGAAATGAGAGGCTGACACCGCGGGCAAATTGAAGGGCACCATCGCGTGTGGTGCCTTCATGGCACCTTTCCTGTACCACAATGGGCACCTTATTGCCTCTGGGAGGTGATCAAGCGCCCTAAGTTCAAGGCGCTACTTCTAGTTTACCTACCATCCTCAAGTGACTACAGATGTGAAAGCAGAAATTGATTATTTGTGCTTGAAGAACATGTCATGAACAATTCACTTAGCTTATATAGACAGCTATTACTACTATGATATGCACAGAAAAAAAGTGTTGGTACTTAATTTCTTGTACAAAAATCCAAGTTTGAGAATATCTACCTCTGAGTTATATGGTATTATATGTCAAACTGCACTCCTCGATTCAATGACAATGAAAAACTAAGTGTTAGTGGTGGGGTCTCCATGGTGCCAACCAAAAATTCTTGAGGGACTATATGCAGCAGTGTCTCTTTACACAACTGTACTGTTGAAGTCAGACAACAAGAGTGAGCCAAAGTAAGCATAATCAGTCTACTGCAGCAATATATACCAAGAGATTGCAGGCATTCTAGGATGTAATTTCAAAGAATTGTTTGCTTGTTGGAGGCACACTCATCATGGCCTCATACCATTATGACACAAAAACAATGACGATCATTAGATAATCTATGAGGTGCCCATTGTTTTGATTGTAGAAATGAACAACAGTGACATACATGCAAGTCCAGTATGAGTGGCTCAAAAGCCATGATGCAATGTGCCCGGTATGGTACAGGAAAGGTGCCATTAAGGCACCTTTTGCAATGGTGCCCTTCAATTTGCCTGCGGTGTGAATAGGCGCTTGTCATGGTGACAATAGCGCTTATGGGTGTTTCTGAACATGCAGGCCTGTTTTTTGCAGTTGTGATATTACTAGCAAGAAATATAATGACAGATGTGGTTATGACTATTACTACTATATATGGGCAACATATCATGCTCTAGTAAAAACCGGCATGCAACCAGACTGGCCCTTTAATCTTCTCCCGACTTTCAATGCTTCTGTCAGTTCTAACTGCTATCCACTGTCGCATGTCATCAGAACCTGTCAGGACTTAGGGCACAAGTACTCTCAATTCCCAAAATCTATAGGAACATAGAAGTATTGGAGTATATAAGCATGCTGCTAGATCAATGACTTACACTTGGTCCCCATTATCTTGCAACACACCTCCCATTTGAATATCTAGCTATAGAATGAACACTAAAAACATGGGTATGTAGAATGCCTCAAATACAGATTTGGGATCACCAATATCTTTTCACTGCAGTTAATATAGGTGAACATCATCAAGAATATTCTGATCCTGGTATCAATCAAAGTCATGAAGAAGCACCTGAATCAGGACCTACTTCCATACCTGCTAGTGGTAAGTTATGTTACTTTCAGCTTACCTTCTTGAACCAATCACCTCCCCTGCAAATTTGAAATATAACCTCAAGGACAATCTAAATCTAGTATCAAGAAAGGATATTTCCTCAATTCTTCTTATCATCCATTATTCACTGGTAGTGGTAGGCTACTTTCTAATAAGTTTCTATCAAAAACATTCACCAATTTTTTTCAGCAGGCCGAACTTATGACTATGAAGAAAAATATACTCCTGATCCTCTGGGTGAAGAGTTGAAAGACAATGCCCGTGTCTGGAAAGTATATTTAGATGAAGCAGGAATACAGGATCATGAAATGATAACAGGCTTCAAAGATACAATTGATGCACTTTTAGTCTTTGTATGTTCTCTTTTATTAACAAGTTGTTTTGTTAATTAACTAACTATAAAATCTGCTATAGGCTGCACTGTTTTCTGCAGTTGTGACATCTTTTGTTATTTCTGCAATATCTTCCCTCCAGCCTGATTTTGGAGAAATTACTGCAGTTCTGTTAATTGAGCAAGTGAATTTGCTTCGAGCTGCAGGAAATGTAACAACAATCAAGTCTATTCCTAGATCAATTGTGGACTTTCAAGAAGTATCTCCTGGAACAAATGACCTTTGGATAAATGGTCTATTCTTTGCAAGTCTAGCCCTGTCTCTTGCTACTGCACTTTTATCTGTTCTTGTCAAGCAATGGCTTCAGACATATGAAGTTTTGCCTTCTGGCAATGCAAAAGAAAGGGCTATGATTCGTCATTTCAAATATACAGGATTAATCGAGTGGAAAGTTCCTGAAATTATTGGAATATTACCACTCATCCTCCATATATCTTTGGGCTTATTCCTAATTGGCTTCTCCTTATATGTATCTGAGCTACATAGCACTCTTTCCTGGATTGTAATTCTTGTCACAAGCATTGCATTTACTATTTATTCGGGAAGCATCATTTTACCCCCTATTTGGCTTGACTGCCCATACAAAATTCCAATACTTTTTATTCCAGGCAGTTATATGAATTATCTATTTGACATCTTTGTGTGGTATCTGAAATGGGTCAACATCAAATTCTGGAACTTAGAATGGCATGTAGAGTTTCCTTCCTTTCAATCAAGAACTCTGAAGGCTACTGAAGTTGAGTATTTCAAAAGTGATAATATGCAGAATTTAATTCTAGCCAGTATTTTGAGTTGGTTGTGTTTATTTACATCAAATCAATCAATTCAAAGGGTAGTAGCTCAGGCCTTTCATGGAGTGTTGCAGAATTATATTGATAATGTGAAGAATGATAAATTTAACACAGGAAGAAAAAATATTCAAATATATATAGAAAAGCTTCAAGATTACCTTCATTCTCTTCAGACTATTGTATGGAACAACTTTAGTAAAATAACAAATACAAATATAAGTATCTGGGAAAATATAATCCAAAAATGGTGGGAAATAGCAAGTGAAAGCCATAGTTGGTTAAAGCCATTGGACCGGGATTTAGGACAAATTTGTTTTAAGAATGTTTTTCAGAATGGCAATCCTCTCTTGCTTGCAAAAGTCATGGAATCACATATTATTAGAGGAACTCCACTGAATAGGGGAGTTGTAAGAGAAGAATTTGTAATAGCAATAGTTGATGCAACCTTAGAAGAAGACAGCAGCTGGGAAGTGATAGAATCATTGATTACACATAGTGCTGATTTAAAAATTGCAAACCATCTTTATACTAGCTGTTTATATAAAGCATCATTGGGTGGCAAATTGAAAATTGTCAAAGCAGTTATTGCAAATGGTGCAGATATAAATGCTAAAAGAGGTGTATATGGTTTTGCATTACAAGCAGCTGCATACTATGATAGCTTGGAGATTGTATCATTTCTGATTCAAAAAGGTGCAAATATCAATGCTCAAGGAGGAAGATATAGCACAGCATTACAAGCTGCTGCCTGCAAGGGCAACATAGATATTGTGACATACTTAGCTCAGAAAGGTGCAAATATTAATTTAACAGGAGGAAAATATGGTACAGCATTGCAAGCAGCTGCATGCCAGCAGAGATTAGAAATTGTGGAATTCTTGATTCAAAAAGGTGCAGATATTGGTATTCAGGGAGGTGAATATGATACTGCATTGCAAGCAGCTGCATGTTGGAATAATTTAGAAATTATGATATCCTTAATAAAAAAAGGCGCAGATGTTGATATTCAAGGAGGGAAATATGGCACTGCATTGCAAGCAGCTGCATACCAGGGAAATCTAGAAATTGTGACATTATTATTAAATGAAGGTGCAGATGCTAATATTCAAGGAGGTAAATATAGCACTGCATTGCAAGCAGCTGCTTATAAAGGAGATCTTGAAATTGTAACACTTTTAGTGGTGAAAAATGCAGAAATCAATGTTCAAGGGGGAAAATATGGCACTGCATTGCAAGCAGCTGCAATTGGAAACAACATGAAGATTGTCACATTCTTAGTTGAAAATGGTGCAAATGTTAATCTTCAAGGAGGTGAATTTAACACTGCATTGCAATCAGCTGCATATAAAGGCAACTTGGATATTGTGACATTTCTAATAAGGAACAATGCAGATATTAATGCTATAGGAGGTAGATATGGTACTGCATTGCAAGCAGCTACAGATGGGAGCAATATAGATATTATAACATTTTTAATTGAAAATGGTGCAGATGTGAATGCACAAGGTGGGATATTCAATACAGCATTGCAGGCAGCTGCATACTGGGAAAGCTTGCCTATGGTAACTTTCTTGATCAAAAAAGGTGCAAATGTCAACAGTCAAGGAGGTAAATATGGTACTGCATTGCAAGCTGCTGCACGTGTAGGAAATCTACCTATTGTAGTGTTTTTATTTGAGAAAGGTGCAAATGTTGATATGCAAGGAGGTGAATATGGTACTGCTTTGCAAGCAGCTGCATATTGGGAGAACTTAGACATTGTAACATTTTTGGTTCTAAGAGGAGCAGATATCAATGTCCAAGGAGGTAAATATGGCACTGCATTGCAAGCAGCTACAGATAGAAGCAACTTGAGCATTATAAAATTTCTAGTAGGAAAAAATGCAGATATTAATGCTCAAGGAGGTGAATATGGCACTGCATTACAAGCAGCTGTATATAGAAATAATATAGACATTGTAAAATTTTTTGTCCAGAAAGGTGCAGATGTGAATAGAAAGATAGGTAATTATGGTACTGCACTGCAAATAGCTGCCTACTTGGGTAATCTGAATATTGTGACATTCCTAATTAATGAAGGTGCTGATGTCAATGCTTGCAGTGGTGAATATAATACTGCATTACAAGCTGCTGCATATAAGGGCAATTTGGATATAGTAATATTTCTCATTAGCAAGCATGCAATTGTAAATACTCAAGGAGGTAAATATGGTAATGCATTACAGGCAGCAGTTTATATGGATCAGTGGGAAATTGTATTATACTTGGTTATGCATGGTTTAGATATCAATATTCAAGGAGGTGAATATGGTACTGCATTACAGGCTGCTGCATATATGGGCCATTCAAAACTTGTGACATTCTTGGTTGAAAAGGGTGCAGATGTCAATTCTCAAGGAGGAAAATATGGGACTGCACTACAAGCTGCTGCATATCAAGGCCACTTAGACATTGTAACATTTCTAGAGCAGAATGGTAGTATATATTATAAAGCATGACATGCTTAATGCCACCCCACAACTTTCTCAAATATCACCCAAGTATTTCAAGATTTTTCTCTCCTTTTTTCATATTGTTTCATATTTTTGAAGATTGATATTCTCTACAAATCTTTTTTCATTGTTGGCAGTAGTAAGGACCCTAGGTTGGGTTGGGTCTGTCAGCTTTTGAATTGGGTAAATTGGGTTGCCTTGTGAGTTTGGGCTGAGTCTGACTTAACCAACCTAATGATCTGACTATTTACTTGACCTGCTCAACTTCTTACTTGAATAGAGTTCCTGGCTAGTGGTAATACTCAATTAAATATTGTATACAGTTATTTGTATATAAGGTTTTGAGTCAGTTGCCAGTGCAAGTAGCTAGCACCCAACCATGAAATATAAGACTTCCTTGAGGTATCAGTATGTAAAACAGAACAGTTATCATTCATATATGTAACACTTAGTTACTACAATTGTGGACAATCAAACCCCACAAAATTTATTACTGCTGAAATTTCATTTATATGGGAAAAATAAAACCGGAATCATCTTCAGCTCATCGAAAGACGTCCAAAAACAATTTTTCCAGAATTTTCCCATGACAAATCAGTCTTGCCAAATTCTTGGCCATTCAACGACTTTTTTAACATGGTTTTAGCCAGGTTTCAGCAGATCCAACCAGTATCAAAGCCTGGAAATACTATCACGAAACAGCTCTGTGCTGCTTTTGCTTTCATACAGTCCTTCTGCTACTTTCCCCTTCAATCCCTTTGTATATATGTACTCATGAATTGCTTTATAAAATTCAATGACTTGAAATAACTTATAAAGGCCATGTTCTGTCCTTTGTGGGCCTTTTTCACAACCTCAAACCATAAGAAGACGAGAGAACAACCCCAAAAAAACCTTGATCATGGTCAAGAGTAGCTTTCCCACAAGCAAATCTATTTTTTTCCAGCAGAACAGCTTGTTAAAATATGAATTTCTACATGAAATCCAACTCAGTCAATCAAAAGCAGTCGATTGCACACTTTTTTGGATTTTTCTGGGTTTTTTTTCACTACTGCCAAATTTTTGGAGGTCACCACATACCTATCTTGGGAACGGCTTGTCAGAAAATTCTCAAAATATTATCATAGCATTGTCCCATTGAGATCTTTCAATTGCACACATAAGATTGGCCATACAAAAGTAGTCAATTTATTAGTGGGTTTTGATTGTCCACAACTGTAGTTTTTCAGTCTGGCAAATTATATTTCCAGAGTTATACAAGCCACATAACCTGTAAATCCTATAACTATTACAACTTTACAAGAGAACAAGCCTGAGGCTGCCTTGTACGGGTGTTGGCTGGGTCCTGGGTTGGGATAGCTTCAGGAACACCTGACCTGACCCATGTGCTACACTACTAAGGCAAGGTATCCTCAGCTTTCAAGTGATGATAAAAAGCTGAGGAGTGAAAGAGGTGAAAAGAGTCTGCCTGACAAACCTTGATATTGAACTTGTCATCAAACTTGACCCAGTTAGCTGTGGTCCAGTGCTCAAACTAAGATGGCACAGTCACATACAGTCACATTTCTGTTACTGTATCATAGCTGTAACTCATTTCTGTGACATTCTGAAAGGGTCAGGATACCTCTGGGACTATCAAGTCTGGACTTCTCATGACTGAATATGCACAGCATTGGTTGGCACCGGTCCAATAAATTGTCCACTTTGAACTTCATCAAGATCAACATTAAGTGCAACATCAACCTTTGCAAATTGCCAAATGAACTCTAACAAATGTACATAAATTCAATCTCCCAGACTCCAGTGTGGTGATCCAGACTGAAAATATTAGTCTAGATTTTTAGGGCTTTTCATTCAATATGAGGATTATGAAGTACAGAAAATGCAAGTTCTGCTTTGGAATTTCTAATGTACATAGTCTATAACTCAGATTTGGAGACTGCAGCCTGCTGTAAAACAGTCACTATCAAATGAGGTCCTATGGGAACAACTACATATGACTGGTTACCACTGGACCTGAACCTGCAGGACTGATGCTATGCATGATTGGCATGCTTTTATGGCAGTTCAAACACATGGCTTTTGCATCCCATTTTTTTTTTTGTATCATAGTTTAAACACCTTTGTGCCGGAGCATATGGTAGTGTATAGTCTGCAATGTATGTACTCGTATCCCGCGTTTCGCATAAGTATAAGCTCATCCAACAATTGTCGTTCCCGTGAGGGATACATGACGCGAGTGCGTCTGACCAAAAGGTCAAAAGTATAATTGCCGTGAAGTCCATATACCATAAGGTATTAAAAGAGCCTGTAGGGTGAGATTAGTTGGTGGTGGTGGTAAGATATCATCGGTCTTCTTTGCCCTCGTCCTCCTACTCATCCTCGTCCTCTCGTAACTCTGGCAGTTCTCCGTAAATATGTCGAAAACGTCACATTGTGTTGATGTAACAAAACAGCACTGGCAAAGCTTTCCTCGATGTTAGCAGAGGGCCTAGGCCCCATTGTTGGTTCGATATTTCCCACTGCAGCTTCTCTCTAGCTCGCCAATGTGCTGGGCACTCGAGTAGGTAATGTCGAACAGTTTCGTTATTGTTCCTGCAGCACGGGCATATCGGTGATTCTGCTTTTCCTATGTGATTGAGATGTTTCTGTAGGGGGATATGGCCAGTTTGTAGCTGTGTGAGGATTGACAAGAGTGGCCGTGGCAGCCATCGCACTAGTTTCCAGTATCTCCTGCTTACGGCAGCTGCCTTGCCAGGGTCAATCCTCTGAAAAGCGTCGTATCATGGTGACTTTTGCCAAAGCCTGTCGTGGTGTCTTTCTAATCGCTTTCGGAAGGTTCTGATGGCTGCTGACTGGCTATGTGGTAGGGGTTTTCATAGACATATTGGGAGTTCTGCCTTCATCAGCAAAATCACTCTATCCCTGGAGACCCTAGAGACACCCCCCAAATCCTGAGCAGCCTGAGAGTAGTAAAAGTACTTTGGAGTCTCTGAGAGTACTTTGAATGTCTTTGAAGATCTCTGAGGGTGCTAAATTTTCTCTGAGCACTCTGAAAGTGATAAAATCTCTCTAGGATTTGGGGGGTGTCTCTGGAGACTCCAGAGACAGAGTGATTTTGCTGATGTTCCTGCTCGACCTCGTCTCTGCCGCTCGTTTAGCCTCCTGATCTGCTCTCTCATTCCCATCTACTCCTAAGTGTCCTGGTACCCACGAGATGGTCACCCGAAGGTCTGACAAGTTTGCCCGCAGTTCTTGGAGTCTTTCGTGGAACAGATCGAGTATGTAGTGCGAGGGTCCAGTCTTAGCACTGTTGGTAGCAGCAATGGCTGCTGTGCTGTCTGCCCAGATGGATAGTTCGTCCATTCCTGTGTTTTGAACCAACGCCAGATGCAGTCCCAAGATCATGCCAATGCACTCACCTTCATAAACTTCGTGATGTTCTTCTTTGCCTAGCCGATAGCGCAGCACTCCTTTCTCTTCATCATCCTTGTACAGTATCGCCGCTGCTCCAACATGATCTTTGTACCCCGAGCCATCTGTAAAGATCTTCCAGCTCGTCCGGTCATTCTCTAGGGCTACTAGCGCTTCCGCCTTGTCGTCCCAAATCCGGATTTCCAGGTTCGGATCCCAGGACGCCTCGTATCGAACTGCTCTCTTCTTTTCCATCGATTTTGGCGTAAGACCGTATCTGCCCATTAGGTCATGTAACGGTGAGGGGTGTTTGGTGTGGTGTTGGTACCGCGCTGCATCCTTGACTCGACTAGCAATCGGGTGTTCTTCAGGCATTGTGAGTAGTCGTACGGCTGCACAATGTCGTTGTCGTTCGATTTCAAGAGGCATGGGCAAGAGTGCTGCATGGATGTCTAGGATATCGGTAGCCGTGGTAGTCATTGCTCCAGTGATCATAATGGCCGCTTGTCTCTGGATGGAAGTGAGTTTGCGTGTTATGCCTCGTTTAGTTGAAGCTTGCTTCCATGTCTTCTCTCGTTTTCTAGATGCCGGCATCAAAGTAACATCAGCTGCGTACAGGATTCTTGGTAGGGCCTTAGCTTTATAGAGCTGTCTAAGCAGCTGCGCTGTCATTCCCGTTTTGAGTCCTGCAATGCATTTGAATTGTGCTATCCATTGTTGTCCTTTTTTGATCATGGCTGCAAATTGTTTGTTCCAGCATAACTGTTGGTCCATTAGTACTCCCAGAAACTTTGTATAAGAGTCAGATTTTATTAGAGTGTCACCGATCTGGACTCCCGGTCCAACTATCCTTCTGGTTTTCCCTGGCGTCGCTGGATCGGGTTCCCTTTTCCTGCTTTAGTCCACAAGCTTGAATTTCGGTACTTCGAATTGGCAGTTGTGCGATCGTGCCCATTCTAGCATCCCACCTCTTCGGTTCATCATCTGTTGAAGGTCAGCATGTATGTCTGTTATGTCCTCGCCCCACTTCATGCCCGCTAGATCATCCATGAATGCGAAGCCTTCTTCCTTGTTTGCCACCTGTAAACTCTTTAGTAAGCCTGCTGCGTAGAGTATATATCCCACCGCCGAAAAGGGGTCTCCCTGGTCTTCCCCTCCTGGCACTTCGAAAGGGTCTGAAAGGTAGTCATCAAAGGATAACTGCGTCACCCGCTTTCTGTATCGCCTCTTCATCCAGTCGATTATGGCCATGGGTACTCCAATTTTCTTCAGCTCGTGGTAGAGCATGTCAAGATCCATGCTCGGGAAGGCGCCTTTTACGTCCATATAGAGTACTGCCACGGTTTGTCCTTCCCGCCAGAGTTTCTTGATCCTGTCGACCATTAGATGTATGGAGTCTGTTGTGTTTCTTCCTGGTCGCACTCCGAACTGCATGGCTGGTAGGAGTCCAAGGAGCTCTGCACGTTTGGTGATTTCCTCCACTATGCAACTGTTGAGGAGCCTCCCATGTCCATTGGACAGAGTGATGGGATGCCACGCATTTGGGTCTCTGTAGTTGGGTTTTCCTGGCTTCTTCAACACAATGGTTTCAGTTTTGGACCAGTCGTCAGGGTAAACATCGAGAGTGAAGGTAGTGCAGTAGATAGGACCTAGATATGGGACGATTAGTTCTGCGGCTATCTTGAAAACATCATTGGGTATAGTTCCCGGCCTTGTGGCCTTCCCATTCTTGAGTCTGCGGATCGCTTGCAATATCTGTCGATTCGTTGGCGGTGTAAAGTTCCATCCGGATGGTGGGTAGTTCCCGTCTATAGGTACGTTAGTAGTGTCTGGAGGTGGAGGGAAGAACGCGCCACGATATATTTGCTCCTTCTCTGAGTTATTCTCTACCATTCGTTCCTCCCCATTGGCCGTCGTCACCTTCAAGGCCGGCACTCTCATCCTTCCTCCGTCCGTGTATCCATTTTCCATTAGCCGCCCTATGTCCCACACCGAGCTTGTGTCTGCATTTTCGATGTATTAGACCCACTTGTCTATCTTTGCTTTCTTGATTTCTACGTTATAAGCCTGTCGAATTCACTGATACTCTGCGTGTATCGGGTGGTGGAGGTCCTGCTGTTTGCGGTGTGACTTGTTCGCGAGGTTGTTCATCTGCCTCTTCATCTCCGTTAGTTGCTGGTTCCACCACCGTCTCTGGTATGGGCTAGGCTTTGCCTTTGGTACCAGTTCGTCTCTAAGTTGAGTGAACATATCATCGAACGTATGAAGAGCGTCATTGAACTCATCTATAGTGCTTATCTCTCTAGGCGGTGGCCTTTTGTCCAACTCCTCCTTGATTCTCTCTTTGAACTTGTCCCAGTCTGTCTGCGCCCAGTTCCAATGTGTTCGCTGATCCGCATAAGGGACTCGCACATCTATGACCGTGTGGATTGGGATGTGATCTGTAAGCACTGGTTGCTTCGCTGGAATCGTTAACGA
This sequence comes from Lentinula raphanica, assembly GCA_027919835.1. NCBI lineage: Eukaryota > Fungi > Basidiomycota > Agaricomycetes > Agaricales > Omphalotaceae > Lentinula > Lentinula raphanica. The sequence continues at coordinate 76,051 of JANVFP010000052.1, forward strand.
GGATATGAAGGGTGCAATTTAATGCTTCGTTGGATAGATCTAATGACCTAGTGACTTTATCACTGAACACTGATCACCAATATACTTCTTATGTCGTTTGTCAAATGTATTTAAGCGAGGTGTGGGGCGTTGTCAGAGATTCCGCACGATCTTATACCTTAGAACGAACTGGTAGTCTTAAAAGATCTACTGGATCCGCAATACAGGTCAACAGAGCGAAGTGACACGGAAGTACAGATCTTTTGATCTGGACTCGAAGGGGGTGAGTGATCCACTCAAAGGGTTTACAAGGAACCAGAGAACTCGTATAGATCAGACTTTATGACCACACAAATACTATCAGAACCAGGTTGAAGATCTACTGATCACCGATCACAGGAAACCTTCACAGCTCGTATGGATCACCGATCACCACACGTCTGCTTGAACAGAGCCACCGAAACTCTGAACGCTCACTTGGAACAACCGAGAACCAAGCCCTCTGTATCTCCACGATAGGAGTCTACCTTTGATTCAAATCTAGCTGAGACTTTATCAACTGACAAGATATCGGGCCTAACGAGATGAGAATTTCACAACCACTTTCGAAGACCGCCCGGCTTACAAAGCCTTTACTCCTCACGTATGAGAGCAAAGGTTAGCTAGTCAGAGAAACTGGGCACAAAACCTGAATATATTTTTGTAGGCTACGTCCTTAAGTACTTCTACGAAGAGATCTGTAGCCAATTTACTATTTTATGGAATAGATCTATAGATTTGAGAGAACGGAGTCCGAGATCTGATACAAATAAGGAAAGATAGGACGAGAAACGATACAAACACCAGAGAAACAGAGAGTAAAAAGGATAAAAACAAGTAAAATGTCCATTTCTGGTGGTCCTTCGTCGAGATCTAGTTGCCTGACCTTCGAATCCGGACCTGGTCTGTGCGTCCATCCACATGCTGGTGGTTAAAGGGCACGGATAAGCTCCTGCACAGGTAACTCAAACGTTTCCTCATTTGATTCCGCTATGTGAATGGTTGTATGCCCCTCCAACTGAATGGGAGTACATATAAAGGGGGAAACCTGTCCCAATAGGTTCGTTTGGCTTCTAGCTTTCCAACGATATGCATATATCGAATAGATCCAGAGGTTTGACAATGGTGAAGTCGAAAGATCTACCCTTGCAACACTCCTGGTCAAAGCTGTACATCTCAGGCGTCTATTTCCCATTTAGGAAACGTCCACATGTAACTGGGATGATACACTTTGGTTGTTTCTCCGTTTAGTCACATTCCTGCGACCTGATCCATCCCAAAACTCGATCTAAGTGAACAGATCTGTTGAGTCTGGGCCTTGAATAATCCATCCCCAATGGTAATACGAATAGATCTATTGGTTCTAAGCTCGTCTCGGTGCAGTATCATACTCAGTTGGCCGTTAGGCGTTGAAAACTAAGTTGATAATCTCTTGATAGCTCATATCAGAGGTGGCTTTGTCTTGAAGGACTCCCCGACCAAGGGACTCGAGTGTTAACTCTTATTATTCGTCAGGATGTGTTTTCCTGTCTGGATCTGACGTCCTGGCATTAACATGATACAAGTTTGACTGTCAGCTCGGGCTCACTACAGTCCTTTAGTACTCTACAAGGCTCTAATCGTTAAAATTAGGCCATTGCATGCCTGCACGCAAAATGGGCGTATTATCTCCCCCAAACTAAAGATCTGACCGTCCCCGGTCATCTGGTTGGGTAGACAGGCTCGTACCTCCCTTGGGAGTGTGGTACTGCAACTGATCCGAGCTTTTGGATTGATCTCCTCGATATCCCAATGGTATTCCCACTCATTAACGCTATAGATCTGCTCAGTTGCCTCGGGATCAACTGATGATAATTAAACCCGCGGCTAACTCGATAGAAGCGCTTAATTTCCGAGTGTGATTATCAAGAGATCTAATCACAACATCCTGCAACTTCACAAAGTTCATTTCTTTGACCTTTGTAAGTATTACATTCTTCCTACTATTCTTAGAATTTTCCCAGTGGCTTATTACGTCCTGGGAAGTTCTTAAGAACCGTGGATAAAAGGCTGCCGGACTTCGAAAATTTTCTCTAAGTCCGCTTTCTTTCTTCCCTCCAACTTCAACGCTTTTTCGTCTCCCATCGTGTTTCTGATCGATATTATGGCTCCCAAAGGCAAGGGTTCGTCGTCGGGTAAGACTCAGGGCGCATCGTCTCGCAAGATCCAGTTCTCGGCTCCGCTCCTCGAGGTTACGTTTCACCACGCTCTACGAGCCCGAGACAGTCTTTCGAACAGCGCCGATGCAATCCTGTTCCTCCCATCCACGCCTGCAGAATCTAACACACTTCAGAAACTTTGGCGCAAATTCCCCAATACCCTAGAGTCGGCTTTCAAGCAACCCGAATTTGAACCTGTCGATGACATGGATTTCCCGCAACGCCTCCCTTCTGACTATCAGGACCAGGTCCCGACGAACTTCTATCCTTCCCAGCTGGTACAGATGTATCCGCCTTTCGCCAAGGGTCCCTTATGTCGAGTGAACACGTCGTTCCTTTACCGAGGTCTGCGTCTCGTTCAGGAAGCGATTTCCGAGGTCCAGGCCTCAAACAAATCGCGGGCTAAGACCCAAGCCAACATCATTCAACTATTGGAAGATCCCGTTATTCAAAACGCTCTGGTAAGTCCCTCGATACCAAGTCTAGCTAACTAGCTTGTTACTGACCGGGTATCCGCAGAAACATTACCGCCGATTTTGGCATCGCTCCCGCTTGTGTCCACTCTTTGCACTTCGTTTCGTGTGCCTCTTTTGCGATTACTGCGAGAGGTACCTGGAAGCCGCCGAGTACACCCGGCTGGTGTACGATGAAGCCAGGAGCACTGGATTTGGAGTAAGCCTGGCACTTAGAACTGCGGTTAAGGTTCGTGTCTCTCCTTAATCAGCCGTTACGCTCTTCCTGACCATACCCTTTCTTCCAGAACTTTTTGAAGAGTACCACGCCCACGATGGCTACCTTGGCTATCCCTATCCCTTTCGACGCCCTGTCCCGTGAGGGGCAGTTGATCATCAAGGTGGCAAGCACTGGTTCACCACCGCAGTTCATCAAGAATCCCTTCACTGACCAGAATATCCTACCCGAGCCCGGTTACGAAGTCCATGCTTCCGTTTCCACGCCTCCTCCTGAAGCTGGGTCTAGCAACATCGGAATCGCTTCCCCTATCATCAGCAATGATGGGGTCGCCTCTCCTGTTGGTTCCCCGTTCTTTCCAGCTGAGGATGAGGACCTTGGAGAGACCGAGGCTTCTTCTGACGAACTTGAGGAGCTCGACGTGTACCAGGGCTCTCGGGTGCGTACTCGGGCAGGTAAGTTCCCTTATCACGTCGGTTGTCCCATCTATCCTTGCTAACATATTTGTGCATAGGTACAGACCTGGGAACTCTTCGCAACAGCACCACCCGCCCCAAGCCTGAGAAGATAGGTCCTCCCATTGGTAAGGGTAAAGCCAAAGCTGCTGAGGCTTCTAAACCTGTTGTAACGGTTTCGGTCAAGCGGGAGAGGCCTGACAAAGAGAAATCATCGGTAGGGTCTCTTTTATCAGTCCTCTCGCCGACACCATTAACACGCGGATTTCAGAGTCATACAACACCGGTTCTCAAGAAACAGAAGACGGGTAAAGCTGCGGGCAAAGCTCGCGCCGTTACTCCCACTCTTTCAGCTGAGACCGACGAGCTGGAGCCAGCCCTTATTTCCGAAGCAGCCGCGTCCTCGATGGCTATGGACCAGCTCCTTGCCAACGACGACCGCGACATAACTCGACAAGTGTCTTTCCTCGCCAACCCAGACTACAAGCCTCGTATCGCCTTCAGCACGCTTGTTTCCCCCGGTCATAACCTCAAACGTTGCCCGGACCATCAGGTCCTTCGAATGCCCAAGTGGATTGCCACTCCAGAGCTGGCATCGGTCGGGAGCTTCCTCACTGCGGGGAATGCCTCCTTCTCGATCTCCAACCTCGCTCGATTTGCCCATTTGACCACTCGGGGTATCGCACCGTCTACCAGTCCGTTGGATCCCGACATCGCCCCAACCACGGACTGCGTCTCGTGTCTGATTCGAGGGCTTACTTGCCGTAACGGGGAACAGATCGGTGGTCCTTGAGCTGGCTGTGAACAGTCCCATCGAACCTGTCCGAGCGCCCTTCATATGGAACTTCAATCGGATCTGCTGGATATCATCCCAGAGGCAGTCCGCTCACTTCCCGGGGGTAAGTACCTAAATTTTTTATTTGGTCTCACTCCCTGCTAATGCTAGACCTCCTTTCTAGGTTTTTCTGAGTCCATGGGGCAACTGCAGGAAGCTCTGAACACCCATTTCCGCATCTTGGAGAATGCCGGAGAGATAATCCAGAACTCCCTTCTTGGTATCGCTCGCCACGTCAATCGTTCCAAACTCAGTGGACTCGACGCCAACGTTGTGCTGTCCCTATGGGCTAAAGAGCACCCAGATGAACAGCTCGACTACGACACTGCCTGCTGGTTCGCGACATTCTTTGGGTGGAATTCCTCCTGCAATCTGTCCGCATATCTCAAAGACCCAGGCACCCTCGCCAAGTTCCAGGAATTTCTCCGGACGCACGACGTCGAAGTCCCGGCTCCTCCATTCAATGAAATGTTGTACGAGAACGAGATTGCAGCAAAAGATCCGTCTCCCCCGCCTGTTGTTCGCGAATATTCGCATATGACGGCTCAGAGCGGACCCGTCGAGGAGGAGAAACCAAAGGACGACACAAAGTCAAAGGATGACAAGAAGGCCCCCTCCGTCGCTCCCGAACCTCTGAAACCCTGAATAATACTTGGTTTCGACGTTCGTGGGGTACGGGGTGGTCCTTCCTTGGTAGGATCTGTTGGTGGTGCAGCTTCTTGGACTAGGACAGTTGCTTTGTATATATCTCAATAGCGCAGACTCGTCAACAGACCCTGAGGGTTACTACATACGGACTAAACTTCATCAATCATTACCGTAGCCTATGTAGCTTTTCTCTCTGAGGCTGTTCAATTCTTTTTGTACATCTCTCCAGACTTTCCAGGAAGTCCCCTGGAAGTCCTATTGCAATGCACGGCCTTAGGGCCAAATTGATCTTGAACCTCGTGTGAAACTCTTCATAAGTCCACTAAGTTAACGAACATGAATAGATCTGTCCTTAGTAGTGTAAAATGAAGTAAGCTCTAATAGAAGTCTTTGAAATACGATTCCATTGACCCTATTGAGCTTCTTGGTAAGAGAAATGAACAGATCCGGAGTACCCCTTGTTACAGGTTCCCTGGATCTGTGAGTATATGCGGAAAACACGAATAGATCTATTCGTTCTTTCGTGCCTTTTGCTTATAAAAATGTTGGTGGTCACTGCCCTAAGGTCTCTTAATCCTTTGGGCAACTAATGTGAGCTACGTCGGCCTCAGATCTAGTGCTATACATGTTACCCACATGCTTGTTTCACTTAGATCACTGACTTCGTAAAATTTTAAAATTTGAAAATTTTCGAAACACAGTGTCCCCTCCCCCAAACTAAAAGCTCAGCAGTCCCTGCTGACTCAGTCAAGGAAAGTTTTCGTATAAAACAGCACTGATCTGAGTAGATCCAACTCCCAAACAAAAATATGGCGCCCAACCACGAATTTTCCAACACTCCCCTTCGTTTGGAGTCCGAGCTTGAGGACTGGGCTGACGATGCAGCACACTGGGCCAAAGTACTATGTCAAGATCGTACCCTAGGATTCAGTGCTGCCATCAATCAACAAGGATCCATCAAGCTTCAGACTTCGACGAGAAAAGCGATCATGGCTGATGTAAAGTCTGCCTATGAACACATTGTATGTATTTCATGACTAGATCTGTTCATTATCAGTCTTCTGACGACTTTTCCAGTCCCTTAAGGTGTCGAAGGAGGCTGCCAGTCTCAACACTTCGTACATGCAACAGTACGAGGCCTTGAGTGAGGCCTTGATCGGCATCATGGCCTTCTCTGAGATCGCAGAGGAGGCCGGCAGACTCTACCCCAACGTCAAGAATGAGGGTGGACAAGACTCCCGGATGGAACTGTTCCTCGACGAGCTCGTCAAGATCCGTCGTTCCGCCACACGAGCCAAAATGCAGAAGGCCGAAGCCGCTGCAAAGGAAGTCAAAAACTCAACTCCAGGAGTAAGTATTGCTCCGAATAACTTTGTCCCTTCGATAGATCTGATCAATTTTCAAAGACCAAAGGCAAGGAATTGTCCAAGGCCAGAGAAAAGACCGTGGAACGTGCTTCAGTCGAGCCCATTGACGCTGAACAGAAGTTCATGGAAGAAATTGTGAGTAGATCTGTTCGTCGAGGCGATCCGAAGTACTGATCCATCGAGTTAGGAAGCAGATCTCGCCGCCGCCGAAGCTGAAGACGAGGCTGCTGCACGTAAGGCCCGTCCCAAGGGAACTACTGCCTTCCTTCGTCGTCAACAGGCAAGTACAGGCTGTGATGGCATTGCAGCCTACGCCATTCTTGCTTATCGAGCCGAACGTCGTGCTAAGTTGTATCGAAAGGGCACTCCCGTCAAAGTAGCTGACCAAGATAGCCCTGTACGTCGTTCCACTTGATAGATCTAACGGTTTCTGATGAAGATCTTCAGATGGAGGACGTTGCAGGTGAAGAAGAGGCGTCTCCCAAGGCTAAGTCTAAGTCCAAGTCCAAAAAGAAGTCTAAGGTCGTCGAGGAGACTCCTGAGCCAATGGCTGACCCGGATATCATCGTAAGTACCCTTTAGATCTACTCAAAACGAATAGATCTGACGATTCTTTAGATGGAAGAGGAACCCAAACCCAAGGCTAAGGCCAAGGGGACGAATGCTGAGGAAGAGACTACGAAGGCTTCCAAGGGCAAGGGAAAACGAAAGCGACAGGACCAAGACGTGGGGGCAGCAGGATCCGCCGAGACTTCAGTGAATCCTGAGCCTTACTCAACCACTGCTGGACCTGAGACTATCGTTCAGCCCCTGGCGACCGGAGAGGAACAGACCAAGAGGACCAAGGTCTACCTAGATCTGGCCGATACTTGTAAGTACCTCGAGTCATTTCCAACAGATCTTCTCTTCTTTTCGCTCTATTATTTATCACAGAGCAGCAAGGATCACTAGATCTATTGCTTTAGCATGTTGTCTTGCGTTTGAACTGTCTCTAGGACATGGTATCTGAGCTAATCATCTTCACAGGCGACCCTGGAGATTCCGAAAACTGGGACCTCGTCCGTCTCCTTCAAGATATCACTCATAGCCACGCTGCTGAGTACAGCAACTATACCGAGGCACAGTTCAATGCCTTGGTCAACTTCCATCAGAATCAGCTTTTCGACTGTTCCATCAAAGCTAGGTATTACGCTCGACGTGGGTTGGCAAGTCAGGCCATTATCGACAACGCCATGAAGGCTTTCCGCATGAAAAAGCCCCTGAACGCCGACGACGACAGCAATCCTCGCGAGGAAGTGGTTGTCGTTCCTTCCTACACACCCTACACTCGTCCCCTTATGATGCCACCCAGGGGTGATCCACAAGGTGATAGAGAACAGCTAGCACGCCTAGATCCTTCGCTTCCTCCACATTCCGCGCCTTAGGTAGACGTCTGAAGTAGTTGAAACACCAGATCCATTCGTTCCCATTGTCCTGGTACCTATTTTTATACCTGATATGCAGTCAAGTAACGTATTAGGTAGTTTTTGAGGTAATTCAGTCGAAGACCAACTTCCTCGAGCATGTTGAGATAGAATTTTCGAAAGATCAATGACCGGACTCCCCCAAACTAAATAGATCGGTTGGTCTAACTCAGTTTGATGAGGAGATCCTTCGACTACGACGTGGGCCTGCCTCAGAATTGTCATCCTCAGGTGCTTCATCATTAGAACCGGACTCTGCAGCCTTCGGATCCGAAGGATCTTTATCCTTTTCAGCTGAAGTATCGAATGTGACATCAGGATCCTCAGATATGTTGATCTTAGGGATTGCTCCGAATACTAGATCCTCAACATTATCAGGGATATCCTCGTCATCATCGACCATAGCTTCCAGTTGTTCTGGACTCAGATCTATCAGGTCATGGATGTTCTGGGGCAGATCTATTGGTTCGAAACGAGCATGATGAGGCATTACTCTGAATGCACCGACTTTGTCTTTCAGTACGGTACCATCCATTTCAGCAATGATATAAGATCCTCCTCGTGTTCGTCTGATCACAACCATAGGTCCACGGTAACGACTATACATTTTTCAATCCAAATTCTTCTCGATGGTGGTGTTCCTGATCTGTACCAAGGTCCCTGGTTTGAAATCCCAGTCCTTGATAGTAAATCGGAACTTGTCTTCAAAGATCCTAAGATCTCGACGCTTATTAGCATCAATCCTGGATCTCATGTTCTCAATGAAGGAACGGTGTTTGGAAAGGGCCTGGGCACGATAACCCAGCAACTCTTCCCGAGAGAGGATTCGATTTGGTGGATTGACCAAATAGGTAGATTCGACGATATCAAAAGGGAGTAACGGTTCCGCACCAGTTACAACAAAATAGGGAGAGCATCCGAGACCCTTCCTAGGAGTGACTCGATCTGCCCATAACATCGGCTTCAGGAAGTAGAACCATTTGCTCAGATCTCCGGCACAAGTCTTTGCTAAGGCCTGCCTCAGATCATAATGAGCACGCTCAATCTTTCCATTAGCTTGAGAGTTATACGGGGAAATCTTAATTCCTCGGATCCCATACTTTTGTTCCAACCATTTCAGCATAAGCTTCATTTGGGGCGCATTATCCGAAACAACTTCCTCAGGACATCCCCATCGACAGATAATGTCATCAAAGAACCATTCAGCTATTGATCTGGCATTTTCCACTCTTAAGGCTCTCGCCTCGGACCAGGATGAAAGTGAATCTCGACCATGTACTATGTACTTACACCCATTACTGGATGGAGTCATGAACATGGTGTCAATATGTACCTTCTGAAACAGGGAAGGGGTGTATGTAACCGTTGGAGGGATTCTAATGAGAGCCCTCTGTCGATCCTGACAGGCTTGGCACGATTTAACATACCACTCCACGTCTTTGTCCAGATCTGGCCACCAAAACCTCTTTTCCAAGAAGTCCTTCGTTGCAAAGACACCTTTGTGACCAAGGGCATCATGTGCACTGTTCAGAAGAGCCATTCGTCGATCAGGATCCACGACTAAACGAGGCTGATCTGACGACAACTTCCTATGGTACAATCGACCTTCGGTATCAATGGAGAAGGGAATTACTTTCCTATCCATTTCTAACCGTTGTTTCTTGTCCAATTTCCCGAAACATTCTGCGTCAGGGTTTTTCAGCCACTCCAAGATCTCTGGCAACTGCTTGTCCAAACGATTTCCTCCATCAGATCTGTGGGAATCCGGATATGATTGATCTGGTCCCCAGACTGCATTGTCAGGAATCGTAGTATATTGCAGATACTGAGAAACTGGTTGCATCCCATGCATAAGCAGATGGTCCCTTCGTAGTTTATGCTCAAGATCTTCTTCTCTGGCAAGTTCTAGATCTTCCTTGAAATCTGGGCAATAGATTCCTAGGAGATAACCATGCCTTGGATCTATATGATCTTTAAACGAATCAAAGGGAAATGGATCGTCGGCATCATCTGCTTTCAGAAACCTGATGTTGTTGGAGTCATCCTCGTCCAGATCATCTTCACTGGTCGACTTTCCGCGAGGAGTTGTCCAACCACCAGGTGGTCTTCGAGATAAGCCATCAGGTCCATGTGTCACACCTTTGACATGTACCAAATCGAAATGGAATTTACGGATTGCCTCAATCCAACGATTAATGGTTGCATTTGGGCCACTACTGGGGTTTTCAAGCATTCCCTGTATGTAGCTCGCATCAGTTTCCACTATCAGTTGTCGGCATCCATAAAGAAGATAATGGGTGGACTCCAAAGCAAGTTTCAGACCATAAAGTTCACGTTTAGACTGTGAAAAACGGGCTTCCCGTTCCACGTAGGGAATAGATCCAAAGTAATTGTAATAGATCTTTTCGGGGTCGTTAGGATCTACTTGATAAATGTAAAATCCTGTTCCCATCCACGAACTATCGACTGATAGATGTGTTTCCCAATCATAAACGATGACTCTAAGGGCTGGTGCATTTCGCACTCCTTCCTTTAGTAGTTCCATAGCAAGATCCTGCTCCTCAGACCACTCAAACGGTACATTTGCCGTCAATTTAGTCAAGGGGGCAGCTTTCTTGGAATAGTTGTGAATGAACATTCGAAGCTGGCCAGCAGTCCCCAGGAAAGCTCTCACATGTGTTCGAGTTTCGCATTTAGGCCAAGTTAGGACCGTAGTAGCGATCTTATCATCTGGTTTCTGTCCTTCATAGGCACAACGATGTCCGACCACTGTGGTTTCCTCACAACAAACGAAGGCTTTAGGTCCTGAAAAGGTACCTCCAGCATGCTTCATTCGTTGGATGATCCGATTCACGTTTTGAAGATGTTCCCATACGAATCGACGGATCTGTGGGTTTTCCGGAATGGTTTCATAACCACCACCTGGTAACTCGTATCGACTCTCGGGTCCTCGCACAGGTACATCATCAATGTAAGGAATAGTATATTCAGGAATTTCGTCTCGTAACAAGTAAGTTACATCGTCATGGAATATTGGTACCGAGTTGGTCCATCCCATAGGCAATTTGACTAGACGATGTGGTCCATAAGGAGTTTGGAAAGTGGTGAGATCCCTAGATCCAACGTCTATATGTCTCTCATCGTAGCCCACAAAGATATCCAAGATCCCTCCACATGCTCTGCCTGCAAAGTGTCTAGCAATGTCCGCAGTAGCAGGGGGAACCCCGGAGTGCCGTATAGTAACCTTATTCAAAGGCTCCAGACTGTGCACCAATCTTAGGCTCGTTCCATCCTTTTTCACCACACAGAACCATTTAGATCTGTAGCTTGCACTCGATGGTTCATAAACTCCTGCAAGGATCTTGTCCTTGATTATCTTACAAACCTTAGGAAAGATTCCTGGAGGCACGGGAATGTTTTTCTCGACCCAGGGTTCGTGAGGTATAACCGGAATCTTTACTGGAGGGAAGAAATCCTCTCTGAAAGTTCCACCTTCGGATTGATCCCAGGCAAAACCCATTTCCTGAACCTTCATCAGATGATGAACGAGTTTTCGTTCCTCATTTGTTAAGAATCCTTCTGGATGGTTCTTGTCAATAATCTCCTTACGCTCTTGCGTGTATCGGACTCCCGGAGTGAATTCAGGTGGATGAGTCGGCAGATCTGGCAATCCTTCCAAAGGATCTCCAAAGATGTGACGACGAACCCTAAATTCCTCAGGAAGTTCAGCCTTAACCGGGCGTACTTTCAACGCAACAGGCTTATATTTTCGAGAACCGAAGACAGATACATTTGAATATGATGACATTGGGTCACTATATGCGCCTATATGCTGTTCAAATGTTCCATTCTTTTGTTCCCACGATTGAACTCGTTCCCGGGCACTCCTCAAGTCGTAGGACTGGGAATTATCCGGTTGATCTGGACTTACATGGTCCAGATCTGAAGTGTAATCACTTGGCCGGGACAACCCATGAACGTCTCTCGTCAGACTCTTAGCTTTAATAGACTGATAAAATGACTGTTCAAGTTGTTCCACGTCCGGATCAGTTCGAAATCCTTCCTTCCAAGGATTGATCACACGATTTTGTTGATGGTCCACACCTTTGTTTAGGTATAGATCTATGGTTTCAGCGACTTCAGGAAGTGAATCCCTAAACGAGGATTGGCTATAATTAACATATAGTTCAGCCAATTCTTCGTCTCGGAACACTCCTTCTTTCACTTTGGTCGACTCAATGACTACTTCTTCACCTAACGGATCCCAATACCCACTCACAGCGATTTCAACCTCTCCCTGATCGCTACTCAGATCACAGAGGTTATCTAAAAATTTGGTTCAGCAGCTTTCTCCTCTTCTTCGGGACTGGTCTCCTGATTTGGATCTGGAGTCTCTGCCCGAGTCTGAGCATACTTCTGCTTATCCAACTGCCGTTTCTGAGCTTTAGGACTTTGTCCTCTCGGACTAGTCCCTATGGTGTATTGCTTTCCAGTATTCGGATCTGTTATGGTTAACTCTTGGTCACCAGATCCAAACGTATGGATGACACTTTCTGTCAGTACATCGAAAGGTCTACCCAACAGAATTTCGAAGGGTGCCTTTTCCTGCACATGGCATTGTAGATACAGTGTTATGGGTCCAAATCGGAATGGTACGTTCCTGGACAGTCCTTTGGTACGGGCCAGACCTCCATGCACATTCTGCATTTGGATGGTCACTTTCGGATCCCAACCTAGTCCTAATCCCAAGGCAACACACATATCGATAGCAACAATCTGAGATCCAGAGTCCAACACACTCTCGATGTCTAGATCATCTCGATTATTCACAACTGGCCACACAGATCTTAAGCCATTTCCCATAGTGGCTACTATAGTCATATCACGACGTGAATCATTTTCATCAACATCATGAAGAAAAGCTACCACCGGATCCAACTGAACATAATCCCCTGCTTTCATGCCATCTCGATCCTCGAGTATTTTCTCAAAGATCAATCCTTCTGACAGACTGAGGTCTTCCACGGCAATGAACTGTTGCATCTCCATCCCTGTTCTCGGGATTTCCTCGACACTAGGTTCAACATCATGGGCCTCATTAACAAAGGACTTGATTCGTTCTTGTGGACGCACTTGGCAGTTTTTCATCTTCCTCATCATGATCTGCCTAACTTTGCCTGACAATTGGAATGCCTCAGCAGCAGTCAATGTGATCATTTGACGAGAAATCCGATCAGCTAATTCTTCTTCAAGGCCTGGAATGAATAACTCATTCCGAAGCCGAAATTTGGGTCCCTTCGAAGATCCTTTAGATTCAGTGACCTTCTCCGGTTTGGATTTTGGTTGATTTCGAGGTATGGGTGACACTTCCCTGGGTGGGACATGATCAAAAGGTCGATGTATTTCGTCAGATCTAGAGGGTGAGGGCTCCCTGAAACGCACTTTGCGAGTGGTCTCACTAGTTTCCTCAACTAATTCTACTTCAGAATCAGAATCCTCTTTATCCGATTTCTCTTCGACACTAACAGATCTCGACTTCCCTAGTGAAGTATCCCCTGATGAATGATTGGATCTGTTCGATTTTCCGTTCAGATCTTTCGAATTGGATGGTTCAGGAGCAGATTTGGATTGATTGGCAACATTTTTAAAATTTGGGTGATTTCGATCTACGGGTATGTGCACTCCATCAAAACGTTTTGTCTTAGTAGGAGGCACAGTTTTCAATGAACAGGGCTTAGGTTCATCCTCATGAGTCGTGTCCTTCAGCTGGGATCTTGTTTTTCGTCCCTTGCTCGACTCAATCATTGGATCCTCTAGTTTCCCGACTCATTACTGTACACCGTTGCAACATTGTTGCTAGATCTCCCCTGGGAAGATTCAACTACGTTGGCAAGGTACAACCAAGTAGGATCCCCCAACTGATCTGCATAATCCTCTTCATCGGGGATTAGATCATTGTATAACGTCGCCAAAACAGGCCAGTTCTTGCTCTGAGCATATTTCACAATCTTTTGGTATCGAGTTTCCGGACCAAAGTTATTTGGTAACGGAGATCCATCTTTGTTATGAAGCATAACACGACTCATGGCCACCCCCAAAAATTTCTCAAATATTCCTAGCACATCCCCTGATTTTTCCTGATTTTCCTATTATTTTTCCATATTTTTCTGTCATTTATTCAGGCCTAAACAACCTCTGCAAGCCTCTCTTATCCATGGCCGAGCCTACGCCGAGTCAGCGCTTACTCGGCGTCTCGGCATCCAAACGCAGAAGCGCCGCCTTTACTTTTTCGCACGGTTAATTCTTCTCATCGCTCTCTTACCTTCGACCTCTACCTCCTCCATCCTCGACTCCTCAAGACCGTGGAACCATCGGGACAACGCCAAGGACTTCAAGACACGATGGAGGAGGGATCAGGACGATGAGGGACACACTCAGAGGGTTGGAGGCCGCGATGACGCGGCCTACCAACTAAATCCATTACTGGTGCGTAATCCGTTCATCGAACGGATTACCTTCACGCTAACGAGGTCCCGTAGGACCATCGTCGACTCGCGTCGACGCCACTGGACTCCGGATCTCAACGCCACCATAAACCATCGGCCCCGCTTGTTTCGTGTCAAGTCCCTCGGTCCCGCTAAGCCAAGCCAACAACCTCGATCTTGCATCCTCCTTTTTCGTTCGGCACCTCGCCGACTCGTTCTCGTCATCCCCGGATCGTCTCTACCTCGTTTAGTCATCTCTGGTTACGATACCACGCCGGCACCCTTTCATTGTGCCATTCAAATTGTTCCCAACCCCACTCTCACATTTCCAGCTTGTACACACGACGTTCGGCCCTCGCTCACCTAAATTACATCACCCTCGACCTGTTTACGCGTATCGTCGGCTTTCCCCTTTGTTCATGCCTTTCAACTTACCCTATCTGGACTTCTTACGCGTATTACCGGCCCTCCTTCTCTGTGCAAGCCCTTCAACCTTCCCTTTTTGGACTGACATTAACTTCCGGACTTGGTGGGCACAGCAGACAAGTCAAGATGAGTCAAGGCGACTCTTTGTCTGCTGGTATATCTCCTTGGTTCTACTTTCTATTTTTGATACTCGTTAACGGCCGGATCGACGCGTATTCACGTCGATTCGTGTCGCTACGAGTCATTTCTAATTATAACGCGTCATCGTTATACATTAACGACGCGTTTACACGTCCCGGCACTGGGACGTGTCATCACAATTATCATTGTGGTGACACGTCCTCAAGCCGACATTTATTTTATACTACTTACCTTTTATATCCATTACCTACAAAATCATATATAAACCCTAGGTATTTCCTGTATCTGATCCTCAGATCGGTTATTCTCATAGGTTTCTCAATGGTATTTGGCTCTTTCTCCTCTCTCTAAACTGGTGTATCAACAAGTGTAACAACTACAAGTATCAACAATCCTTCTCAGTCCAAACGTTCGGTGTAGAACATCCCTGCTTAGCAGCTGTCTACGACGTTCGTTGGGACGAATTGCTCGTAGCCTCCGTCTGTGGTGCCGTCGAGGGTTAGAGCAACGAGCACCCTAACATAATAACCGATCTCTTGCTGCCCCCAGGGAAGTTCATACTACCCTCTGGACAAAGGATCTGTTATCTATCATCCTTGATCTCCTGCCCTAGTTGTGCTCATACCACTCCTTGGACGGAGAATTCAGTTTGATATATTCCTTTCCATGATGACACAAGGTGTCTCAAACTTCAATACAAGTCGTCGTCTTCCCCTGGTAGTTGAACCAATGACAACCTTCCAGTTCGGAGACGAGACTCGACCTCCTGTTACGATTAGTGACAGATACCTTCCGGGATATGCTAGATCATCCTGGAACCCCGAACAGGTGTTGGGCAGACAACATAGGTCTCAATCTTCATACCCCATGATGTCTATGCAACCCAACACTTGTATTACTTATCCCCATCAGGCTTCTCCACCCAATTTACCCCCAGTGGACCATTCAGGTTGGCAATGGCAGCCACCCCCTTCGTATCTTCCTACACCATATAACCATCCTACAACGTCTGTGGCAGTACCATCACACGATGACCTTGAGTTGAGACAAATGTCTGTCCCTTTGCCCCAGCGTGCTCCAATGTCACAACCCAAGAAATCTGGTGGTGCATATATGGGACGGGAGTATTCTTCGAATATTAAGAAGCCCTCACAAACATCATTATCTCCTGCACAGCTATTGTCATACCCCTTGATGACATCACTTCATGACTCTCGACCTGCTGTTCCCCGAGCTATGCAACCATTGAAGCAAGGTGCTACTCCATTACCTCCACAGTCACACTCATGGCCCCATATTAGTTTGCCAAACAAACAGGCACAGTCCTGGGCTGGTCGCGCTCCTGGGAACATAGGAAAGCAGTCAGTATCTGCTCCGAAATCTTCTGAAGCCCCTGTACTAGTCAAACAAATACAATCCACTGTTGATGCTATGGAAGAAGTAACTATGGATTTGTTAGCTTTCCGGTGTCGTCAACTGGCTTTGATGATTAGGTTACAGGATCATCTGGAGCGCTTACCAGAAGATTGGATCAGACTAGTGATTCAGCTTGATACTGATAGGCCTTTGCCTCTTCAAAGAGCCTTACAACAGGACCATGTCAAATTGGAGTTTGACAAGGTTGTTCAGCAGATAAATATCCTATATCCTGACCATCAAATTCCTGTTCGACAAAAACCTGCTGTTGCGGTTTCTCCTAGGCAAAACTTAGACATGTCCCATAATTCTCTGCAGGTTGAAACTAATATTCTGACAAGATCAACTAGCCAGACTGTTGCGTCTACTCTGGAGAACCCACAGGATTTGAATATTTCCAAGCCTCCGGTCAGTGTTGTGCAGTCACTGATTGAAACTCCGACAGCTCGGCATATAGTATCACCAAGGGCTATGGAGCCAATTAGTGACCCTGGTCTCATCCGAAAAGTTGATGAACTGGGTCAGCAAAGTTATAGGGAATGGGATCAGAAAGGAACACAGGACTTGACCACTGGAAATAACAAGCTGGTACCTCACTTGGAAAAGAGTGATTACCGTTATGCCAATGTTCCAATGCAAGGTCTGGTTTTTAGCAATGGTAATGGTCTCCGAACACATTTCTGGGGACATCAGGACTATAACTTTGGGAACTCATCTTTTCCCATGGATTCAGCTCCTCGTAACATGGTCCCTGGACCCCCACCACCTCCTGAACCACCCCCATCATTTGCCTTATCTGTGTCATCATCTGTGGACTCACATTATCAGTCTGCAGGCTCCCATTCTTCCTCTCCTTACGCTCAAGGTTATCAATGGAACAGCTCTACAAGTCCAAACAGATTCATTGATGACATGCTTTCTACAACAGTAGACTTGCAGGAAGACTCTGACACAGATGATGATGAAGTGGAACCAACTTCTGCAAATATTGGAGAAGTAGAGGAAATGGGTCCTGGGCAAGATGAAGATGATGACACTGCTACTGACCAGGGTGAAGGCATGTCTGACGAGTTCTGTTCCCAGTGCGAAAATCAGTTCACAGAAGCAGACACATACTACTGTGACGACTGTGCATTGGAAGAAGAAATCTTCGGAAGAAATGAATATAGAGAAGATTTTGGCTTACACAATCAGGAATACGATGAAAATATGGAAGGACCAACCGATCAGGAATATTCTGAGGATACAGGCTATGGCACAGACTCTCCCAGTCCATCAGATCATGTAGGGGAGACTAGCCTGGAGGAGGGAGTAATGTTATGAAGCATAACACGACTCATGGCCACCCCCAAAAATTTCTCAAATATTCCTAGCACATCCCCTGATTTTTCCTGATTTTCCTATTATTTTTCCATATTTTTCTGTCATTTATTCAGGCCTAAACAACCTCTGCAAGCCTCTCTTATCCATGGCCGAGCCTACGCCGAGTCAGCGCTTACTCGGCGTCTCGGCATCCAAACGCAGAAGCGCCGCCTTTACTTTTTCGCACGGTTAATTCTTCTCATCGCTCTCTTACCTTCGACCTCTACCTCCTCCATCCTCGACTCCTCAAGACCGTGGAACCATCGGGACAACGCCAAGGACTTCAAGACACGATGGAGGAGGGATCAGGACGATGAGGGACACACTCAGAGGGTTGGAGGCCGCGATGACGCGGCCTACCAACTAAATCCATTACTGGTGCGTAATCCGTTCATCGAACGGATTACCTTCACGCTAACGAGGTCCCGTAGGACCATCGTCGACTCGCGTCGACGCCACTGGACTCCGGATCTCAACGCCACCATAAACCATCGGCCCCGCTTGTTTCGTGTCAAGTCCCTCGGTCCCGCTAAGCCAAGCCAACAACCTCGATCTTGCATCCTCCTTTTTCGTTCGGCACCTCGCCGACTCGTTCTCGTCATCCCCGGATCGTCTCTACCTCGTTTAGTCATCTCTGGTTACGATACCACGCCGGCACCCTTTCATTGTGCCATTCAAATTGTTCCCAACCCCACTCTCACATTTCCAGCTTGTACACACGACGTTCGGCCCTCGCTCACCTAAATTACATCACCCTCGACCTGTTTACGCGTATCGTCGGCTTTCCCCTTTGTTCATGCCTTTCAACTTACCCTATCTGGACTTCTTACGCGTATTACCGGCCCTCCTTCTCTGTGCAAGCCCTTCAACCTTCCCTTTTTGGACTGACATTAACTTCCGGACTTGGTGGGCACAGCAGACAAGTCAAGATGAGTCAAGGCGACTCTTTGTCTGCTGGTATATCTCCTTGGTTCTACTTTCTATTTTTGATACTCGTTAACGGCCGGATCGACGCGTATTCACGTCGATTCGTGTCGCTACGAGTCATTTCTAATTATAACGCGTCATCGTTATACATTAACGACGCGTTTACACGTCCCGGCACTGGGACGTGTCATCACAATTATCATTGTGGTGACACGTCCTCAAGCCGACATTTATTTTATACTACTTACCTTTTATATCCATTACCTACAAAATCATATATAAACCCTAGGTATTTCCTGTATCTGATCCTCAGATCGGTTATTCTCATAGGTTTCTCAATGGTATTTGGCTCTTTCTCCTCTCTCTAAACTGGTGTATCAACAAGTGTAACAACTACAAGTATCAACAATCCTTCTCAGTCCAAACGTTCGGTGTAGAACATCCCTGCTTAGCAGCTGTCTACGACGTTCGTTGGGACGAATTGCTCGTAGCCTCCGTCTGTGGTGCCGTCGAGGGTTAGAGCAACGAGCACCCTAACAATCTTTCAGCTTAAGACGTTTGGATCCTTGAGACTCCGGCATCACCCAGCCTTTCCCAAGGAGTTCCATGAACAAAGGACAGTTACTCATCATATGATCTGGTCCTCGACACAAGAAACACGTTCGATCTGGCATTCCTTGGCCTGGAGTGGGATTGACATTAAGGATCCCTCGACTCTGCCCACTGGTTCCGGGATTACTACTACCAGAAAAGCCAGGTCTGGGCTGGGGTCGCATTCCAGCATCCGATTTTCCTGCCCTAACATCATTGAGCAATTGCTGCAACGACGTCAGTTCATCCTGAAAACGCGTCTTAAGATTCCCCATTTCTTTGAGCATCAACGACGATTTGTCCACATTTTCCACAAAGGCACGTTCATGGTCCTCTGCCTGTTCCTGCTTAACACTAGATCTAGTGTCTGTAGCAAAGAAACGGGTCAGATCTGGTGTTTCCTCTTTAGCAGCTGCTGGGGTAACCACCGGAATATAGATCCCTCCCCTAGAGTTGGTCTCTGCATTCAGGACAGCTCCATCCGTTCCAGTAAAGGTCTGGTATAGTGATTCGAGAGGGGGCTGCCTAGCCACAGCCTCTGCAGCACTTTTCCATTCCGAGAACGTATATGGATCATCCGTACGCCGTTTCGCAAGTTTCGAGTTGGGGACCTGATGCTGAACTCGTTTCGAGACAGCTTTTCTCAGGTTTCCATCGAATGCTGATAGAAAGACCGACACCAATTCATGGTTTCCAATCGCCGGAGGCGGTTTCAACAACTTATTGGCCTCGACTTCGAACAACATGCAATAGATCAACAGCTCAGATCCATCCTCGACTCTCAATGGTCCAAACCTCTGAACCAATTCCAGCATAGCTTTCTTGGAACCCAGGGGTTTGCCAAAGATAGACGGGAACCGCTCAATCATGGCTCGAAGGAATTGATCTGCATCCTCCTTTCCTTCCTCCGCTCCAGGGAGATGCTCTAAGGCCTGCTTCGTCTGGAGGGTCATCCATCCAAAGATCCTTTGCATCTTCACCTTTTCAGAGGTCACACCCGTGGCTTGGAACGTCGTTAGACAGAACCTCATCCATTCAGGCATTTGGATCGGATCAGCTAGATCCAAGATCATAGCCGTTTTATGAGTGGCAGGGAACTTCGCATTGTTGTATTCCCCTTGCTCTTCAGGAGACAACGCAGGAGGTCCCAACAGTTTGAGGATATCCACTGGAGCCTCGTTTGCACCTTGTGCATTTTGGTCATTTTGTGTAGTACTCATCGTTATATTTGGTATTCTGTTCCCAAACACGATACGTTGCAAGTCAAAAGAAATAGAGTTTGGTAATGTAGGATTCAAACTAGTCAAATCGACTGGTTCAGCAGTAACTGCCTGACGTCTACTGCTTCCTTGCACTACACCAGATCTGTTCGTTCTTGGAACTTCAGAAGCAGATCTAGCAGCAGTCCCGTTATCTGGATTGCTCTTTGCTCGTCCGAGGTTCTTCGGATCGTAGACAGGAACCGTAGGCTTCTTTGTAACACGTTTTCTTTTATCCGGGGCTTGCACCTCTGGATCAAAGTAATCTAAAGAACCTGCGTTCTTCGACGTCCGAGACTCCCTTGGAGCTATTTTTAAGATCAAACAAAGTTCGACCTAAGGCAATGGTTTGAGAAATCGATAGATCTCTCGAGTTCGTTCCAAAATATAGATTCCACCCCTCGCGGTGGGCTCCAGATAACGAGGATATGAAGGGTGCAATTTAATGCTTCGTTGGATAGATCTAATGACCTAGTGACTTTATCACTGAACACTGATCACCAATATACTTTTTATGTCGTTTGTCAAATGTATTTAAGCGAGGTGTGGGGCGTTGTCAGAGATTCCGCACGATCTTATACCTTAGAACGAACTGGTAGTCTTGAAAGATCTACTGGATCCGCAATACAGGTCAACAGAGCGAAGTGACACGGAAGTACAGATCTTTTGATCTGGACTCGAAGGGGGTGAGTGATCCACTCAAAGGGTTTACAAGGAACCAGAGAACTCGTATAGATCAGACTTTATGACCACACAAATACTATCAGAACCAGGTTGAAGATCTACTGATCACCGATCACAGGAAACCTTCACAGCTCGTATGGATCACCGATCACCACACGTCTGCTTGAACAGAGCCACCGAAACTCTGAACGCTCACTTGGAACAACCGAGAACCAAGCCCTCTGTATCTCCACGATAGGAGTCTACCTTTGATTCAAATCTAGCTGAGACTTTATCAACTGACAAGATATCGGGCCTAACGAGATGAGAATTTCACAACCACTTTCGAAGACCGCCCGGCTTACAAAGCCTTTACTCCTCACGTATGAGAGCAAAGGTTAGCTAGTCAGAGAAACTGGGCACAAAACCTGAATATATTTTTGTAGGCTACGTCCTTAAGTACTTCTACGAAGAGATCTGTAGCCAATTTACTATTTTATGGAATAGATCTATAGATTTGAGAGAACGGAGTCCGAGATCTGATACAAATAAGGAAAGATAGGACGAGAAACGATACAAACACCAGAGAAACAGAGAGTAAAAAGGATAAAAACAAGTAAAATGTCCATTTCTGGTGGTCCTTCGTCGAGATCTAGTTGCCTGACCTTCGAATCCGGACCTGGTCTGTGCGTCCATCCACATGCTGGTGGTTAAAGGGCACGGATAAGCTCCTGCACAGGTAACTCAAACGTTTCCTCATTTGATTCCGCTATGTGAATGGTTGTATGCCCCTCCAACTGAATGGGAGTACATATAAAGGGGGGAAACCTGTCCCAATAGGTTCGTTTGGCTTCTAGCTTTCCAACGATATGCATATATCGAATAGATCCAGAGGTTTGACAATGGTGAAGTCGAAAGATCTACCCTTGCAACACTCCTGGTCAAAGCTGTACATCTCAGGCGTCTATTTCCCATTTAGGAAACGTCCACATGTAACTGGGATGATACACTTTGGTTGTTTCTCCGTTTAGTCACATTCCTGCGACCTGATCCATCCCAAAACTCGATCTAAGTGAACAGATCTGTTGAGTCTGGGCCTTGAATAATCCATCCCCAATGGTAATACGAATAGATCTATTGGTTCTAAGCTCGTCTCGGTGCAGTATCATACTCAGTTGGCCGTTAGGCGTTGAAAACTAAGTTGATAATCTCTTGATAGCTCATATCAGAGGTGGCTTTGTCTTGAAGGACTCCCCGACCAAGGGACTCGAGTGTTAACTCTTATTATTCGTCAGGATGTGTTTTCCTGTCTGGATCTGACGTCCTGGCATTAACATGATACAAGTTTGACTGTCAGCTCGGGCTCACTACAGTCCTTTAGTACTCTACAAGGCTCTAATCGTTAAAATTAGGCCATTGCATGCCTGCACGCAAAATGGGCGTATTATCGTATTGCAAACTAGAATATGTTCTGCAAGATCTTCTGAGCAAAACACGTTGTCCACTCTGGTGTAGTTGCCCGTGTTGTGTGCGCATAGCGTTGGCAGGTGTTCCGGCAAGGCCATTTGCATGTTATGCCTCGCATTGAGATCTAGTAGGAGCTGCGCCGCCTCTAGGTTTCTAGCTGTGAATAGGTGATGATTCCGTGGTTCGTCCCACAGGGGGTGGTGTCGGTTGAAGTCGCCCAGCCAGATGTTGTGCAATGGTCCTCTTGGCCTTGTCCGCGCAGCTGGTGATCTGAGCCATTTGTTGAGACTTCGTAGCGTGTTGTCATTGTTGCAGTCATTGTAGATGCTGAAAATTCGGTACTCACCTCCAGCCGTCGTTAGCTGTATTGCCGTGATGTCGGCGCATTGAATTTCAATCTGAGTCCAACTGCCTGTTGAAATCCGGGTGTGTATCATCATCAAGGATCGTGAACGTGGTCTCACCGGGTCTCCAAAGTGCTCTATGTGTCCTGTCAGGTATACTACCCTTAGGTGGGGCAGCGCCCTCGTTCGTCCTTTTGAGTCAATATAAGGTTCCTGTATGGCAACAATGTCAGCTCTTCTGTGATCAGTTTTAAGGAAATCATGCATGGCGTTATCAGATTTGTTTGCATTTAACTGCATAATTTCGAGCGTCGTCCTGTGTTGTTCGTTGTTTTGTACTAATTCCATCCTTCCCCAAGTTGTTGCATCTGTCCCTCACTTCCGGTCGCCATGGGTTCGTCTCCCCATCTCCTTGGTGTGGCCGGGGTTACCGACACTGCCAGTGGGTGTCGTGGCTGTGACGTCGGCGGTGGCTGCAAGTATTGCGGCAACATCTGCTGAGGAGGGATCATCATCGTCGGTTGCAACATGTACTGCGGCGTTGGTATCATTCCTCCCGGGTATTGCAACATCGGCATCGGCAGATACCCTTGCATTGGATACTGCATTGGGGGTAAGGATTGTTGAGAGTTGGGGGGCCTTGCCAATGGGGGCCTGGAGTTTGATGAGAACCTGTATTGATCCAGCATTCTCTGCCCTCTTTCTCTTGTATTCGATCGTCTGGGTCCTCGACTTTGTCCTCTGCTGCTGGCTCTTCCTCCTGGTGCCGGTGTTGGATCTCGCAATGGCTGTCCTCGATCATTTCTATTCGTTCCTCCTCCTTCCCCTGGTTTCCCTCCTGCCAGACGTCCCTTACCTTTCCCTCGTCGCACTGTGATCCATTCTTCGTAGTCGTTACTTACCTCCGCTCTCCAGCCTTGGTCGAAGTCCTCGTTGTCTGGTTGGTCCATGCGTCCCCATGTGCTGGGGTTCCTAGTAACAAAGAGTCTATACGCACATTCTGGGTCCCATTTTGTTCTCTCTCTTAACTTCTTTTGGAATTCTGGACATTCCCTGCTGGCCGCCCCGTGTCCTGCCTTCCTGCAGTTGGCACCAAACAGTTGCTGGTCGGTGGCTTAACAGGTTGCTGTCCTGTGGCGTCCAGCGCATCGTGCGCATACGTCGTTCACCGCTTTGCATTGTTCGGCAATGTGGCCAAAGGTATTGCACTTCACGCACCGTTTTGGATCCGGGCTGTTTTTTCTTGCACGTAGCACCCTGCCTTGCACGACTACTCTACCTGTAAGGAGTTCATTAGCATTGTCTCTGGAGTCCATGGAGAAAATAGCATGGGCGTATCGTTGCCCTTCTTTACGCTTCTCAATTGGTTTGATCCATCGAATACCCTTGATGGCTCCCATTCGTAAACCGCTTGTCGTCTCAATCCTTCTCTGTTCTACCTGGCTGTCGATTGGTGTTTCGACTGGAAGCGCTTTGACCACCACTTCTGCGTAGTTGGGTCTTAGCACTGCCGAGGATCCCCATGCTGCTGCGAACCTCTCCATCCGGTCATCCTTCTTGATCCATTGAACCTCCTCTACACTTCTCAGCAGTAGGAAAGCTCCCTTGCTTGCGATCTTTGTGGCTGCTAGAACCTCCGGCTTCACTTCAGCTTCCACACCTTCTTCGGCCACGATTCGCTCTATTGCCAGGTTGGCTTTTGCGACTAACTCCTTCTCCCCTAGGGTCCAGTCCATTGGTGTTTGTGATGTGATGACAATTCCGGACAGTCTTTCATTTCTGCCTCTCTGACTGCTGAGTTGTGTTGGTGGTGCTGGATGCTACGAGGAGGGATGTTCGTCCGTGCTACGTTTGCATAAGAGGTACCCGTGGATCCGTTCGCATTGAGATCTTCTTCTCCGGGCTGGAATTGGCGGTCTGGGATTGTGTTTCCTAAGGTGGCTATCTTGGTTGACAGCTCTGTGACGCTATTTGCAACTTCCTCAAGCTTCTTCCACGTCGCGCCGGCTTCCCGAGCAATCCCTTCGAAAACTTTGTTGACCCTTTCCGTGCTCGTGTTGACTTCTTCTTCCATATGCTCCATCAGAGCTTTCCTCCACTCATCTGGTTTATCCTTCCACGACCACTCTTGCAAGATCTTGGCAATGAGAATAATCTTGTCGAGTGTCTCGTTAAGGGATGACCTGGTTCTTCCAGTCTCCTTCACCGACACAGCGAGTTGTAGGAGCCTGTTGGGTAAGACCACGTTGCAGTTATCGTCCTTCGACATCAGCTTCCACGCTACCGCTCTCTCGATCAGGGTATGGAATTCTTCTAGCTCGTTTTCAGTGTTGGTAGGACTTGTCGGTCGCGGGTTAGACATTGTTTTCGACTGGAGGCTTTGTTTCGCCTGCGCTGGCGTGCCATCCTTCCCGGAATTTGTTGGATTTCTCGATGTCATGGTGTTTATTCGCTTTTCTACTCGTGTAGTATACGCCTTAGACAATTTGGGTGGTGTGTTATGAAGGTATAGAAGCGTATTTTACTCTCAATCTGAGCTACTTTACCTACCAAGGCCCTATCCCTCACTCTCGGGAGCGTGGGAATATTCGCAGGTGGTGACAGTACTAGATCAAGAGCGGTCACCTTTGCATCCCATGTTATGGCTATTCTGGTCCAAGATGGTTTTCAAGTTTTGAGAGCAAAATTGTTAGGTGCTAGCATGCTCTAACCCTCGAAAGCATCAAGTTTGATGGCTACAAGCTAGTCGTCCTAAAGCATGGGGTAAAAACTGCTAAGCAGTATGTCTACACCAAGGATTTGGACTTGGAAGGATATAACAATCCTTATTGGTAGAGACTTGGTCAGATGGTAGAAGTACAAGAGAGATTCAGAGGCACACAGAGTTAGAGAAAACCAAAACTAGAATTAACAAAAATAACTGAACTGGGGTAAATACATGCAAGTATCTACTCCTTATATATATGTATTTTGTAGGTATAGATATAAATGAAAAGTAATATAATAATGTTGGCTGTGGAATGCGTCACCATGATGATAATCGTGATGACACACCCCTGTGCCGGGATGTGCTGACGCATTATGAATGGCAATAACTTGAAGCGACACAAACCAATGTGACTACGCATCGGTCCGGCCGTTAACGAGGATATGAAGGGTGCAATTTAATGCTTCGTTGGATAGATCTAATGACCTAGTGACTTTATCACTGAACACTGATCACCAATATACTTCTTATGTCGTTTGTCAAATGTATTTAAGCGAGGTGTGGGGCGTTGTCAGAGATTCCGCACGATCTTATACCCTAGAACGAACTGGTAGTCTTAAAAGATCTACTGGATCCGCAATACAGGTCAACAGAGCGAAGTGACACGGAAGTACAGATCTTTTGATCTGGACTCGAAGGGGGTGAGTGATCCACTCAAAGGGTTTACAAGGAACGAGAGAACTCGTATAGATCAGACTTTATGACCACACAAATACTATCAGAACCAGGTTGAAGATCTACTGATCACCGATCACAGGAAACCTTCACAGCTCGTATGGATCACCGATCACCACACGTCTGCTTGAACAGAGCCACCGAAACTCTGAACGCTCACTTGGAACAACCGAGAACCAAGCCCTCTGTATCTCCACGATAGGAGTCTACCTTTGATTCAAATCTAGCTGAGACTTTATCAACTGACAAGATATCGGGCCTAACGAGATGAGAATTTCACAACCACTTTCGAAGACCGCCCGGCTTACAAAGCCTTTACTCCTCACGTATGAGAGCAAAGGTTAGCTAGTCAGAGAAACTGGGCACAAAACCTCAACTATATTTTTGTAGGCTACGTCCTTAAGTACTTCTACGAATAGATCTGTAGCCAATTTACTATTTTATGGAATAGATCTATAGATTTGAGAGAACGGAGTCCGAGATCTGATACAAATAAGGAAAGATAGGACAAGAAACGATACAAACACCAGAGAAACGGAGAGTAAAAAGGATAAAAACAAGTAAAATGTCCATTTCTGGTGGTCCTTTGTCGAGATCTAGTTGCCTGACCTTCGAATCCGGACCTGGTCTGTGCGTCCCTCCACATGCTGGTGGTTAAAGGGCACGGATAAGCTCCTGCACAGGTAACTCAAACGTTTCCTCATTGATTCCGCTATGTGAATGGTTGTATGCCTCTCCAACTGAATGGGAGTACATATAAAGGGGGGAAACCTGTCCCAATAGGTTTGTTTGGCTTCTAGCTTTCCAACGATATGCATATCTCGAATAGATCCAGAGGTTTAACAATGGTGAAGTCGAAAGATCTACCCTTGCAACACTCCTGGTCAAAGCTGTACATCTCAGGCGTCTATTTCCCATTTAGGAAACGTCCACATGTAACTGGGATGATACACTTTGGTTGTTTCTCCGTTTAGTCACATTCCTGCGACCTGATCCATCCCGAAACTCGATCTAAGTGAACAGATCTGTTGAGTCTGGGCCTTGAATAATCCATCCCCACTGGTAATACGAATAGATCTATTGGTTCTAAGCTCGTCTCGGTGCAGTATCATACTCAGTTGGCCGTTAGGCGTTGAAAACTAAGTTGATAATCCCTTGATAGCTCATATCAGAGGTGGCTTTGTCTTGAAGGACTCCCCGACCAAGGGACTCGAGTGTGAACTCTTATTATTCGTCAGGATGTGTTTTCCTGTCTGGATCTGACGTCCTGGCATTAACATGATACAAGTTTGACTGTCAGCTCGGGCTCACTACAGTCCTTTAGTACTCTACAAGGCTCTAATCGTTAAAATTAGGCCATTGCATGCCTGCACGCAAAATGGGCGTATTACCGTTTACGAATGTCAAATAATGAATGTAAAAGTAATAAGAAAAGTATCATGAGACACCAGATGAGGAGTCATCATGACTCGGCTTGACTTGTCTGGGTCCAGAGAAACAAACCATAGCCCATGGTACATGCAAGATCCAAGTAAAGCAAGGGAATGCCAAACAAGAGGAAGGGAAACCAAGGGGGTAAGTACAAGCCAAACAAAGTGCCGAATGACCATACATGATGGCGTTAACCGGGACCAGGTGACGGTAACAAAGACAAGATGCCAATGAAATGACTATACAAGCCAAGTATGGTGTTGTTGAAGTGAATAGGGCCTGAACAATGTATGTACAAGCCAAGGATAGCAAGAGTGGGGCTTGGGAATGGTAGGCCGGCACAAGATGGAATGCCGGTGTGTGTATCGTCACCATGGATGACCAAACAAAACAAAACCGAGCCGAGTGTGATGATATCGCAATAAGGAAGTGCCAAATGGGAGAACAGAGAGGCAAACACGAGACTGACATGGCGGAACCAAGGGCAATACAAGGGAGCAGGGCCGAGGTGTTATTGGGGTTGCCAGGATCCAGAAATGTGTGTAGGGGATTAGGAGTCATCAATGCGAGTCGACAATAGCCCCATCCTGACGATGGAACCGCGTTAGCCAGGATGTAATCTGTTCTAACGAATGGATTACGCACCAATAAAAGATCTAGTCGGCAGGAGAGTGGTCCTCGTCATCTTTAAGTTCCCTCCATTGTGTCTTGAGGTGGTTTCCACGGTTCCATGGTGTTGAGAAGTCAAGAATGAGGATGGGAGATGGGAGCGAAGAGGAAGAGGAAGCATGGGAGAAACAACAACAGTGGCACTTCTGGTTGAAATGCCGAGATGCCGAATAAGTGCCAGTTCAGTGTAGACTTGGCTAACAGTAAAAGGGGCTTGTAGAGATGGTTTAGGCTCAAATAAATGTTGGAAAAATATGGAAAAATAGTAGAAAAATCAGGCAAAATCAGGGAGTATGCTGGGAATATTTGAGGATTTTGTGGGGGCTTAGAAGTACATGTTATGCTTCATAACAAAAATGTGAGGCATGTGAATGAGGTGCCAATTCACTGATCTGTAAGCAGGCTGGCACAGGGACCACTATCTCCTGCTTGTCTAATACTGAGGCTACTTTTTGAAGGTTTTGAGGCTATATGGTGTATCTAGGTACAATATGGCAGTCATGATTGATTTTACCCTTGGCTTGAATGTATGTATTTTGTCTGGGTACAAATTTAAATTTTTTATGATGTTGGAAGATGATATATGAACTAAAAATGCAGCATGCTGCCTTTCTGCAGCTTGCCACAGCTGTGCATTTGTTTGAGGATGTGATGCATATGGAAAGAATGATGGGCCACAGAATATAAAGTTGAGGCAGTAAGTTGAAATCAAGTAACTGTTTCAGAAATATACTATAGCCTGCTTCTTTTTTGCTTTTGCTCTCACACTTGGCTTCAGCTTTTGTCTTCTTTCAGTCTCCTCTCCTACACTTTCTGTAACACTGTACACAATGTCACTTATTTCATGCTGCACCATGCTCTCTAAAGTTATGTCTCACTCATCTGAAAATCAGATTGTGATGTACATAGTTTAAAGCTGAGAAAGGATCTCATCCTTTTTCAAAATAAACTTGACTCATATTTTTTTTGATATTATCACTCATCAAAGTAATTTATAGTCAGAGACCACTGCCATGAGACTAGTGAGTAACAAAGATGAAAATTTATACCTTTGATAAATTATAATATATAAAATAACACATTGAGGTGAACTTTCAATGTATTCCAAAACACAGAGTTTATTTACTTTAAATAGATTTTAAATTTCAGAATATATGAGAATTTATTTGAAAACAACAAGTATTAGTATGGTATCCTGTTTGAACAAATTTGTTGAATGCTCATATTGAAGTGTTCTGGTATTTAGCATGAAAAAAAGGTATTTACAATGTACTCTTCTACACATTCTCAGCTGCATCTTGTTGAATTAGAAATATCATAGTCTCCATATTTCTCTGATATGCAGCTGTTTGCAATGCACTAGATCCACTTCCTTGAACATTAATATCTGCATTTTGCTGAATCAGGAATACCATGATTTCGAGATTTCTATGATGTGCAGCTGCATGCAATGCAGAATCATATTTACCTCCTTTTATATTGACATCTGCTCCTTGTTGAACCAGGAATGTCACAATTTCTAAATTTCCTGAATATGCAGCTGCCTGCAGTGCAGTTCCATATTTACCTCCCTTGATATTGACACTAGCACCTTGTTGGACTAAGAAAGTCACAATTTCTAAATTTCCCCAACATGCAGCTGCCTGCAATGCAGTACCATATTTACCTCTTTGAATATTAACATCTGCATGATGCTGAACCAGGAGTTTTACAATTTTTAAATTTCCCCAATATGCAGCTACCTGCAATGCAGTATCATATTCACCTCCTTGGATATTAACATCTGCATTCTGCTGAACCAGGAATTTTACAATTTCCCAACTTCTCTGATATGCAGCTCCCTGCAATGCAGAGCCATATTTATCTCCTTGGATATTGATGTCTGCATTATGCTGAACCAGAAGTTTCACAATTTCAAAGCTCCCCTGATATGCAGCTGCCTGCAATGCAGTACTGTATTCACCTCCTTGGATATTGACCTCTGCAGATTGCTGAATCAAGAACTTTGTGATTTCTAAATTTTTAGAGAATGCTGCTGCCTGCAGTGCAGTTCCATATTTACCTCCCTGAAAATTGATGTTTGCATTTTTTGAGACTAGAAAAGTCACAATTTCCAGACTTCCCTGATATGCAGCTGCTTGCAATGCAGTTCCATATACACCACCTTGAATGTTGACATCTGCATTATGCTGGACCAGAAAAGTTACAATTTCCAGACTCCCTTGATATGCAGCTGCTTGCAATGCAGTTCCATATTTACCACCTTGAATATTGACATCTGCATTATGCTGAACCAAAAAAGTCACAATTTCTAGACTTCCCTGATATGCAGCTGCCTGCAATGCAGTATTATATTCACCTCCTGTGGCATTTACATTTGCATTATGCTGAACTAGAAAGGTTACAATCTCTAAACTTCTTTGATATGCAGCTACCTGCAATGC
Organism: Lentinula raphanica; assembly: GCA_027919835.1. Taxonomy (NCBI): domain Eukaryota; kingdom Fungi; phylum Basidiomycota; class Agaricomycetes; order Agaricales; family Omphalotaceae; genus Lentinula; species Lentinula raphanica. The sequence continues at coordinate 106,792 of JANVFP010000052.1, forward strand.
AGTGCCATATTGACCTTCTTCAATTATATTGATTTCTGCCCCTTGCTTGACTAGAAATATTACAATTTCTAGATGCTTCCAATATGTAGCTGCATGCAATGCAGTACCATATCTGCCTCCTTTGATATTGACATTTGCACCCTGGTGAATCAGCACTGTGACAATTTCTATACTTCCTGAATATACAGCTGCCTGTAATGCAGTACCATATTCACCTCCTTGAACATTTATATTGACTCCATTTTTGATAGAAAATATTACCAAATTCAGCTTTCTTTCAAGTGATGCTTGATAAAGCAATGAATTTAGAAGTTGGTTAATATTATTGAAGTCAGAAACATGCAAAGATATCCTATCATTCTCCTGCTGTTGCATCTGAAAAAATGCACTTGCTATGGCCATTATGAATATTTCTTTTTCATCTTTTATGTATTTCATATCTGTTTCCAAAAGATGAAACTTGAAGAGTTTTTCAATTACAAAGGCATTGTCATCATCATAGGCCTTTTGCAAGCAGCCCAGTCCAAGATTCATATCCAAAGGTTTCAAAAATGAATGTAGTATAGTGGCTGTTTCAAACCACTTGTGAATGATAATTTCCCAAATGTTCAATTCTGTATTTGTGATTCTGGAAAAGTTGTTCCATATAATAATTTCCAATGAATCAAGAGAATTTTGAAGTTCTTCTGTATAAATGTCAAGAGTTCTTGCTTGCTTGATCATTGGCAATTTTTCTTCAAAATATTGAAAAAGTCCATAAAGAGCCTGTGCCACCACCTGCTGTATTGACTCGTTTGATGAAAGTGTACAAAGCCATGCCATACTATTTGCCAAAAGTGAATGCTGAATGTTATCAGATCTTAAATGCTCAACTTCAGCAGTCTTCAAGGATTTTGGTTGGAAAGCAGAGAAATCCCAATCAGATTCACAATCTAAGCCCTGAATCTTCCTGATGATTATCTTGATAAATTGCACAATCAGACTGATTTTATGGAGAATATATACCACTGGAATATGAAGCAATGGAATTCTGTAAGGACAGTCAAGCCAAATAGGAGGCAAAATAATACTTCCCAGATAGATAGTAAAAGCAATGCTTGTCACTATGATTATAATCCAAGAAAGTGTGCTGTGTAACTCAGATACATAGAAGGATAGGCCAATCAGGAATAAAGCAAGAGATATATGAAGAATCAAGGGTAATATTCCTATAATCTGGGGAACTCTCCACTTGATTAATCCTCTATATCTGAAATGGCGAATCATAGTTTTTTCTTTTGCATTTCCTGAAGTGATTGTCTCATATGCTTGAAGCCACTGCTTGACTAGGACTGATAGAAGTGCAGTAGCAAGGGAGAGTGCTAGACTTGCAAAGAATAGACCATTGATCCAGATATCATTTATTTCAGGAGATCCATTTTGGAGATCCACTGGGGATTTGGGAATTGAATTAATTGTTGTCATATTTCCAGCAGCTCTCAATAGATCCACTTGCTCAATCAGAAGAATAGCAGTGATTTTTCCATAATCAGGTTGCAAAGAAGATATTGTGACAATGACAAAAGATGTAACAACTGCAGAGAAAAGTGCAGCCTATAATCAAAATGAATAAGCAATGAAGTCTAAATGAAAAAAAAAATATCATACAAAAACTAGAAGTGCATCAATTGTATCTCTGAAGCCTGTTATCATTTCAATATCATGAGTTCCTGCTTCATCAAGATATACCTTCCAGACTCGGGCATTATCATCTATTTCTTTACCTAAAGGATCAGGATCATATTTTGCCTCATAATCATAAGAATATTCTACTTCCAAGTCAAATATTTTGAATTTGACATATTTGATGAAAAGACTTACCAGTGTATAATGGTCGATAAGAATGAATGCCAAGATTTGGAGGGCTATATTGATTCCAAAACTTGTTACCTCCAGAGTGGTTGAGATATTCTTGAGGTTGTTCTTTATTAGTTGCAGAAATCATTACAATTGAAAAAACTCACCAACAGCAGATACTGAAGAATGATTAGGAGCAGACTCTGTATTAAGTATACCTTCACTCATCCTGATTTCTAGCAGAGGAGTTAAAATTCCCTTGGGGTAGTTAGTTCTGGTCACTAGAAGTTATTGCCAAAGTATTCAGTTGCATTAGTTTTGGGTCTGTTCTTATATCATTTTCTTTAATGCTGTGTAGTACACACTTAGAACCAATTCAGATCTATTCAATATAGAATCTCAAGTCTCACTGTGCAGGCATAGTTGGTTATGTTATGCATACTAAGCTTGAGATTCATGAAACTCATATTCTTGTTCATATCTATATACACACCAAGCCCATGTTTTGCTGCCACCATTACTACCACTACCATCTCTACTATCTCTATCATCTATACCATCTATATCATCTATATCATTTCTATTGGCATTAGTACTAGAATGGCCACCGTTGGTGGCAAAGCCCTTGCTTGAGTCGGAGTGTGAGATACAGAGGAATAGAGCAGGATGAGTTAGAGTTTGGTTTCAAAAAACAGATACTAGACAACTAGCAGATTGATCATTGCTATGTAGGTAGACAATGGCCTGCAGACAGAAGGGAGCACAGAAGGAAGCACTCGAATGACACAGTTTGTTTATCCGATGTTTATGGAAAACAACTGAATTTAAGGAGGTGGAAAGCCCTTGACAAGCAAGGGAACTACCGCCACTATTACGACCACTGCCACTACTACTACTAACACTAACACTGCCACTGTCACCATTGAATACAACCAAAGTGGGAAAGATCACTCATATTCTTGTCCATACCTATATCCATTCCCAAGCTCATGTTTCAACATCACCATCACCACTACCACCATCACTATCTCCACTACTACCACCATTGCTACTGCTACTGCCACTGCCACTGCCACTACTGTCATCCATATGTTTGTTACCTCCTTTTCAGAACTATACAAATGGACCCAGGGTACTAAGAGGAATGTGGAAAAAATGCAAGCAAAGTGGGAAAGATCTCAGAAAGGAGGATTGAATATATCCCTTCTGATCTTCTTCCTTTTAATGAGAAACACTAGTCCAGGTTCTCATCTGCTGTGAAGATGAATTGGGGAATGGAGGAGGTGAATACAGGTTGAAGGAGGGCATTGATTGACCAGGACTGGAAAACATTGCACAAGCCATCATTGTCATCGTCCATGAGTTACAAGTTCTACAGATGAGGTTTTGAGTTGCTTCTATGTAAAGGGTTTCCAATAATGATGTTCATTATTCAACAGTCAATGTTGGAAAAATAAGGTTGCTTACCTTCAAATTCTGATTTTATTCTTCTCCTCCTTCCTAGTGAATGGCATGGGTACCCCAGGTCGGGTAGCTGATGCGGGTTGGGTCGGTTCAGCTTTCTGGGACCCGGGACCCGGTTGCTATACCCGGTGGCTGCCCTTCATGTTCTTACCCTCATCAGAGAGGTAGGCATAAGTCATTGAGTTTTCACCCATCTCTCATAAAGAAAGGCTCATTATGATTGTTTCATCAGCCTCTATTTGTGCTTATTACTTGCATTTCAAACAGTTGGAGTGTTCTTCCTCAACAGCTCAATCTTGATCCACCAAGTACAAGGAGGCAGACATGGGTATACCTAGGTGAGTTTTCAACCATTTCTCATCAACAAGGGCTCATTATAATCGCCTCAGCAGTCACTCTTCACACATATCATTCGCATTTCAAATGGTTGGACCAGGGGGCCCCACATAAGCAGAAAACTGGGTATCGCAAAACCTGTTGGGGTCTGTTTGGTCAACGATGGCGATGCACTTGCCGTGATCTAGCCGTGACTAAGCTGAAGGTAAGCCAAGTGTGGGCCATATTGCAAGTGAGGTGCAGCAGGAAATTGGACGAAACAAATTCAAAGTAAAGGAAGCAGAGGTTTGACTTTTGATTATATCAGAGAGGCTGAAAGGGCTCTCTTCGACACTGTTGTCCTAGAAATTACTCATGAAATCAGAAACTTTGCTGCTTGCATGCCCCATGAGTTATATCCAAGAAGATATTTCCTGTCCACTATATGATATCCAGCAGAGTCCAGTTCTAAGCACATAACTCAGTAAATTGAGCTAAGAGTGATCTGTCACCAGCCAGTACTCAATCCAGAGGCTAGAGCTGCTTGAATATTGTCTAATATTGTTGTCCATGCTCACAAGCCTTTCAATGACTGCTAAGTCAACCATGTTCCCATGTGTACCAGTTCCAGCTGATACCTCTCACAAGTTATAAGTTGTAACAGAGTTGACATCAATGAGCTTCCCATTCTCGCTGAAGACAGGAAATTAAAGGGTATTATTTCAATTTTCTAATGTTGTGAAACACAAACTGCAGTGGTATAGAAGGCCAAGAAGTAGTAGATGGCAGAACCAAAGGCATTAGATGGCAAGCTATTGATAGCCTTTGCTTTCTGGAGATGGACCACTGATCTCATCTGAATGGATTGTCATGGTCAGGTTGATATATGGAGACTGATCATGCAGCTTTCCAGTAAGTTGTTGATGTTTTCATCTTGCTCTTCCATTAGGAAAAACACTTTAGGCCTAGGCAACTGTGAGTATCTTTGAGGCTCTCTAGAGGGCCTACATGCTTAGAAGAGCTAGAAAGCACTGAGGAAAATAGGCATTTCTTAGGCAACCTCAAAGAAATATACTTTGATCTGAGAGCACCTCAAGAAATGGCTCATTCCTAGAGACTCTGAAAGTGCCTCAATGGCCTAGGCTGCCCAGGTTACCCAGGTTACTAAACTGCTTTGTAGTGCTTTGAAGTGCTTTGACTCGGGTCTTTGAGGATCTTTGAGAGTCTTTGCAAAGCTTTGTAGCAGCTCTTTAACATAAAATTCAATGAAGAAAACATTATCCAAATAGGGAATTACATAAGTGCATTGCAGAACTTTCTTGATCTGGAAGATACATGCATCAAAACTCCAATTGACAAACTTGACAAGATCTTATTTCAATGACATATTTGGCCTGCCACCGTGAACCATGTACAATCAAAAAGTTTGTCACCTGGTCAAAACACATATATAGCTATATTAACTACATATCTACATGTCATATATGTTATCATATCTCAATGAAGAACTTTATATATGATATTTATAGATTAAATTCTCTATATAATTTGGTAATTTAGATAGTACATTACAAATTCTTGTAATTATATGAGTCTTATGTCATATAATAATTAGAAATTACATAATACTAGAATATTAAATAAAATAGAATAGAATAGAATATAATGTAAAATAGAAAGAAGAGGAATAAATTGATTTTTATTCATATTATTTGCTTTTGAAAGCATCTCAAAGCACCACAAAGACACTCAAAGATCTTCAAAGATCCTCAAAGACATCCAAAGACCCTCAAAGATCCTGAAAGCACTTCAAAGTACCCCAAAGAATACCCAAGACTTTTAGGTGGCTGAAAGTGCCTAGGATTTGGGGGGTATCTTTGCAGGCTTTGGGGGCTCCAAAGCCTTGAAAGGCTCTAGGGGGCCTGAAAGCAGCTTTTAGTGGCTGAGGGCTCAGTACATTTTTCCTGATGAATGGTGTCATTGACTTCACGAAATGGCAGCATAAGCTGTTCTGCCATTCATCTCTACAATTCTCAATCCAATTTTGCAGAGTCGAGGTATCTCTTTTCTGGTATAGGGCTCCCAGTGGTCGTAGAGCAAAGACTTGTTTGATGCTCTTTGCGTGAATAAGTCTGTGCAGGCTCTGAGCATTTTGACTGGTTGTATGTTCAGCGGAGTGTCTTCAATGAGCACTTCTTCCATGGTATGCTTCAATGAATCCATTATCCTTTGTGGTCTTCATGGTTTGTATATAGTACTCGGGAACATTGAGGGTTTCAACTTCCTTTGATGCGGCTATACTTTGAATATCATTGAGTGAGTGCACATCAGGAAAAATATTCTCATCTTTAGAGTCCCCAGAGATACCCCCCAATTCCTAGGTAGTCTCAGAGAGCCTAGAGTATCTGAGTTCTTTGAGGCTTCTAAAAATTCTCTAGGTGCTTTCTGGTGCTTTCAAATGCTTTCTGGATTTTTCAGGATCTCTAGGATGTTTTTTTAATTTTTCAAAGTCCACAAAAATGACTGGGCAGCCTAGGAATTGGGGGGTATCTCTAGGGACTCTAGAGTGAGAATATTTTTCCTGATGCAGGGATGTCACTGAATGTGAATCCGCTGACTCTGGTTCTCGAGATCCATATTCCATGTTGTTGCTCATCATCCCGATACACTCATAGTATTCGGAATATGGGTTGTAGTGTTCCTGCATAATTCCGATGTGTTCATCAGTCATGCATTTGTTATCAATGGGATCAACGCTGGGTCACCCTGGCAATGTCTGGGTTTTCCACACTCCCAACAAACTTTCATATTCTTGGTTTCTGGAGGTTGGCCTGGGACCTGAGGGTCTGGCATTCTCGCCCATTTCTCTGTTGGTTTATCTTGTTTTGGGGTAGTAGGTACCGGGACCTGGTAGCATCAATGGTCTATGATTTGTAGTTGTTCAGCAGCGATGGCCTTTGATTGCTCAAGCGGTAAGCTTTATTATTACTGCCTCAGTTATCATGCTCATTTCTCGTCTTGTTAGCATATAATTGCTTCAACAAGCCTGTCCTAGTCCTTCGGGATGCTGCATGCGCGAGTCTTTCCATAATAAGTCTACACGCAAATCCATTTCTTCTGAGTCCCATTTGATCGCAGTCAGAATTCATAACGATAACTGGAATTTGAAACTTCGAATCATCTCTCAACTCACGGTCAGACATGGTGTCAAGGGATACGCTTCTTGTCAACTGGTCCACATGATGCCTCATTTGATCTTCATATGAGAATGGCAGCGGTACTGTTTTCTGTACAGCTCAAGTTCTTTGTCTCCTATGAAGTTGCTTGCTATAGCATTTTCTGGATTTTCACGGGCAGTCACTGTGCTCATTGATACATATGCAATTATTCCTTGGTCTGATAACAATATTGTAGTTGATTTCAGCCGGAATTTTGGAGCTTGCAGTGATCATCTATGTATTTCTCGCTCATTTCAACTTGTATCACAATGTCGAAACTAAAGTTTTCAACACATTGCAACTTGAGCTCAGTGGCAAGTGCTATATGTTCACTTTTGGATGTCTGTGTAGCTAATGAGCCATTCATTGAATTAATGCTGCTTCTGTCACATGATTGAGTGATAATCATTCTCTGAGCGCCGTTGACTCACAGCGTGCTCGTGTAACAATTCAATCACTATGTACGACATTCAGGGTTCAACGTGTGGCAAGGTGTCCACTGTCAAGTGACGGGCCCTACTTGCCAACATGCACTGGGGAAACTGGAAGTCCAGTCCTCACCGCTCGGTGATGGTCTTCAATCATTGCAGTCCAAGGCAGAGAGGCTCAATGGCACTGACTCTGTCTGGTTATATTCAACAGAACAGTCATCAAAGTTGATGACAGGCAGGTAGGTATTGAGAATGTGATAGTACAAATTCACATACCTTGGATGGTTCATGGGACAATTATTATTCATCAGGAAAAATGATCCTGGCTCCAAAGTCTTCTGAGACACCCCCCCAAAGCCTGGAGACACCAGAGATTTTGAAAGCACTTTGAGTTTCTCCAGGCATCCTCAAAGTGCTTTCAGATTCTCTGGAGCACTTCAAAGATCTCAGGGCTTTTGGGGGGTGTCTCTAGAGTCTTTGGAGCTGAGATATTTTTCCTGATGTTGTAGCAGGCATGAACAGATGACCGTGATGCTGAGTGCATGATGCAATTCGGCCTCTAACACCACACTCAATTGATGTGGTTCAGGGCTAATGACATGGTGAGGTGGCAATTTAATAGATATATTGGGTGATACGCTACGAGAATTGACTGGTCATCCAGTGTTTCTTGGTGAATTCTCAAAACACAGTTCTACTCATCTCAACGGAGGGGCTCTCTGGCCTTCACTCGGTCTCAGTGCACTCGATGGGATATTTGTCAAAGTTGACAGTGGGCTTGTATGTATTCGGAAGTGGGAAAATATAAGATTACCTACCTCCGGATTCTGAGTCTGCGACTGGATTGTCCTTGTGGAGATCAGTGTATCAATGCAATGAAGTGACAACGAGCATGTTGATTCTGAGTGCGAGTAGAAGAGATGTTGTATATTGCGGCTTTGACTCTGTGAGTCCATGTAGTCGAGTATGCCAGACCCTGTGTTATATACCTCGGGGTATACCTAAAGGTTAGCTTTGTCCTATGTACAACAACTGCACGTTAAAAAAAGTGTCAAGGATCTTATCTCACCGGGCCCAGTGCCCAATACCTAATGTAGATGTCCGTAGGTACAGGCTAAGCAGGCAGTGGTAAGAGTAAAAGATAAAGAATGTTGCGAGGCTGACACTGCATGCACGACCAAATAAGTGGTCCAAAGTTATACTGAACTTATTTTGAATTCTCGGATAATGGGAAAATCCTAAGTAGTCCCACATATGGTGAAACTTATCTTAAACATATTTTGAAAAATGACCATATATGTAAACTTATGGTCAACTTTTGGTAGAAAATCTAATTAAGTTTACCATATATGGTGCTACTTAGTATCTTCCCATTATTCAAGAGTTTAAGATAATTTCATCATAATCTTGGGCCACTTATTTGGTCGTGCATGCAGTGTGATGGCCTTTATATACCAGAGTCCGTGTGAATAATGTCCGTAAACGAGAGTATGTTACCGTAAGGGTAAGGAGGCCTTACACAACCAAAGACAACCAAATTGCAAGACTACCAAAAAGACCGGTCACATGGATAAGGGAGGGAGCCAGAAGGAGCGGGCAGCAGAGTAAGAGACTAGAGTCGAGAGAGGCATACAGAAAATGATGAGATTTATGGCTTTTTTTGAATTTCCTCTGGTGTTTTGTGCCACTGTTTCCCTCTGGAGGTCAACGGTGATTTGACCCATCATGATATGTATCGAATCGTGCTTTTTGTCATTCCGTTTGACGTCAGTGACTCCAGATGGCAAACATTCCTTCCTTCCTTCCTTGCAATCGGATTTTGCTTTCTATATGCTGATTTACATACTACCGAACACCGACCTATCGAATCTCATCGATGTGCAACTCGAGGGCTGGGGCTCGAGAATCCAAGCGTATGTACCGCAGATAACCCAATGGTTCAAACACAGCTTCATTCTGTATATAGACGCTTACGACCTTTGTTAATGTGCTACAAGGGCGAATCTTCCGCTTCTCGGAGTCTGGATACACGACACTATGAGCTTTGCCGATAAGTAGCACGCAAGAGGAACTGCGTAGCTGAGGGTGTGTATTCGAGTCTATTCGAGTGAACCCCAACTTCAGAGCGCTTGGCGAGGCTTGGTCCCCTTCCTGAGGCTTCCTCATAACTCCACGGACCACGGCGCACGCAAGCCTGTGCGCAGCGATACCCAGGCTATACGGCCTGCGATAATTGCTCTTCTAGATTTAGCGTGATCCGAGACTGTTTCATCCAATCATCACCAGATTAGATATCGTATCCTCTTCTGTTCTACCACTCTATCGAGGCTGAAGCGATATCCTCACTCAGAGAGTTACATTTCGAGCAGTAAGTATGAACTCCTTTCCTGCTCGAGCCCACTTGAACCTTGTATCGGGCAATCCGACTCATCCCGAAATGGGATGAACGGGATGCACCCTCCGTCGGTCCTGCGATAATTATCTTGTAACCATCAGATGCTCCCTATCTTATAAGCGATGCCGCCTTATGCTATAAGACCCAACGGGACCTGAAAATTTGCTCCCCATAGAGCCTGGTGCTTTTTGATTCCCCCTCTCTTCGACTCGAACGTTACAGACTGTCTTCACCGGCTGGTCCGGCTGCAGATTTCAAGACTTACCACTCGACGATTGTTCAATCCAGTGAGTCGACAGCTTTTCCTCTGTCTGCCGATGTTTGACTGTTTTTCTCGCAGATTATCTTCTTCGCCATGCGATTTCGTTCTATGATCGTTCTTGTCGCTATGAGCCTGTTCTTAGCTGCTCACGGCGCCCCTGCTATCGATCTTCTCTACGCTCGTAGTTATTCGTTGGGATCCTCTGACAATCCCTCGAGATCCTCTTCCGAACCGAATGCAGGAGATGGACCAGATGTTGCTCACAGTATCTCGAACATCTATCCCCGTGGGCCACGGTCGTCATTTTCTACCTATCAAACCAACGCGCAGCGGTATCGAAATCAAAGGACGAGATACTCTTCGACGGGATACCCTTCGACGAGATACAAGAGGCCGGTAAGCTACGGGGGAAGTTTCCCTCCACCTCTCTCCGGAAATCACCCCTGGGAGTTCAAAAACCCGTCGCTGCTGGTACACTTGCAGCGACGACGACGATGAATGCTGAAGGAAAGATGACCAATACTCAACACCCTACCACTCCCCAACCTCCAGGAACCGTGGGCACGCACCTTCCCGCCGGTGAAACGAAGTTGGAGACTCCTCAGCCAGGGGAAAGGCCGCAGATCCTCATCACCTCCCCGGTTCCCAGCCTCATCCCGCGTCCCCGGGCACACCCTCTCATGCCGGATTGGAGACTCCTCAGACGGAGGGAAAGACCCCCGACCCTCACCCTAATTCCCAGCTTTCTCCAGGATCCGAGAAGAAGCTGGAAGGGGCGGAGGCAAAGGCAGCAGATGCTCACCACGCCGCCGGTTCCCAGCCTCTTGCCGGTGAGACGAAATTGGAAACTCCTCATCCTGGCACCGCGCCTACCCCAGAACATCCTGATGCGTCCAAACCTCAAACGGAGGAAGAGAGGAAGAAGAAGGAGGAGGAGGAGAAGAAGGAGAAGGAGCAGAAGGAGCAGAAGGAGAAGGAGGAGGAGGAGGAGAAGAAGAAGAAGAAGGAGCAGGAAGAGGAGGGGCAGAGGGGGCAGAGGATGGGAGATTACCCTGGCAATCCATATGGCCAAGAGCAAGGTTATGGGCAGAATGATTATGATGAATACGGTTCAAGGCCCCCTTCTAGACTAGAACAAGCCACCGCTCTCACGACTGCGGCTACACAAGTCATATCCACAGGTGCTGAGGTCGTTCGAACCTTCAAAGGTAACTCCGGCACGAACGGAATGAACGGAATGAACGGAATGGGCGGAATGGATGGTATGGGAACGGATGGTAGTATGGGAGGAGGGGGAGGAATGGGAGGAATGGGAGGAATGGGAGGAGATTCAATGGGAGGAGACAGTGGCACAACAGGCATGGGATTCTAAGCTGTATGTTATTTCAAACCATGGAAAACATGATATCTGACGAACGCATCACGGTGATCACAGGCGAGAGAAGTCAGCTCGACGATGGCTTCCACTCGGCCTAGTTTCCCTTGGCCTTTTTCTTCCTTCGAGGCACTTGACGGACGCCGTCAAAGATTGTACTGTAGTCTCTTTCATTTCGTCAAACGGTGTAGTCGACGTTCGGTCAATGAGAACCTTTCACATCTTATACGATGCCGTTGTGTTTCCTTATTTCTACGACCACGCACTGAGCGACTAAAACTCCAACAAAGGGATATTCACATATTCACTTGTACTACGCCAGACTTATAGATAATAATGAGAGCGCTGACGGTATGACTGAGGTATTTCAGGGTATTTCCCATCGTTGTGCGGACATCCAGTAGTTCTGCTACGATCCAGATCGACCCAAAGAAGATGTTCTGAGCTTCCCACTTTGCTGAACACCGTTCTGGCATTCAAAGGTTTACTCGACTCAATTTTCATGCGAACAGTTTCGATATAAATTATTCAAGAATGGACCATCTACATTAGAAACGATTATTCGATCCGCTACTTGTGAAAGTCGCCTGGGTTGGTGTCGGCGCTGTCGATCCGAACGCATTAACCGAACCAGAGAACGCATACGAAGTATTGAGGCCTGCAGAACCCAGACCATACGGAGGATGCAGAGGGGATGTCGACACTTCGATAGGAGGAAGTACTTGTGGGCTGTTGGGTCGACTCGATATCGAAGGCTTCGACGTCAACAGAAGCGGCTTCATGCCAGACACAAAATCAGCTCGAGACGGTGTCACAGGCGTCGTAGGAGGACTAGGCGGCTTTCGTGGCGTTGCCGAACCGTCCCCCCAGGTATGTTGCTGCACGCCGCCAGCAATGCCCCGAGGCTCTTGCGATGCTCCAGCGTCGATCTCAACCCGACCGAAACCATCGATAATCGAGATGGGGTAACCAGTACTGCTCATCATCAGACTATCGATGGTAGCCGGCTTGAAATTTGGGATTGGGCGCGGTTCACCGATGGTCCCAGTTCGAATGGACCCACTTGGCCGTCGGGGTTTCGTTTCGAGATCTGGATTCGCCGCTCGTTGCTTCAGCTCTTCAAGATAAGAGAAGATCATGATGCAGGCATCTGGCCGATGGACATCAGTCGCAAGCTCTATGTACACTCGATGATGGCAGAAAAAACTTACAGAGTTCCAATACCCATGATAGAACATAGAGAATCATTGCCGCTCCTTGTGGAATTTCGATTGGCTTGTAGCAGAACTGTTTGGCAACTGGATCGTTGGGGTTCTGATACAAACAAGCAGTGATTTCGTCCTGAGATGGACTACGGTTGATCATCGTCAACAAAAAACCGCCACCGCCGAAGCTCAGAAGGAGATGAAGGCTGAGCAGAATCAAGTATCCAAGGATGAGACCAGGTCGCTTGAGGGACGCTGCTGCAACTCTGTGGACTGTTGAGGTCAAGGATCGTTTGAACAAGAAGACTACACACCCGTAAATTCCCACCACACCCAACAGCGTGAAAATGAGTGCATGGAAATAGAGCGCAGTGGAATATGCCGCAGGGATGGCGTACGTTCCAGCGAGATGCACCTGCGACCAACCAGTGATTGCGATGATGATTCCGCTAATGATCCATAGGTATGAGGCGGACTGGTGTGAGAACGGTATCAGAAAAAAACAGCTGAGGTGTTCTTTTTGACACGCACGAGAACTCCAATGACCGGAGCGAGTACACAACAGAATAATCGAGCTCGAGATGTGATAGCCATAACTTTGAAATGCTGAAGAGTTGAACGATCTTCCAGAGATACGTTGGCACAATTCGTTGGCTCAACCCAAACCAGGGGTAAGAGAAAAAGATACGGGGCGCAGCCTCGAGATGATTTTGGATCCACGTATGTTTTTATATTTGAGCTGGAGTGCGAAGGCTGTGTATGTAGCATTCGGGCATCCGATGCATCAGCCCTGAGTTTCGGCTCACGCTAAAACAACCTCACTCAGGTGGCAGATCTTCCAACCTGGAAACGGGAAAGAACGAATTCAGAGTGAATAGAACGAGCGTTCGTGAATCGTTTCTGAAAGGCTGAGCGCCGAGCGGCGGCGGCATCAATCTGCATCAGCATGGTCATTATTGGGGCATAGAGCATAAGTTTTTGCAAAAACCAGCATGAGTATAGTATACAGAGTACACCCCAATCAGGTTGTCGCGAAACAACCATGAGCTTGACCCACTACATAGCAGTCAGAGTGCCAACTCTGCACAGTGTCGATCCAGGATTAATGATTAACCAGTTTACTTTTTGCCCACCTCAATGACATTGAGTACTAAAATTGACATGAGTACCAGAAGGTCACCGAAAAATTAGGGCCACATTACCAGGAGGAAGACTCTGTCTTAGCTTCTCAGCCTTTTCTGGGTCATCGAGGGATAGGGTGTACAGATATCGTGAACATCTGAGCTTGAACTTGGTTTGGACCTTTCCACCTCGACCCTTAGCAGCTATCCGTTTTATGCGGGCCTCTGAAAGGATGGTTTGAGATGAGGAGAGTCGAGCATAGCATGAATTCGAAGTACGTACGGGAGGCATCCTTGCGTTTTGAGATCTCGAGGAACTGCTTGATGTCACTGATTTCTTTAGGCTGGATGGAAGAAGTCCTGTGTATGAGCGATATGAGTTGAGCGAAGAGTTGGAGCACTAACCATTGTATCGAGATCGTTGGGGAAGGTCGAGAGCAGTGTAGAGACAAAACTATACAGTTCCTAAGCCACCGCGAAAAAAATATCCACGTGATGTGTCTTGCACATCCTCGCTCACGTGCACAGATGACACGACATTTCTCTTAGACGCCCATTACCAACCTATCTTCTCCAGTTCAGTCCGTCAGCGAGGTACGCGCGCGCGTACTTTACGCTCAACAACGAATACTGTACCAATATGTAAGTCCCAACCTATAGGTGCTCTGGGATACGGCTTTAAACGTTTCTTCAGGGTCTCCGTCACCATAAACTCCCCGGAAGTCGCTCGGGCCAGCCTCCATAAATCACTGCCGTGGTACACGTATCTGTATACGGTTCCCTTCCTATGTCTATACCCTGTTCTTGCCTACGCCTACTACGTCAAATACGATGACTGGCTCGTCAGTGAAGAATGGACGTTTCTCGCATGTGTTACCCTAGGCTCAGGTCACGCACTGAGTTTCCTCATCACTCGATGGAGCACTGGTGCCAAAGCTTGGATTGAAACAAGCAAGGTAAGAGACTCCTTGCCTTTTGCGAATATGAAGGGAACTCGATGAATGCACAGGCTAGCTCCATTGAACAAGCAGACTGCATACGTATCATTCCCGAAGTTCATAGAGGCAAAGGAGAAATTGTACCGTTGATCAAGAAGGATGCCAACGACGTGTCAACATATACCTTCAACTATCAAAGGGACACATATAGCGTTGCAACGACCTCATCCGACGCAGTCACGTTCGTTAAACTTCCCTATCCTTCTTCCGGCAATCCTCCACTTCAGTCATTCTTCAAGCCGCAAGGACTTAGATTCGGATTATCATCCCAAACGGCAGAGCAATTAAAAGAACTGTATGGCCTCAACGAGTTCAATATTCCTATTCCATCGTTCACCGAACTCTTCTCGGAGCATGCAACCGCGCCTTTTTTTGTGTTTCAGGCATGTTGTAGCTCCAGCCGTGAATGTTTATGTCCTAACGAATACACAGATCTTTTGTGTTGCACTATGGTGCCTCGATGAATACTGGTACTACAGTCTGTTCACGCTGGTCATGTTGATCATATTCGAGTGCACCGTCGTATGGCAGGTGAGCTTGTTCAGACGTTCAAGGCCCTTCAATATATCTTATCTATCGACTAGCGTGTTCGGACTCTCACCGAATTCAGAACTATGTCTGTCACACCTTATCCGATATACACATACCGCGACGCGAAATGGCAACAAATATCTAGTGAAGCCTTGTTACCCGGGGACGTCGTTAGTGTCAACAGGCAGCAGCAACATCTGCATCATCACAAACCTGCCGATGCCAAGACGAAGGACAAAAAAGACAAAGAAACCAAAGAAGTCAAGGAAATCAAAGAAGCTCACCCACACGAAGAGACCACCGTCCCCGCTGATATCTTATTACTGCATGGACAAGTAATCGTTAACGAAGCAATGTTGTCTGGAGAAAGTACGCCACTCGTGAAGGAGGGAGTCGATCTTCTAGTAGACGAATTAGAACGTGGAGTGGGTCTTGACGTAGACGGTGTGCATAAGGGTCGTGTAGTGTTCAGTGGAACCAAAATCCTTCAAGCCAATGGCTCTTCAGCTGGTAATGCTTTCTGGTATCAATTCTTCCATCGTCCTTTCTTACTGTTTCTCAGTGGCTGATGGGGTACCAGAACCTTCTCTGAAGACACCTGACGGTGGTTGTTTAGGTGTCGTCCTTAGGACTGGGTTTGGTACTGCTCAAGGACAGTTGGTGAGTTTGGAAACAGACTCAACTTTGCACCAAAGCTCACGCTGGCAATGTTTAGGTCCGCACAATGATTTTCTCCACGGAACGAGTATCGGCGAACAATCTGGAATCATTCCTCTTCATTGGTTTCCTCTTGATATTTGCCATTGCAGCCAGTGCCTACGTGTGGATCAAAGGTTAGCGGTTGAGTATCCTACTCCAAATATTTTTTCATGAGTTGTTTGTCAGGAATCGAACGAGATTTGAAGAAGAGCAAACTACTTTTGGACTGTGTCTTGATCATCACTAGTGTCGTTCCTCCAGAACTTCCGATGGAACTTTCTCTCGCCGTCAATGCAAGTCTTGTAGCCTTGAGCAAATTTGGTATGTTCCTCTTCTACATACATTCTTCAAGGACCATTTGACAATGAAGCTCGACAGCCATCTTCTGCACTGAACCATTCCGTATCCCCTTCGCTGGACGTGTGGATGTCTGTTGTTTCGATAAAACGGGTACCATAACCGCCGAAAACTTGGTCTTGGAAGGAGTCACAGGCGTAAGGTGCGTGCTTTATCGGCTCTTGGTGCTTCAATATTCTGACAACATGAACTAGTGAGAAAGATCCTATGGCACTGATAAATGTGCGTGAAGTTGCACGCGAAACCACCCTCTGTCTCGCCGCCGCACACGCTCTCGTCCGACTCGATGACGGAACCATCGTCGGTGACCCTATGGAGAAAACAACGCTCGAACACATGGACTGGGGAGTAGGCAAAAGTACGCACTGTGCAATCTGACTTTTCCATCCCTAGGCTAATATTCACTACCTTTTGACATAGACGATCTCGTATCTTCCCTGCAAGCTAACAACAAAATGTCTTTAAATATTCGACGCCGCTTCCAGTTCAGTTCAGCCTTGAAGAGAATGTGTACCGTGTCGACTTTCCAAGGACCATCTGTTATTGGAGGAACCGACGGCAACACAAATCGAACACTTGTTGCGGTTAAGGGAGCACCGGAAACCATCAAAGGGATGCTCGGTGTCGTACCCGCCCGATATGATGACATATACAAAGGATACACAAGACAAGGAAGTCGTGTTCTGGCGCTTGCTGTTAAGGAAATGGAATTCATGAACGGCGAAAAGGCAAACCGTCCCTCCTCCCTGGATCGATACCTTGGACTAACGAAAGCAATCATTATATTTCAGATTAACAAGCTCCCTCGAGAAACCATTGAAAGTGACTTGACATTTGCAGGATTTCTCGTTTTCCACTGTCCGTTGAAGCCTGATGCTATCGCCGCGCTCAAAATGTTGGCTGACTCTTCTCACCGTGTAAGAATAAGCTCTTGTTCCATGATTACTTTTCTATGGCTCACTCTTCATGTCAGTGTATCATGATCACTGGCGATAACCCATTGACGGCCGCTCATGTTGCAAAGACGGTCGAAATCGTCGACCGTGAGGTTCTTATCCTGGATTTGAAAGAAAACCCGCGTGATGAACGTGGTCCGTATTCCTTTTCACCTCCCTCACATATACTAAAACCTCTCTTTACTCAGATCTTACCTGGCGAACCATCGACGAGCACAAAATCATCCCCGTTGATCCATCTGCCCCCTCGACACCTCCCTCTTTTCCGAATACGACATCTGCATTACCGGCGCTGCCATGAAACAATTCCAAACCAACCCCACCGCCTGGAACCAACTCGTCCAACACACCTGGGTCTACGCCCGTGTTTCACCCGCCCAGAAAGAACACATCCTCACTACGCTCAAAAGCCTAGGCTACATCACTCTCATGGCCGGAGACGGCACGAACGACGTGGGTGCGCTCAAACAAGCCCACATCGGTGTCGCTTTGCTCGATGGAACGCCGGAGGATTTGCAGAAAATTGCAGAGAGGCAGAAGATTGAGAGGGTGAAGCAGGTGTATGAGAGCCAGTTGAAGATTTCTGCGAGGTTCAATCAGCCTCCTCCGCCTGTACCGCCCGCCATTGCGCATTTGTTCCCAGATGCAGTTCAGGCTCAGCAGGCTGCTGCTGCGAATCAGTTGGAGGCGAGGAAGAAGAATCCTATGGAGAAGGTGTGTTTTCCTCTGGGGAGGGTTGTTTTGAACGTTGTGAACAAAGGTGTACTTACGGCTCGTTGATTTTTCTTTGCAGTTTGACCTCGCTGGTATAACGGATAAGCTTGCTGAGATGGAAGGCGAAGAAGAAGTCCCGAAGATCAAACTCGGAGATGCATCTTGTGCTGCACCGTTCACCTCCAAATTGTCGCATGTCTCTGCTGGTACGTCTTTTTGCCTTTTTCCCATCTTCTACGACAATCAATTTTGTTCATACCTATCACCAACAGTTACCCACATCATCCGTCAAGGACGCTGCACCCTCGTCGCCACCATCCAAATGTACAAAATTCTCGCACTCAACTGTCTCATCACCGCATACAGTCTCAGTGTGCAATACCTCGATGGAATCAAGTTTGGTGATTATCAAGTCACGATCACAGGCATGCTCATGTCTGTTTGTTTCTTGTGCATCTCTCGTGCCAAGGTCAGTACATATTCAGTTAAATTTGGCTAGATTTATGGAGCTCAACCGGTTCCGTTTTCTTGACGTTTGATTTGACCAGCCTGTGGAAAAGCTCTCGAGAGAACGACCTTTAGGGAATATATTCAACCTCTATGTTCTTCTCTCGGTACTGCTACAGTTTGCGCTGCATATCGCTACGTTGGTGTACATCACAGCGCTCGCTCATCGTTACGAACCTCCGTATGTGTTCTTTCTCCTCTTCTTCCCGGTTCAACCTCTCATCAAAATCTTTTCTCCCCATACAAACACAGACCTCCTCTCATCGACCTCGAAGCCAAATTCGAACCCTCTCTCCTCAACACGGCCATCTACCTCCTCGGGCTTTCCCAACAAGTCTCCACATTCGCGATTAACTTCCAAGGACGACCCTTCCGAGAAGGTATCCGGGAGAATTCGGCGTTGTTCTACGGTCTCGTAGGGCTAGTGCGGTGGCGTTCTCAGGATCGACGGATTTCATGCCAGAGTTGAATAGGTGGTTGCAGATTGTTGAGATGGATGGGCTGGTGAGGCTTTCTCTTGGTTCTCTTTTTTTGATTTGACTAACCTTCTTTTCGTCAACAGTTCAAATTCAAACTAACCTCCTCGATGATTATTGATCTCCTTGGGTGCTATCTCATTGAGATCATATGTAAACACCTTTTTGCGGATCTAGAGCCGAAGGAGATGATTACCCGCGGGAGGGAACGGAGGGAGAAGAGGAGGGTGGAGGAGGAGAAAGAGAGGGTGGAGGCTATGGGGAGGTTGGAAAAGAAAAAGGATGTTTAGATTTATTGCGCACTGCGCGGTTTTCCTACTCCTGGAACCGAATCTCCGTGATAGGTTCGCTGATTTACTCCTTCCTCTTTTCTCTTTCCTCTCCTCTTACTTCTCACTCGTACTCAGTGGAGAGGCGGGGCGCTGGAAGGAGGGATGACGTTCATGAATGAACGCATCAACGACTCGGATTGTTTGTTAGGGTATGTAGAATCCTAGGATTTCAAAACGTCTGGGTATATACAACATATAATTACCTACAAGTAGATAACTCATCCGACATGTCATTGACTTTGTTTTCTGTACTTCTTACTTCTTGATGATAATATCTAGAGATCTGGATAGCCCGCTGCTTCGAGCTTGAGCTTGAACAACAACTTCTGCAGCTCACATTTGGATTACCCGATTTCCATTGAAACCCTTTGAGCCTCACGACTGGATATACTTACCTGTAAACCAACAGTCCTAGGATCTTTGTGGTCGGATGAGGATGTAGGTGGATGGGTGACTCATGGGATGTTTCACATGACCGAACTTATTGCTCACACCCTGTGACTATCATGCACCCTGATCAAAATTCAAATCAACGACCTTGTGCCTCTTCAACGTTCAACACGCTTCAAATTTCCCTCTACACTTCCCTATCTACTCGATACTCAACAGCTTCGAAACCTCATCGCACATTGCGGCAGTACCTATACCTTCTCCGGCACGAATCTTGATCTACTCGTCGTCGATCTATCAATATCCACCTCCGTGCCCACTACAGCCTGCATCCTTGTCGACTGGATACGCGATTACGCTTGACCGTTTGACCGACGAAGGCTGCTCAAGACGTAGCTTCTACCAATCCAAGATTTCTTGACTCTCTCAAGCCCTCGACTTTCCTCCGACTCCGGGTCCGTTTCCCCGCGCCTTCGCGTTTTGGTGACCTTCGCGTCGAATACCTCCCGGACTTTTGTTCTCAATCAACTCCCAACTTCAACGTTGTCTCTCATTCTTGTGTGCGTGTCTGTGAGTCGTGCTCGTGTCTGGTACTCGGAGACTGGAGTTCAAACCTTCAAAGCATTCGGAATTGGTGAGTCCTAAACTTAAGTATATCATTGCACAGACACCTTACTCTTCCTCCTCCTCTTCCTTCACGAGCTAGAATCTGACGCGTAGGCTACAGGCATATAGTGACACGGAAACACAGAAACACAGACACACGGTGAACCAGCACTATCAACATAGTGAATTCACGCATCTAAGACTGGGTACTAGCTATTTATCCATCGATTGCGGAATACGATCAAGTACAAGGACCAGGCCCGGCTACTAGAGGATTCGGAGAGAGAGATGACTTCTCCAGGACCCTCATGGGCACACTTTTCTGGTACGTTTTCCTTTCATCATGGTTTCATACCTCGTTCAACTAACAATATGATTCTCTCAACACATCTATCACTCACCGGCACTACTCAACAACTACTCAAACTCATTCACCCATCATTCAACACACAGAACCCCCATCGACAAACCCTTCCGAGAATGAGTCATCTCCCTCCACTTCTGCATCATCTTCCAACGCGGACACAAATAACAAAAAACCCAAGACTATCAAGAAGAAGAAGAAGGATTTCAAAACTGACGACAATCCAAAGCCAGTCCCTACTCTTGCCAATCCTCGCCCGCCCCCGCCCATCACCGCAGGAATAAAACGCAAACGTCCTCGAGAGACATACCCTAACCTTGCTTCAAATGGGAATTCGACGCGAGATACAGGTTCAAAACCGGCAGAAGAAGACAAAGCAGGTTACTCTGCGGAAGAGGTCAAGAGGTTGAAGGAGCAGATGAGATTGTTGCAAAGACAATGGAAGAGACCGAAGTTGGCGGAGGAGGGCGATTCCTCTGCTTCTCAAGTTAATAAAGAGGAAGAGGAAGAGGAAGAGAAGGGATCAAGGATGAGGACAGCGATGGGAAATGTTAGTATTCGTTCGGATTTCCGGCCCAACTTTCATAGTAACATTGACTTTCTGAACACTCTACAGGGTTTGCCTACTCCCAAGCCATCCTCATCGTCAAAGTCTGCATCCTCATCCAAGCCCTCCTCCATATCCGCCACTGTCCCTCTCTTCCTTCCTTCCACTTCGAAATCTGCCTCTGCTTCTGCCTCGGTCTCTTCCTCTTCCTCACACAAGACTAAACGAGTGAAAAGGTCTCGAGAGGAACGGACGAAGAGGGATTGGGATAATGAGGAGGAGGAGGAGCAATCTATCTCTTCTCATAGGGTTCATAAGGATCGTGAGCGTGAAGGCCGGAAACAGACACAACCAGAGAATAACTCGAAAGCTAGTACGAGCCGGACCAAAATCCAGGCTCTTCCTCCCAATTCCCATTCCACTCAGAGTAACAGTAACACCAAGCCACTCTCAAAACCTCGTCCTCCGCCGAATGTCACGAATGCGCCAAACAGCACTCGTGCTCGACCTGTAGTCGCAGAGGCCGATATCGGAGGAAGATCAACAGAGGACGCGATCGTGGTTGATTCGTCTCCTTCTCCTTCTCCCCCTCCCCCTCGCCATCCTATCCCTCGGTTGCCCGCTCTTTCAAGGGCTCTTCCGAATACTTCTGCTCCTGCTCCTACACCTGCCTCTGCTTCGATACGACCGCTTCCTCCTCGTTCCCCTTCACCTTCTGGTTCCCCACCTCCAATTAGTACTGAGGTCAACCTTACCTCGAACCCCATATTCAAGCTGAACGACCCACACACCGACCCGCACTCATTCTCATTCTCATCCTCATCCTCACGCGCGCGTCCACTGTCACTGTTCAGTCCTGACATCAAACTAGAAAAAGACTTGGATTCCCCTCCTCCGATCGCTATCGGGGGTAAACTCCCTGGCGCCGGTCCTCCTGCTCTTAGGAGGGTTCGACGGTCGACAGGAGGCTTTCCTGTGAATGGGAATGAGAAGAGTGAGAAAGGGAAGGATAAAGAGATAGGATCTGGAAAGGAGGGAGGGACAAACGCTGTGATCGTTATCACGGACAGCGATGATGAGAAGGAGGTTCCAAAGGAGAAACAGAAGACAATTTCTACAGTAGTCTCTCAGCCTCGTCATCGAGCTCCTCTCTCTTCCTCCTCCTCGTCGAAGTCCAAACCCATCTCTAACTCCAATTCTAGCTCTAAACCGACCTCTAGCTCTAGCTCCAAACCCATTTCTAGCTCTAGCTCTAAACCGATCTCAAAACCCACCTCTCAAAAATCGGTGTCCAACAAAACTCCTAATCCTCCCACCTCGCACAATCGATCCAAGTACCAGATCTCTTCGACGTCAACGTCCAAACCCAGATTCAGTGAGCCCATCGTGATCAGCAGCTCGGACTCGGATGGCGAGGCCGATAAGAATGTAAATGGGAAGGAGAAAGGAGAAGAGAAAGGAGAAGAGACAGAGAAAGGAAAGGAAAACCCGAAAGAGAGTACGAAGGCGCAGAAACGAAAG
The DNA here is from genome assembly GCA_027919835.1 of Lentinula raphanica. Classification (NCBI taxonomy): domain Eukaryota; kingdom Fungi; phylum Basidiomycota; class Agaricomycetes; order Agaricales; family Omphalotaceae; genus Lentinula; species Lentinula raphanica. Next base: position 129,412 of record JANVFP010000052.1, read on the forward strand.
ACACCCGAACCCGAGAGTCAGCCAAGTTTATTTCTCCCCGAATCTTCCTCTTCTTCGTCGGAAACAGAGACCAACATCTCGCATCTTCCTCCTTTGTCTCTTCTGATCCCATCTCTAGCACGCCCAGGCTCACTGCCTTCCGAACCGTCCAATCGGGACGGACCGAAACGAGCGGGTGCCATTCCTCAAGCTGACGCGAACGGCCACAACAACAGCGGAAGCGACAGTGGCAGCAACGCGATAGCCGACGCCCATAATGCAAATGCCACTACGAATGCGAGCAGCGTCAAGAGCTCTAACAACGACACTAAAGGCGACAACAGCTCCAGCACAAATCACGCGAACAAGAACAACGCAGACAAAGATAATATCCACCGCCTTAAAGAGAAACAGCGGAAGGAACACCTGAACGGAGAGAAGAAAAAGAAGTCCAATGAAGGCAACCAAATGTGGTTACAGTCTTTGGCAGACGCGTTCGAGGCGTCTGCGCAGGCGAATTTCCGGTCGAAAGCTGAGAAGCGTGAGAGGCGTGAAAGAGATGATAGCCGTGAACGAGGCACACGGATACCTTGGAAGGAGAAGGGGAAGGAGAAAGAGACAGAAGGCATGGAGAAGGAGAAGAAGGAGAAGAAGATGATGCAGGTAAAGGCGGACGAGAAGAAGAAGAACGAAGGTGAGCAAGCAGTTTCTTTCTTTCTTTTCATCTGTTCTACTTCGCCTTCATCCCGCTCATCCCTTATCCGAACATAGATACACCAAGAACTCCCGTATCGTTACCGCCATCACCAACGAAACAAAGATTAAAGCCTCCAACGACAAAACCATCGGCACCGAAAACAATCTTCAAAGTGTTTAATCCTGCCAAGGTGTTCAACCAACAGTCGAAGCTCAATTCCAAAGCCCTCCGTAAACCCCCTCCTCTGCCTCATACCCGTACCCATCTCCGTGCCGGTACCGGTCCTCATCTAAATCGAATTGGCAACTTCGGCACGAAACAGAACCACGCTCAACATCCAAATACGTCCATTAGCGAGGACAATATTGATGATGATGAGCTCCTCCTTCCAGACTATGAAGACGATGAGGACGGACCCAAAGGCGATGAACACCAGGGCAATGGCAAAGACAGGGATGGCGTTGAGAATGACGTCCCGGGAACGTTTCCACCTCTGGATTATGTCGAGGACGACGATGTAGATATGGACAAGGACGGCGAACCATCTATGTCTACTTCTACCCTCACACTGCAGAATGGGACGTCTTCATCAACACTTATCCCTTCCATCCCTGTAGTAGGATCGACGGAGAACTCAAAAGCCTCAGATCCTCCTCTTTCTACGTCCATCTCCCCACACCACAACTCACACGAGCCACATAGTACTATCTCCAAGCCCACCCTCAATGGGACGTCCCATGTAGAAGACCATGTCCCTCAAGTAGAAGCGGCGCCTCAACCAGATATTTCACGGGATATACCTGAACCTCAACGTCAATCCCAACCTGGAGTCGTCCTAGGACTCGCACCACGACCCCAATCTCAGCCGGTATCAGGAACCTCTCCATCGCGAGAATCGATCCAAAGTAATGCAACCAATCTCAATTCCGTGCTCGCTGCCTCCGCGTTTGGACCCAGTACGGTGGATGGAGTAAACACGGTCAACGTGGTGGGTACGATGAAGACGACGGATATAATTGGTGTATCGGTTGAGGACCAAGGAGGACAAGGCAAGCCGAAGGCAAATTCCAGATCTCCCACCGAGTCTGAAAAGTCCATCAAGTCTGCTGGGTCTTTGGAAACCGGGGATTCAGAGGTGGGTGGTTCACATCGTGTCTACCTTTATTCTACGTGTTTCTGACTCTAACATTGAAATATTCTTATCCTTTGTGCTGTTCTCCGATCTCGTGATTTCTCGTCGCTTTGATTTTTTTTCTTTTGCTCGCCTCGTTCGCCTCGTTATCTTATGAATTCCATCATGTTCAATCTCATCTTTCATGCTTTTTCTCATCTCCGACACTGACACTTGCGATTCATTCTCTCTTTTTTCATCACAGTCATATGTCCAAAATATCCTTGACGCTGGGAATGTGAGTCCTTATTTCTTTCCTTCTTCTATGATCTTCAATACGCTGATTATCTTTGTGGTATCCTTACTCCAGGACCCAGACAACTCCTCCGCATCGACACCCAACTCCTCTATTTCGCCGATCAACATTATTCCGAACTCAATCAAACCCTCCCTCCATACCGTTGATTCCACCCTGACCATTCCAACCAATCCGATGAAATCTTTGAAGCAGGAAATCCAACCACCTGCCGATACACGATCTCGGGAAGTCCTCGAAGCTACCCGCGCCGACGCTCGAGCGAGGTCGAGGAGTGAGAGGAATGAGGTTGATGGTATTGGTGAGGGTCGAAAGCGAAAGCGACGTTCTTTGTCTTCCTCTCATTCGCCCTCTGTCTCTGTTGATTCTGGGTCTGCCTCTGACGCGAACGCATGTTCGGGCTTCGATTCGGACTCGGAAGCAGTCTCGGAAGCGGCCTCAGAGAAGGTGATGATTCGAAACCACTCTCGAGCAAGTCTCCCTAGAGCCACTCTTCCTCGAGCGAGCCTCCCCGGATCCAGTCTTCTTGGAATCAACAAACCAACTCTTCCTAGAATAAACATACCATCTGGTTCTAGTGGTACACGTGGGAGGAGCATGTCTCCTAGATCTGATTCCGAAAAGACGAACACCGGCCGAGCAAGTCTACCGAGACGAGTAAGTCCGTCTAGACGAGCGACCCTCCCAGAAGCAAGCCTGCCGCAACGACCAAGCCTTCCTCGGAAAACAAAATCAACTTTTCCCCGTTCCTCTCGCTCCCCCAGTCAATCGTCCAGTGGATATTCCTCCTACGAACATTTTGTTTACGGTCTTGGTTACTCGTCTGAGAGTGATCATGATGTAAGGACAAGAAACACAGCCGAGCATACTCCTCCCCCTCCCTTTTCAGGGACCATTCCCTCCTCCTCCTCTTCTTCCTCTACACCCCCACTTCCAACCCCTCCCACGCTAGGTGGATTCCCCATAACCACCTGGTCTCATACCCGTTCTCTCCTCCGAAACACCCCTCCTCCACATCGGTTCTCAAGCGAGACGTTGTTTTCGAATGCAGAAGGAAAGGGAGCGGGAGGACACACGATGCATGACTACATCAACGCGTATGGGTCACACATGCGTGCGTATCCTCAGATGCGGGTCGTATATGAAGCTATGATGAGAGAGAACACGAGTTGGGACGAGCCGAATGCACCGAGAATTCGGATTTGTGGTGAGGATGATGAGGATTACCTTAGGGATGATGCAGCTAGAGACGAAGGAAACAAAGTCGAAGTAACACCGCCTTGGGAATTCTACTACACCAATGAAATGCTCCTTGGCCAGGGTGTCCTTCCACCCTCCCGGTCCCAACTGACCGGTTGCGACTGTGAAGGTGGGAGATGTCATCTGAATAGAAACAAGTGTAGTTGTTGGAAGAAACAGGAGACATTCACGGCTGGGTATGGGGTGAGTGGTTTCATGTATGAGGCTTTACAAGAAGGTGGGAATGGGAATGGGGTGGTGCTCAAAGCAAATGGACTTCCGGTGTTTGAGTGTAATAGTCTTTGTGGATGCGGTGAGGAATGCAGGAATAGGGTGCATCTAGTTTCTTCTTCGACTCACCGTCTACCCTTTCTTACACGCGTTCGATTTCAGGTTGTCTCCCGCGGTCGCCAAGTGCCCATCACACTCAAGAAAACACATAAGAAAGGATGGGGTGTTTTTGCCTCAAGTGTCATTCCGAAAGGAACATTCATTGGGATATATTCTGGAGAGTTGTTGGGACATGAGGAAAGCGAAGAGAGGGCGATGTGAGTTGTTTCATAATTTTGTCCTTGTCACTGATTGATTGAGTCTAACTTGTACTCTTTCTCTCTCTTCACATTTGCCCGCTCAACAGAAAATATGACGAATTCGGCCGAACATATTTGTTCGATATTGATTGGTGGTATATCGATGAGCAGCTCGATGCTCAAGAAGCTAGAGAGAAAGAAAGCTCACAGCGAAACGCTGATTCACACTCCCAACCGGGCAAGACACGTCGTAATTCTGTCAACTCCAACTCTGACTCCGATTCTGATTCTGACACTGACCACCCCAAACGTCGTCCGTCAAAGTACACAATTGACGCCTATCATGCTGGAAATGTCTGTCTCTTTCCCACTCTTCCTTGCTTTCTCATACTGATCTATTGTTGTCTTCTCACTTTTTCCCAGTTCACAAGATTCCTTGTGCGTGATCTCTCCTCTTTCTACTCCGTGCTGCGACTGAAATCAACCTCCCTGCTTACCAGAATCACTCCTGTGACCCCAATGCTGCCCTCACGCCTGTCTACATTGATGTAGATGAGATTGAGCGACCATTGCTTACCATATTCTCCAAACGGCGCATTCGACCTGGAGAGGAGATCACATTTTCATATTCAGGTGATCCAGATATGGATGAGGATGAGAATGAACCCAAAGATGACAAGGAGGACCATGATGATGATTACAGGCATCATGTCGGGAAGAAGACAAAGAGAATGACTATTCTGAGCCAGTCTCCTCATAATCGGAAATCCCAAAAAGCACAGGATGAAAATATAAAAGGAGATGCAAGAGTCCATGTCAGTTGTCAATGTGGGGCTGCAAATTGTAAAGGTGGGTTGTTTGCATCTCTTCTTTGTCTATCAAATCAACTTACTGGCATGCTCCTTTTACTAACTCATCTTCACTTGTCTTCTGTTTGTTTCCTGTCTTACTAGGTACAATATGGCGGTCATGATTTGTTCTACCTTTGACCTGAGTATATGCATTTTGTCTGGGTACAAATTTGAAATTTCTATAAGATTATATAATAATATGAACTCAAAATGTGGCATGCTGCTTGCCACAGCTGTGCCTTTGCTGGAGGTCCAAGGATGAGATACAGATGGGCAGGATGGGTAACAGTTACAGAGTATAAGGTTGAGATAGTAAGTTGAAGTAACTGCTCAACTTAAAGATATACTATAGTACGGTTTCTCTTTGACCTTTTTGCTTGCACTTGACTTCAGCTTTTCTCTCCCTTCAGCTTCCTCTCCTGTAATATGTATACCAACTTGTTTTGTATTGCACCATGTTCTCTGAAAGTAACATCTCATCAATACCTACAACAAAATTGGTACCAGTGTCTGTGTCCAAATATTTGAAATTGATTCTGACTTGTGGTATATGCAGCATGCCAGTCCAAGTATGAAGTCTGAACAGCACTAGCATTGTTGCTATCTAAATACAAAATGAACAGTTCACAAGGGGGTGTCACCAGTCACCTAGGCCTGTGAACACCGTGACAACCAAAATCAAACAAAATTTTCTCAGTTGGAAGGGTGTTTGAAAGGCTATTTTCTTTGCCAGTACAATCAAATAATGCAAGTGATGTTATTTTTTGCTAGAGGTACTGAATATGAGCTATGTAACCCCCAGTGAACAACCTTTGTAGGGGTTGTCACAGGTCATACAAGATTATGAACACCCAAAATACTGAACAGGGGGTGTCACCTGTCACATGCCGTGAACAAGTGGTCGAAACGGTACAGTAAGGTCAAGGGTACCGGAAGGTAAATTTCTCAAGGCAAATTCAAGGTATTCACTCCACAATTGATGGCCTTTTTATCACCTGCTTCTGGGTACTAGTACTTGCTGTGTTCAGTATTGTTGACTCCATCCTCAGCAATAGAAACACTCTATACTTACAATTACCATGTAGTATTGCTGTTTCAGCAATATGAAATTAGTTCTGAAGAAGCAAGAGCAAAGATGTGATTAATAGCTCATGAACTAGGTATGTTACTCAAAACAGTAGCTCTTAGGCAGATCTGAAGGCCCCTTCAGTCAGGTAGCAGAGTTTCAAGATTTTCACCTTATAAAGAATAGCTGGATATAACAGTTATGAGTAAGTTATTCATATTCTGTTGGAGGAAATTGTTTGATTAAATTTTTGCATTAAAAACCTTCTGCTTAAATATACAAAGGAGTACTATATGAATCCTGAATTGATTGTCTTTATTTACATCTCATTTTGACTAGAAATATCTTTTTGGTGTCAACTTTTTGCAATGTCATATTTGCCATCTTAGACATTAACATCTGCACCTTGCTGAATCAGGAATCTCACAGTCTCTGACCTGTCATGATAGGCAGCTGCCTGCAATGCAGACCCATATTTTCCTCCTTTGAAATTGACATGTGCTCCTTGTTGAACTAGATATTTTACAATCTCAAGATCTCCCAAATAGGCAGCTGCTTGCAATGCAGTGCCATATTCCCCTGCTTGGGCATGAACATCTGCTCCTTGCTGGACCAGGAATTTCACCTTTTTCAAATTTCCATCATATGCAGCTGCCTGTAATGCAGTGCCATAAAGGCCTCCTCGGATATTAACATTTGCACCTTGCTGAAACAGAAATGTCATAATTTCTAAACTTCCATTATATGCAGCTGCTTGTAATGGAGTACCATATTCACCTCCTTGGACATTGACATCTGCACCTTTCTGAACCAGAAGTTCTACAATATCCAATCTTGCTCTACATGCAGCTGCCTGCAATGCAGTACCATATTCCCCTCCCTGAACATTGATATCTGCACCTTGCTGAATCAGAAAAGTTGCAATTTCAAAACTTAGCCCATATGCAGCTGCTTGTAATGCAGTGCCATAATAACCTCCTTGAATATTGACATCTGCACCTTGCTGAACCAAGTATTCCACAGTTTCTAACCTTTCATAATAGGCAGCTGCTTGCAGTGCAGTGCCATATTCACCTCCTTGAGCATTGATATCTGCACCTTGCTGAACTAGAAATATCACTACTTCCAATTCTTCTCGATGTGCTGCTGCCTGCAATGCAGTACCATTTTCACCACCTTGTATATTTATATCTGCACCTTGCTGGACTAGAAATTCTACAATTTCCAATTTTGCTCTCCATGCAGCTGCCTGCAATGCAGTCCCAAATTGCCCTCCTTGGATATTAACATTTGCACCTTGCTGAATCAGAAATGTTATGATTTCTAAATTTCCATTATATGCAGCTGCCTGCAATGGAGTACCATATTCACCTCCTTGGACATTGACATCTGCACCTTTCTGAACCAGAAGTTCTACAATATCCAATCTTGCTCTACATGCAGCTGCCTGCAATGCAGTACCAAATTGCCCTCCTTGGATATTGATATTTGCACCTTGCTGAATCAGGAAAGTTACAGTTTCAAAACTTCCCCTATATGCAGCTGCTTGCAATGCAGTAGCATAATAACCTCCTTGAATATTGACATCTGCACCTTGCTGAACTAGGAGTGTCACAATCTCATGACTTTCTTGATGTGTAGCAGCCTGCAATGCAGTACCATATTTACCTCCTTGCATATTCAGATTTACTGCATCATTTTCAATCAAGAATTTTACCATATTCAACTTCCTGCGTAAAGATGCTTGATACAGAAGGCTAGTCAAGACTTGCTGTATATTCTCTAGCCTTTTGAAGTTGGCCTTGATTTTTGTGGGATTCTGCTCCTCCTGTTTCTGCAAAAATGCATTAGCTACATCTATTACAAATACTTCTTTCTTATTTTTAACATAATTTATATCTCTGTTCATCATGTACAAATGGAAAAGTTTTGCCATTGCCAATGTATTGTCGTCATCAATCATTTTCCTCAAACAAGCCTCTCCAAGATCAACATTCAATGGCCTTAATCTTGAATCTGTTATACAAGCTGCTTCGAACCACTTGTGAACAGTACTTTCCCAAATACTCAAATCAGTATTTGTGATTTTTGAAAAGCCCTCCCATATAGTAATCTCAAGAGAATCAAGGTGATCTTGGAGCTCACTTATGTATATGCCAATGGTCTTTTCTTCCGTCCAAAAATGTTGAAAGACCCCATGAAGAGCCTGTGTTATCACCTGCTGGATTGATTGATTCAATGAAAATGTACAAAGCCAAGCTAGACTATTTGCCAAAAGTAAATGCTGAATCTTGTCAGATTTGAAATACTCAAGCTCGGTATCTTTCAAAGATTTTGGTTGAAAAGTAGGAAAATCCCATTCACAATTCAAATCCTGAATCTTGCTCATGGCTGAATTTATATACCACACAATTATCCTGATTACATGATTGATATATCCACTTGGAATAAAAAGCAATGGAATTCTGTATGGACATTCAAGCCAGATAGGAGGCAAGATGATGCTTCCCAAATAGATGATGAATGCAATGCTTGTCACAACAATCACAATCCAAGAGAGTGTATTATGTATCTCAAATACATATAAGGAGAGGCCAATGAAAAATAATCCAAGAGACATATGAAGAACCAATGGTAACATTCCTATAATTTCAGGAACTTTCCACTTGATCAATCCTTTATATCTGAAATGATGAATCATGGTCTTCTGTTTTGCATTTCCTGAGGTGATAGTTTCATATGCTTGAAGCCATTGCTTTACTAGGACTGATAGAAGTGCAGTAACAAGAGAAAGAGCTAAACTTGCAAAAAACAGTCCATTAATCCAAATGTCATTGATTCCTGGGGATGCATCTTGGAGATCTACTGAGGATTTAGGAACTGAATCAATTGTTGTAAGATTTCCAGCAGCTCTCAATAGGTTTACTTGTTCAATTAAGAGAACAGCAGTAATTTTCCCATAATCAGGTTGCAGAGAAGATATTGTGGCAGTGACAAAAGATGTCACAACTGCAGAGAAAAGTGCAGCCTACAAGAGTTAAATTGAATAAACATAAATTTGTTAATGAAAGAATCATACAAAGATTAGAAGTGCATCAATTGTGTCTCTGAAGCCTTTTATCATCTCAGCATCTTGGGCCTCAGCTTCATCTAGGTAGACTTTCCAAACTCGAGCATTGTCATCTATTTCTTGACCTAAAGGATCAGGATCATATTTTTCCTCATAGTCATAGGACCGGCCTATACTTGAATTTGAATAGATGTTTTTTAAACTAACAGCTACTTACCACTAGCAAAAAAAGGTCTATGAGGTAGAATGTTTAGATTTGGAGATCCATGTTGGGCCCAATGCTTTGCAGCAGGATAGAATGGTTCTTGAGGTTGGCCTTGATGAGCTGCAGGGAAAATTACCATCTTGATATTGAAAAAAGTTAACTGGAGTCTGGGAATTGACTTACAACTTGCAGGCAATGAAGAATGAGTAGGAACAGGTTCTAAATCAGATTTACCTTCATTCACACAGATAGAGGAATTTGTATTCCCTTGAGGAGGTTGATTTTGATCATTTGCATGAGCTGTCACTGCTGGTATAACATCTGGGAGGCTGCCCAGATATTTTGAGTCCATTCTGTAATAAGGGTTTTCGGAGGCTTGGTATAGGCAAAGAGTGTTGCAGCAGGAGGGAATGGAGTAAGAAATCATTCATATTTTCAAGCTGTTTATTAAGTTCATGCCTCATGGCTGGAATTCCTTTGATTGGCTGATAACTAGTTCACACCTTTGGTATATGAGCCTCACCCCGGTCCCTGGCTGTGCCTGTTCCTCATCCTCATCTTCTGGAAGATTGCTCCACTCTTGGCGCTCCCCCTCTGTCACTTCCACTCAGAAGTCATGAGTCTAGGTATTCAATATGTTTTCATTTCGTGCCAACAGCTTTGGGTCATGAGTTACAGGTCATGTCCCACTTCTGTGTGAATTAAACATGATGCCACCAAAGGGAATAGGTGCCAGTGGAGCTAATGCACAGAGAGAGAGCGAGAAAGGAATGAAGAGAAGGAGCTGCAGATGCCAGACACAAAAGACACCCAAACAATTCAACCAAGAACACATACATTTCCTTCTTCTGTCCTTTGTTCCTTTCATCGTTTTCTGAACATATCCCGCCACCACTCGCTCAGCTTTCCTTCACCACTCAATTTGAACCTTCCTGATCAGATCATCTAGCATAAACGCAAAGTGAGTCGTCGTTGTGGATTCCCACGAAATCCATCACGATCACAATGGTAGTCATCGCATCACATCCACCCGCTATAACCCACCCTCACATCACTCATCCCACTCCTCTGTCCGTTTGCCTCTACCTTATTCTTCCAGCACACAGATAGTTAGAACCATTGAATCTAGCTCCAGTCCTCCTCCACCACCCTCGAATCGGAATTATCGCTGGTTATCGTTTGACGAAGGGGGAGCTCAAGAGGTTGTCGAAAAGGTGTAGACAACAGTTGTGGTGGACCGGAACTTGTTTGAAGACAACGGCAGCGGAGAGGACACACAACATCGGTCCGAGTGTGATCTACAACGTGTCTTGCCTTGTCGGGTTCGGAACCGCGACGATAACGATGATGATGGTTGGAACTTGGGGCGACGATGATGATGACGACGGCCATCTATCACACGGATCATAGACAAGATATGGCGGTGGAGTCGATCTGGTGAGTGTGATAGAGCCGTCCTCGTCTGAGATTCCCATTCATCTCTCCCAATCTCCCCCCTTTTATACCCCCGGCTATATTCTATCTGTCCGGGTATTGCATGGCAGACTTCAAATCGGAGTATCAACATTCTGGAGGATCTCCATCAAACACTCGATGTGCAACGTTTTGCAAAACCAACACGGTCCTAGGTCTGGTAGAGCCTGGAAGAAGAGGGAAGGTTTGCAATTGCACCATCGATGTTGTCAGGTTACAGTTCGTCACGAATGAACATTACACTGATTTCTGCTCTGACGCTTTAGACATTCCGAACGAATCAAACAAAAGGTGGTTTGGAAAGCGGGTTTCACAACGAAGGAGAAGAGCGTTGTCGAGTATGCTGAAAATTACGCCAAAGGTTCTATGATGGGATCAGAGGAGGAGTTGGGCCCGGGAGGAGTTGGGGGATGGTTGGGAGAGGGAAGGGAATAGTTGGGAGATCGGGGAGAGGAAAAGGTGTAGGATGAGAAGGACGAGCGAGCGTGAGTCACAGTGCTGCCGTCTAGATCTATTCCTCCTCATAAGTAATCCCCATTCTTCTCTCCCTCGCGATGTCACGAGGACGCTCATCAGGAAAAATATTCCCATCTCTAGAGTCCCTAGAGATACCCCCCAATTCCTAGGCTGCTCAGAGATTTTTGTGAGCTTTGAAAGATCAAAAAACATCCTAGAGATCCTGAAAGATCCTGAAAGCATCTGAAAGCACCAGAAAGCACCAGAAAGCACTAGAAAGCACCCAGAGAACTTTTAGAAGCCTCAAAGAACTCAGATACTCTAGGCTCTCTGAGACTACCTAGGAATTGGGGGGTATCTCTGGGGACTCTAGAGATGAGAATATTTTTCCTGATGCCTTCATCCGTCTTCCCTTGAGCTCCCTCAAGGTCTTCCAACTTGTCAGCAACCCTCTGCCGATTCCTTCGCCTCTCCAGTCTCGGTTCATGATAAGACAAACTGAGCTTCAGCGACGTTTGATGCCTGAGAAATACGGAATACGACTACGAGTTTGGATGACAAGAAAGGGAGAACTGAGGGAGATGAGGATGACGAGGGGAACAAGGGAAAGGAGTCTATCCGAGATTCTTCCTTCTCCTCCTTCGTAATCAAATCGTTTGGGATGCCCTAGAGTACATCGATGACCAGTTCTTGCGTGGGGTTCTCGATGTGGGGGTCGTCATGCATCGGCAAACTGGCAAACTGGCAAATTGGCAGTTGACGAAGAGCGTTTGGAGCGAAGGGCGAGTCTGGATTGAGGATTGAATATTGAGGCCTTGGATACTGAACTTTGGCATGAATCATTGAATGCAGAATCGATGAGAGCCTTTTGAGAGCCGGGGGTTTGCTCGATCGCGAGAGAGCGCTCATCGACATCGGTCATGACTCTTCCTCCGAACATCCCAGGCTTCATCTTTCATCTTTCTTTCTCTCAATCTGACCCAACCACTTTTCGTTCGATGCGCTGTCCAAGATCCTCTCCCTGAGTCCCTCTAGCTTTCTATCTTTCTATGTTCTGCTCTTTCCCTTGACAGGGATGTTTCGTGTGAGGTAGAGAATTGGATATGTAAGGTAGAGATGAGGTTCAACTCGTCGATTGACGAGTACACGCAGCCGTTTCGATTCCCTTAGACCGATGGGTACTCGTTTCATTTTGAAGGCGAATGATTCGGATAGTCTCGACGGTCTGAACGATCGGAAGTACCGGTTAGTTTGAAAGGATTGGAAGAGGATGAGGGGATAAAGGTACCAGAGACGGGAGAAGGCGTAGAAACTGTAGAAACTGTCTATGGCTGTTTTCACGTCGGAGTCTGGATCAAAGGGAAGTGTAAGCAAGGACGATAAAGGTGTCGAAGATGGAATAACACACCCACTCCAACACGCGGTATCTCGACTTTGAGGTTTTGATTGATCAAGGGTTATGAGGATTCGAAGATTTAGGATCGTAGGAGAAAGAGGAGGATCATGGAAGAAGAAGGATGCGTACTAATGGGTGTGGACAGACAACCTCTCTTCCCCTCCAATGTTCCCTAAATAGTGGAGGAGGACTACTAGGGGCCGGTGCTAGACAGAGGGCTTTCTTCGTTGATAGAAGAGTGCAAGGCTGGAGAGGGTGAATTTGTGTTGACTATGGGACCTGGGTTGAGGGAGGCGTGTAGAGATAGCCTATAGGGAGGGGGGTTCCTCTGTTGGAATGGTTAGTGCGATCCTTTTGCCCCTTTCCCCTCTTCCACCACCTAGACTCACTTCCCATGATCTGAGCACCGTCTTTACCCCAGCTCACTCAGCTCACGGTTTTGATTTTGGATGGTCCAAATGGAATTTGGGCAGGACGACTCAATACGAGGATTCTCTGGAAGGCGATCAGGGGATGTCGATGAGCGCTGCAAAGCGCTGAACATGTAGGATCATGACGAGACGACAATGAAAAGGACAGGTTTGAAACAAATGCATTGCATGAATTCATATAGACTTTTACAACGGCCCGCTCAGTGTGAAGGTAAGCCTGTCTATACTTCCTTGTCCTTCCCATTGCGCCCTTCACATGGCAGCCTGCTCCACACTGACAATGCAGTCTTCAATTCTCTCTGTTCATTTGTGTCTTCCGGTCGCTCACTTGTGTTCTTGTGCTCTTGCGCAGGTACAACGTTTATGGCAATCATGATATTGCAACAAGAAGCAAGTACACAATACTTGCGGAAGTGGGCCATTGCATATAGCATGGCATGTACGAGTCCGAATAGAAATAGTTTCCTATAGTATGGTGGTGATATTGTTGATGTTGATTTCAGTCCTCCAGAGTCCAATTCCTTCGCGTCAACTTTGTGTCAATTTCTACTTGCTCTCCTGCCCAGACATGCATGGTGGGTTGCCAGACCCTAACTACGTTATCTTCCGACGCGCTAGTTGCTGTCCAGTTCTCAATTTCTTTTGGTGCCCAGCAAAAGTCAGTCGGGCGAGTGGTGTGTCTTGTTAGAACCAATGGTTAGTGAGATGTGAGAATGAACAAGGACAAGAATACATGACGTACTTCCGTGAACGAAGAGCAACTCTGGTGGACCATCCTCCTGATCGTCTGGTGTCTGCTCTTGTCCAATGAGCAATAGATCCCAGATTTTAATTCAGTGATCACTCGACACAGAGTTGTGCGGAGACCAGGCTAGGTGTGGCATAGTACATCGTCTGTATGTGATTCGAAGGTATGCAGTTTCCTGATTGGATGTCTTAGGTCGTGAAGAATGCAAGTCTGGGTGGATGAAGCAAGATGCGTGAGTATGGCTGACGAATATGAGATCACGACCAACTTTGTCTGCGTTGCCTGTAATTAAAAGGTCTTCGCTTGCGGGAACTAAAGGCGACTGCAAGGATTTCTCGATCGTGAGCTTGTACTTTTGTTACTGGGCCGCCAGGAGATCTTGTATCCCATCTTGAATGGAAACATTGTTAGTGACCAAAGTGTAGAACAAGTGTTGCATCGGTGTACAGCAAGAGCATTTTATCATCCCCGAACACTTGCGAAAAGGTATTCTTTCTTGTGCCAATCAGCATCACCTACTACCGAGGTATGTCCTCTGAACATCGTTGTTGTTTGGATCGTGGAGTTTTCCTTGCTGTAGACTTGACATTCCCTGTTAAGTCCAGAAAATCCTTCAACAAACGGAAGCAGAACGTAGTGATAAGGACGGACCAATGACACACGGTCATATCCTCCGACGCGCCTAATATATGTCCAGCCTTGTTGGGATTCCAGGCCAAACCATACCTTGAAGGAGCGTCAAAACGCGAGAATTTTGAGAAAAAGCAAAACCAGTAGACACGAAGCACGGCTCACCCTTCCCTGGTCTGCCCAACCAACCAGATATTCGGCCTCGACACCCCATCCGGCTCAGGCTCACTCACATGCTTCATCCTATCAAACACCAACACCTCCCCCATCACTGCCTTGGTCGCCAACAGCTCCGGATTCTGAGACATATACCATGCCCGGTTGACTTCGCCCGGATGGGTGATCTTTTGAGTGATTTGGATTCTGGGAGAAGGAGGGATCGTGTGTCCGCCAAGCTCACCACAATTGCCATTATAGGCTTCATGATCGAGTTTGTCCGAGTGGGGTCCGAAGGTGTGGTGTAGTGGGTATTGTAAAGGGTCGTGACATGAAAGTGCGGCTGGTCCTAAGGAATATAATGTTCATACACACAGGTACGGCATTCTAGATAAACTTACAAAAGGCACATCGGTGGCTTATAAGATCGGTTGTAGATATGGCTCATATCAAAAGCAAAGGGTCAATTGAGGATGGGGGGTGCCGCGAGACCTGTTCTCGCAGGCAGAAAGAGGCCAAGAGACAAATATGGTGATTCGTGAAGCGATGAGAAAGAGGCAGATTTTTGATCCAGACACAGATGGAGCGACAAAGAGTTTGACAGAAATGGCGTTAGATGAGAGGCATAGTGTGTATAGAGAATTTGTGAGATCTAGTCGATAATAAAGTTGGTGATAGAGAAGGGAAAGGAGAGGATCATAGAGCGAGCATATGGAAAACGCGTAGGCGGCGGCGTAGCGTTGTGGACAAAAAGTCACAAAAGGTCACAATGGGAGTGAACAGTGTCACAATGAGACTCAATGAGAGTACAATGAATTCGTAAAATTTGTGACATCGCTCCTTATATGGAAGGAGGGGTTACCATAGATGGCAACTCTCACCAGCCATAGAAACGATTCCTCTTTTCATTCGGACTCGTAACATGGATACGATAATTCCCAGTGAACCCGCGAACCTACGCAACGACATCAATGTTTTCTATCAGTTACAAAAGCTAGAGAGCATAGATCCATCGTTGTTCGTGATATGATTGACGTCCCCTTGTGCATTGTTGACGTTATAAACAGTGTTATTGGTGTTGTGAACCTGGACGTTCATGATGATCGGATCGTTGGAACACCCCGATGGCTGGAGAGCAGTAAGCTGTAATTGTACAGCCGGGGCGCAACCGCTACCAATTCCACCATTTCCCTCAAGAAACATACTCGGAAACCTCTCTTTGGCTGTTCGAAGTGCATCAGACTGGTCCGGAGAGTACGTTCCATCATCGGAACTAGGAACATGACCAAGGCTGGGAGGCTGAAGGCCATTTCCACAACCTGCTCTCAGTCCCTCCTTCTCGCCCTCTTCCTCTTCCACAGGCGTCATTCCAGTCGACCCCTGCATAGGCAGTTCCTTCATTAGATCAACTCTCGCTGCTGCTGCCGCTGCCGATGAGGGTGAAGACATTGGCAGAGCGGCATCAGCTTGACCAGCCTTCGACGGCGATAGTTTCGTCCTCCCAAAACCTGGTGATATCAGACTCGTAGGACTCGTTCGTAGATGCGTCAGCGGTGTGTGACCAAGTCCAGGAGATCGAGCACGCGTACGGGCGTCTTCGAGCCATGTGTCCAAACGAGTGTCAGTGTTTGGTTGGTCGAATCTAAACCCTAATCTAGACTCCAAAGGCTCATCATCTCCAGTGACATCCCCATTCCGATTAATGGCATCAGCTTGACCAGCTTTCGACGGCGGTGATAGTTTCGTCCTCCCCAAGGCTGGTGATATCAGACTCGTAGGACTCGTTCGTAGCTGCGTCAGCGGTGTGTGACCAAGCGCAGGAGATCGAGCACGCGTACGGGCGTCCTCAAGCCATGTGTCCAAACGAGTGTCAACGTTTGGTTGGTCGAATCCAAACCTTACACTAGGCTCCAAGCACCCATCATTTCCGTCGACATTGCCATTCTTATTCACGAGGGTCACATTCCATATTCCATCGTTCCCAGTACGATTATTCGTGCGTGCTCTATTGGACTCGTATTGCATTTTACTGATTCCTGGCGTTGAAAAGACAGTGGTACGCGATGATTGAGTCTTTGAAAAAACATGTTCTGGAGCCTTTGTTTCGGCGAAAAAGAGGTTAGTTATATCATTAAGAGATGAAACGACGACGAAACGACGGTGAGTTTCTAAATACCTTCGAAAACGAGGATCCTGACGATGGCAGTTGGTCAAGGGACTTTAGGATGTCCCGAGTCGCAGCTTCGAGCCTGGTCTTGTCCGGTGCCGTGACCGTCACCTTGACCTGTCGTGGAAAGCGGACATCTCTGATTAAAGGATGGATAGAAGGCAAGTGAGTTTGTGCGACAACTCAAGATATTCAACATGTCTTGTAGCTTACTCTAGTTTCGCTCCAGAATATAGATTCGGACCGATCCCAGCCCCGAATTTGGACCCTTCTGTAACGAATATACTATGGATGTCCGAGTCCTGGAAGAGAGAGTTTCAGTCGAAATTCAACTACATAGTACCAACAAAATCGCATACGCACCCTGCCTAAATCCGAGGCAACTCCAACGCGATTGAACCTGTGCATATCGACCAACATACTTACAAGTTACGGTGGCTCGATCTGTTAATTCTTTCGTTTAACCTGATGTCACTAGCCCAGCTTCTACAGAGGGAGCCTCAGTGAGTGGTGCTCAAATACTCAACCTAGTGGCTATTTAAACTAACAGACGCCCCCTTAAACTCGGCCCACTTTCTCGCAGAACACCGAGGACACGCCTTGTCGACGTGCCAATGTTTATGGTGATGCTCCGGAGTCCCAGAGAGTCGGAACCCATAGTATCACTCAACGAGAATTTCACTCAAATCTTGTCACATGGGGCCTTCAGGCTTCGAGGGTTCACATATAAATGGAATCGCCCACCAACGAGTGTCCGGGCAAGCTCGCTTTCTCTCTATTGATCCGCAAAAGGATCGAAAACACAACTTTTTGAAGAAGCCTAAACCCAATCTGGGGGAGCCCTTCAAGCGCTTCACGGTGCCAGTAGTTGGTCTTGGTTCTTCTATTCATGGTCCCGCTATCCGAGTTTCATAATTCCCAAATGAGGCCACGGGGAAGGAAACAGAGAGAGGCCCGAGGCCTGAATCGTTGACCGCACGCTCCCATCGTCCTATCCATCTTCCATTCTGACTGTTGGAATGATCGTTACAGCGTCCTTGCTCCGAGTTCGATGATTTCGATGTGAAGATGGTTGACTCGTCTCAACCATGAGGTACAGGCCTGGCGAAGCTGACGAACGTCTGTTGAACGGTTTTATCTTTGGCTTCAATTCCCGAATTACTGGGCCGTCGAATCGAGTATGGCCTTTGGGCCGATTGCTTGCTACTAATGAATCCCAGGAAAGACCGACTTGGACAAGTACTAGTACACGTAGCGAACTGGTTGCGGTTTGGCCCCTTGCAAGTGTTTATGGACCATGGCTCCGGATATCAGCTGATATCTGGCAAGAAACCGATCTGGCACACTTGCAGACATCAATTCAAAGAGGAAGGTGCGACGCTGCTGGAATGAACTGAGAGGACTCCAGAGTTTCGAGGTACCAAGATTCATATTTCTAGTGCTCACATCCAGATAGACCATTATAGATCCTCGCCTGGTCACCCTACTGGAATACCACTGTCGCTTTTCTCGCTTCTCGGAAAACATTCGGCTTTGTGAGTAGGACTAGGACATGGGTCTCGATGTTCACATAAGTGATACTATCTTCCTATCATCACACGGTCAAATTTCAAAGCGTTCTCCCTCTTTTTCCTCTCAGTTCCTTGACCGTCGCTGACTGTCGCCGAGCGCTGAGCCCCGCTGTAGTGTTGATCGTTATGGCGACCATCTCCGGTTCAAGATCCTTGATGGAGCGTTATGCTGTACGCACCGCTATGCCCATCACTCTGAATCCTGATGTCCTTTAAGTCCGTACACAGCACAAACACAGCACGCGTACGACCATTTCGCTTAGATTTTTTGGCCCGATAGCGATGGATTTTCATTGGGGAGTCACTGTAATTCAATTTGAATTTCGTGTTCTACATATATTTGGCTACAGATTCTAACAGAATGAAGGGACCAGTGGATATAGACCGTGGACTCATTGACTAGCTGCTTCAGGCAAGAATCCAGTGAGCAGTGAGTACTTGAGTACTTGAATATCAGCGAGTATCGCACTGCAACTCATACAGAAGCGCGACACCAGATAAACCCCTCAAAAAACAATAATCATTCTCCACATAACACTTGAACTTGAAGGTAACACTGTAACAGCCCGTACGCCTTCCCTGATACACTTTTACTTATATACTTACATACAAACTAGAAAATAAGGACTAAGTTAAGAAGAAGAATTCGATACAAGACCCCATTTCACCGTTCGCGTCGGAGACCGAACGACGAGGGAATGTAAAGTAGTATTTGACCGCTCCTTATACTTCGAAGCCATAACGAGGAACCAAGGCCAGAAGATGAAGGGAGGATCTCGGTGCATTGTTCAAATTTTGCCGGTAACGGGCTCGGGCTCCCGACCACCGATCTTGCGAGTAGGTTCCCTGGCTACAATACGAATGGCGCATCAGAAGAGCCCAGAAACGTGGAAGATAGGATACTGATACGAACCTTCAACCTCGGGCTCGCGAGGGTGGATCTTGCGGGTAGGCTCCCTAGCTACAAAATGAATGGTGTGTCAGAACAAACAGAATGTTGGAACGCGATAGTGATATACCTTCAACCTCGGGCTCACGAGGGTGAATCTTGCGGGTAGGCTCCCTAGCTATAAGAGAGATAGTGCGTAAGAACAACCAAGAGGGTCGAACGACGATACTAGTACGTACCTTCAATCTCGGGCTCACGAGGGGGGATCTTGCGGGTGGGCTCCCTAGCTACAAAGCGAACGCTTGTTTCAAAGGGAGAGGAATATAAATGTCAATGCAGGTACGTACCCACTACCGGGGGCTCACGACCGCCAATCTTGCGGGTGGGCTCCCTAGCTACAAGGCGAACGCTCTTTTTAAAGGGAGAAAAATATAAATGTCAATGCAGGTACGTACGCACTACCGGGGGCGCCCGACCGCCAATCTTGCGGGTGGGCTCTCTGGCTACAAGGCGAAAGCTTTTTCAAAGGGAGAAAAGGATATCTCAATGCAGGTACGTACCCACTACCGGAGGCTCGCGACCGCCAATCTTGCGGGTGGGCTCCCTAGCTACAAGGCGAACGCTTGACAAAGGGGAAAAATATGAATGTCAATGCAGGTACGTACCCACTACCGGGGGCTCGCGACCGCCAATCTTGCGAGTAGGCTCTCTGGCTACAACCCCAGCAGGCTAGATGGGATCCCAACGAGAGACAGAAGTGATAAGCTACATCGACCGAATATCAGACGACAGTGACACCAACCTCTGCCCTGTTGATGTTGAATCCTTGGACCGTGGCCAGGACACAAGCGAGAGAGACGATTTGTACGACAGAGAATCGCATTTCTTGCAGAGCTTTGAACAGTCAAGAGTGAGGTTGATAGTTCCAAGAAACAGAAACCGTCAAGACCCAAAAGAAAACAAGCCCCCCTTTTATACCATTTGTGCCTCAGTCCTTCCAGAACAGCTCGAACCCCGAAGAGTCTGGCCTTGGTTTGACTAACATCGTAAGCATATGGCAGCAGATGCTAGCTTGACCGGTCGACGTTCAACCTTATTGATTTTCAAGTCAATCAATTTCTTTGATCGCTCCAAACGTCCGATGATGTGTTCGTTATTGCGCAAGAACACATACAAAAGCACTCCGAGAGATAGTATAACCTTTTATCCCAGCGCATACAGCTTCACTCCGATGGGATGTGCACTTCCAGCGAGGTACGGCCAGTCGCTCCGTCGTTATTGAATTTCAAAGTCTGTTCATGGTTTTTGACGACGATGTAAGAAGTTGATATTGTCGACTTCGATCCTCGTAATCAGGTAGTAGATAGGGTCGCCCTTTGGGAGGTCAAGAGCAAAGGGATCATCGCGGGGATGAACAGAAAGAGAACAGATGAGCGATACAGGTGATACTAAGTAGAATAGTCCAACTGAAGTCTGAAAACAAGAAAACCCAATGAAGTTAGTGTCGGTCCGGAATTAGAGTAGATCTTGGGCTAGAGGTCGATCATGGCGAAAAACTGGAAGATGTATCGTCCAAGGCCGAAGGCTCACCGTCGCAGCGTCGCGTATGGGCAGATGATAATAACTTGGGTTAGAGATGACGAGCGTTAAAGTTTTTTCAAAGCCACGCTATATTTCTCTAAGTTCTGGATATCACGGATTGCCCATCGATCGCTCTCAGAGAGTGTTGTATGATGCTGCTGTTCAAAGCGAATAAGAAGGAACTTGGAAAGTTGACTCGGCCATTATGATTGATGTCAATGAGGAAATCCGAAAAAGGTGAAATCAGCAGAGTCGGAAATTTCCGCGGATCAGAATAAAAATTTGATTATCGCGTTTTGAAGAGGAAAATGAGAGTCAGACGCATCCGTACTAGCACTGGCAGCTACTAGTAGTGAAGTAAGTACCAGACGGTAATCATTGCTCAAGGGTAGTGAACTCTCCTGCGAATCACTACTGTTAGACTTATCGATTCGCTCCCGGTGTCTTGGACCACCGTTGCAACTTGCAGATTCACACCAGTGGCAAATAATTTCTCTTAAGTTGCTGCTTCGTTTTTTCTTCAAATAAAAAATGGCCCGTAATACTGTAACATAGTCCGAAGGAGAACGATGCCGCCAAAGGCGCATCCGAGTTATCAGTGAAGATCTTAGTGGCTTCCAATGGCCGTGCGCTCCGACAAGTATGTAGTTGGCAATGTTATACGACAAAAGAGACCACAAAAATCACAGAACCCGCGCAGTATGTATGTCAGGACTCGGTAGTCAGACGGCAGTTCCGACCCAATTTACTTGCGCGGACAGCCATTGCCAAAAGGGTGTTGTAAACCATAATGATCTACCATATTAGCACTTAGTAGCCCAAATTGGCCCTCACTGGCCGTACCGGTAAGCTCCTGATCACGACGCATATACGCAAGATCTACGCTCACCTACGTGCTTTGGAGCTGCGGCAGCGCAAGGCATGCCAAATGTGAGTTGTCGGACTGGTTTGAGCCAGTTTGAGCCCCGTCGGAAAATCGAGGCCCTGAGCGTATCAAGAGGTATGAAGTTCATTACTACTATGAAGGGCAATGTGTTCGAGCGGCCACTGTGTCAGCTGCCAGTCTGTGCCAACGATGGATGAATCAGCAATCCAAGCTATAGTAAGCTTTCTGAGACGTTCAAGTCGAAATTTCGTTGGAACTTTACTAGCCTTAGACATAAACTTCACTGATTGGGCCTGATGAACTTGTGTATCATATTCAACGCAGCGTCCGCGTCTTGAGTACAGTATACTTCCCTTCCATTGAGCCTGAGGCCTGACTCTTCGACTGGCGCCTCAGTTTCATCCTTCTTTCGTTCGTGAACTGGTCGGAGTATCATATCACGTTGCATTCTCGTATACATCAGTGAAGGAGGTTAACGTTGCACGAAATGGAGTTAAATCTTTGACAAGAACAAGGCACACAAGTTCGAAGTTCGAGCACATCCAGTGGAACAGGCTCAGCAAACACCTTGATTTCCGGGCCTGTCAGGTCTGTCAGTGACACAGTACACTGTCGACCTCTGTCGACCAGAATTTCTGGAAAACCTTCAGTGTCCAGCGCCAGAGTCTGTCAGAGCCCGGATGATTTCCTGGAAGTGCCCACTGCCAGGTACGATTGAAGCAGGCTGCAGCAGCCTGCAGGTGCACGTAAATGTAAGTAAATGTACGGCCCCCGACACGACACAGTAGGTCTCCCGTAGGTAGAGTCATGCGAGACAAGGAGAGACAAGCTCGCTACTTGAGACGACAAAGTTACCAGTATGCAGCACTGCCAGTAAAAAATCTGTATCAGTTTGTTCTTCCAGGATGCAAGGACAGGAAAGACCGTACTTGAAGCGAAGGCCGGTTAGATGGAAAGTTTACCGATGCGACTCATCATCAGAGCGTAAATCTAGAAAAATTGAGGTAGTAGGCGTAACGTATGAGAATAGTAGCCCCGTTAAAAAATAGCGCTCTATTAGCGCTAGTACACTTGCGTCGCTGGCGAGAGCCATTCCCGATATCATCGAGTCTTCGGACTCATAAAAGTCCAAAAAATTTCTGTGCAGAGAAAGGGTGGGAGGCGGTGGGAGAGAGACGAGGTCAGTATGAGAAATCTGACCACCATTGATAAGGGATCTTCGGACTCGGAATCGCAGCGGAACAGTCCAAGCCGAGTCCAAGTTCATCGATTACTCGCAACTGGCAGCTGTGATATATGATGTCGTCCATGATACGCCCAACGAATGGATTCGATTTCAGGATATCATCATTCGATAATATGAATTACTACCTAAGTGGAGTGTTAATGCAAGAGGGCGGTAAGTATCAGACTCCTTCCCATCCGCTCTTGCTGGCAAAAAAATTTCTGAGAACGAGTAGGAATATTACCTTATATAGTATATCTAGTATCTTATCAGTATCTATATCTTATCAATTAATCACGTGTGTCGAAATTTTTTTAGCCAGCAAGAGCGACTGGCATAACTTGCATGGGCGCTTGTTGTGCATGTTTGGTTTCAGCGCTTATTTTGTATACAGAACCTGATTAGTGCCAAATCTCCTGAGCTTAGATTCAGCCAGTTCCTAGTCTCTCATATGATATAGCATTCACTAGCCTGGCTATGTTGAAAAAAATATTATTTAATACCTAGAATGAATATAAATGAGCAAAAATATTCGGCGCTACAAGCTTTTAAGCGCTGAAACCAAACATGCACAACAAGCGCCCATGCAAGTTATGCCAGTCGCTCTTGCTGGCTAAAAAAATTTCGACACACGTGATTAATTGATAAGATATAGATACTGATAAGATACTAGATATACTATATAAGGTAATATTCCTACTCGTTCTCAGAAATTTTTTTGCCAGCAAGAGCGGATGGGAAGGAGTCTGGGTAAGTATGTGCTAGTACTACAACTGAACTCCGTATCCCCAAGATATGTACTGTAAGCAATATGTATAGTGCGTATATGCATGCGTGCGACGACGTTCTACTATGTAACCTGGGCATTAACATTAAGTAACCTGCCCCCCAAAAGCCTCGGCGTCAACCATGGTCCATAGACCACGATGATGAGCTAGCTGTAAATGCTCTAGAGGCTGCCGGGCAGGCTATCGTGATGGTACGATAACAAATATGATACAACTACCAAAGAAAACCAAAACGAGCTTCCCGTTAAATGACTTACTCTCCTTTTTCTAAATCCTTCTCTCTCGGTTCCACCGTCACCGTCTCTGTCTCCGCCGCCGCAGGTGGCGCTGCCGCAGACTCTGACTCAACGTCTTTCCCTGACGACGACGGTGATGGAGGCGCAGTCCTGACGATCTTGAGGTTTTTAATGAAAAACGCGCAGATCAGCGCCAGCCCCGCGACAGGAACACCGACGACGAACACGATCCGGAGTGATTGGGCGTACGCCTGGACGACACCGGGGATCATCGATGACGGAAGGTCGGTGTAGATCGCCGTGGGGGACTCTTTTACGATCGTCGCAGGAGCGTCTGGAGCATACTTCAAAAGGTTCTTCGAGAGTTCCGAAGCGAAGACAGGCTCAGCGACACCCAGACCGAGGGTACCACCGAGGAACTGGGCGAAGGAAGCCATACTGGTGGCCTGTCCAAGAAGTCTGGGTGCGTCTTTGAATTCGACTCTACAAAAAGGAAAGAATTAAGATTAACAACGCGTTTAGAGAGGGAGAAGGAAATCAAATAACGTACTGCATTGCCAGAAGCGAATTCTGCATACCCATACCGGTACCAACACCAGCCAAAATCTGGAAACCGATGAGTTGGGCGGACGAAGTCGTGGTGCTGACGGTGTATAACAGGCCAGAGCCGACAGCGAGGAAAATGGGGGCGCCTACGAGGAATGGCCAGCTGAAAAAAAAAAGAAAAAACTCGATAAGTGAAAGAACAGATCGAAGAAACAAAAACACATACTAGTAACCAAACCTTCCTACGAGTTGACCCGAGCCAACAACGCTAAGCACGACACTCAGCATAAACGGCAAGAGATCAATGCCCGAATCAGTGGCTGTTCTATGTCTAACAGCTTGATAGAATATCGGAATATACTGTTAAATCAAACCTATCGTTAGATGGGATCATCAAATGAAAGAAACAATACTTGCATATGAAAAGAGTAAGAGGGAGAAACGAGTGAGGAAGCTGTATGTTATGATGGCGTAACTGAAATGGATCGAGTCAGCCAAATAAGCATGAAATGAGGGTAAACTTGAGCATACATGGAGCGAGACTTGAAAATCTGTGTCGGAACCATGGCAATATCACCACGGTAGATCTCCCAAAAGATGAACGCGATTGTGCAAACGCCTGCAAAGACGAACGACTGAGAAAAAAAGATCAATTCAGCTACCCCGCGACGTTTCCAAAAACCCAAAACCCAAGTACTCACGATAATGACAGCCTTGTCACCCCAAGGTTTGGTATTTCCACCCCATTGCAGAGCAAGTACAAGACATGTAACGGCACCTGCAACTAGAGTTGCTCCAACATAGTCAAGCTTAAGGATCTGGTGGAATATGTCCCTGTACGAGCGTTTCGAAGGATCGGATCCCAAAGGAGGCGATGCTTTCAAGAGGAAAGTCACAGCGGTCAAAGACACACCGCCGACGGGGAGATTAATGAAGAAACACCAACGCCACGTTACCTGTGTAACTAGCTCAGCGCGAATAACAAACCGCAAGAGAAAAAAAAACATACGTGGTCGGTGAATGCGCCACCAATCAAAGGCCCGATGACGGAAGATAGACCGAACACGGCTCCAAACATACCAAACAATCGTGGTCGATCCTCGAGTCTTGTGGCCTGAGAGATGATCTGGATCATTGCGACGACTGTGAATCAAAAAAAAAGCCAAGTCAGTTCATGAGCCGGACAAAATCAGACAAACTGTGAACTCACAAATTCCTGCCGCTCCAGCACCAGAAACCGTACGGCCTACGATTAACTGGTCTACATTCTGCGACACGCCACAAATCAGAGATCCGGTTTCAAAGATGGTAACGGATGAGATCAGGATCCACTTTGCGGGAAATATGCGGAGGAGCTGGCCGTAGAACAGGAGGAAGACGGTTTGTGCGAGAACGAAGGAGGAAGAGACCCATCCTTGGAGGGAAAACGAGTCAAAGTCGGAGGCGATACGAGGAAGAGCAGTTGCTAATGAAAGAAAGAACGCGTCAATCTGGGTTCACAAAAATATCAAAGTTAGAGGGAAACGCACATAGAATAGTTTGATCCAGAGCGATCAGCAGTAGCGACAACAGCCTGATGCAAAAGGTGAGCTATAGGAGTAAACCAAGAGACAAAAGCGAAACACACATCGCCACGAAAATCAACGCCAATTTCTTCCCTGTCACCACCGTACTTTCTGGATGAGGATGAGGAGCCACTGGAGATTTGCCATTCGCGTTATCGTTGTCTTCCATAGTGGCTGAATGAACGGAAGCCAACGTTCTGTCTGATGATTGGCGAGGAGTTGAACTCTTGAGCTCAGACATGGAAACTGATATTCTGAGGCAAATTGGGAAGAGGACGGTTGCGAAGAGTTTGAACGGTGAGAAGGCCAATATATACTTTTCACATAACTTGACGGCAAAGGCAAGGGGTAAACGCGTCGGCTGGCGGGTAAATTCCTCGAACCTTTCGGAAATACCGCTTCGTAAGCAGTTTTAGCTAAATTTCGGTGAATTTGTCAGCAAGTTGGCCTCTCCTACCGTTGCCGTTCCGTTTTATTTCCGTCAATACGCCTGTAACAGAAAAAATGGCGGTGAGTACTCTCACAGTTCTTCAAGTTGGCCTGTAACAAACCTTTGAACGTTAACCTTTGAAGCTTCCTCGAATGTCGCAACAAGCTTTGACTTGAATCATTGAAGCTGTGCGGAAACAGTACATGGAACCCAACATGTCGAACCTGCATGCCAAACTAAGTGCCATGCTAGGCCATACTGCGCCGGTGCTCTAGGACCTTTCAATTTTAGTATCCAATCATACACAACCGAGCAGCGTTC
The DNA here is from genome assembly GCA_027919835.1 of Lentinula raphanica. Classification (NCBI taxonomy): domain Eukaryota; kingdom Fungi; phylum Basidiomycota; class Agaricomycetes; order Agaricales; family Omphalotaceae; genus Lentinula; species Lentinula raphanica. The sequence continues at coordinate 155,971 of JANVFP010000052.1, forward strand.
GAGTCATCTTGACTCCCGCAAAACTCTTCACTTCCTTGGTTTTCGGGCTATAAGTTTACTACAATCAAAGTGGCGACTCTAAACCAACTTGCATAACACAAAACGCCAGACGGTGAGAAGGAATACCGACCTATCATCTCTCTCTATCTAACCCACTTTCTCCGAATCGTCTATGTCATGGCAGTCGAAGAACCACGAAGAAGTTGAACTTTGGAAGATTCCAGGCGATAGTTGTAACCAAAAGAAAAAGGCGCTCCTAGGGCGCTTAGAGTTTGTTTCTTCCACGGACCACCACACAAACTCCATTGCCGATATCTTCATAATCATTCTATCGATAATCGAGTCAATCGTCGATTCACTTTCAAAGTTCGCCTATCCAGATACAATCATGAAAAAGAGGAAGCATATTCCAACTGCCAATTATTAATGCCCGAGACGACAATCTGAATTCTGAACTTGCGATTGTGGGCCATTGCCTTAGAGGCATGGCATATACGAGTCCGAATACAAGGCAATTAGGGAGGATGACCTGTGGATGCATACTCATTGTACATAGGAATGGACAGGTCAAACATAATGGGCCTCAAGAGTCAAAATATTGTTCAATCAAGCAGCAGTGTGTATTACACATGAGAAGAGGAGGTGGCATTCAGTGCATGGGAGCAAATACAATTGCACAAGCGACGGCAAGCACAGCTGCACATGTAGCGGTACCATGACTGAACAGAGTACAAGCAGAAGAGAATGCAAAAGCAAGAGGGCAGTATCAGCTATGCAGTGGATACAGGCATGCATGAAGGAGATGAGGTAGGCACAGATGGCAGGAGCGAGCATTGGATTACTAGCAGTATAGGAGAACCCAGCACTGTGTTGTCAAACATGAGGAAATATAAATTGAGGAAGATTGCATGGCTTACAATAACACCAATGACTGCTGAGCACTGAACAGTTCCTACTCCTATGTAGCGCCCCATCCCAATGCAAAAGTGAAGACAGTCACTGGCAGCCGCATGAATGATGAACGCGGCAAATTGAAGGATTGAATGAGGCGAATTGAGGAGGTGAACACGGCGAGGTGACTCAAGTGAATGCAACAAATTGAGGGAGTGAGTACTAAGTAGCAAATTGAACAAGGGAACAGTTCACTGTGAACGTGGCGACTTGAGCGAGCAAGATGAGCAACTGAAGGTAGAAGAGCATCATGGCAGAGAGCAGAAAACACATTAAAAACATACACTGGCAATAGATGGGGCAACAGAGAGCAAGGCCTTAGGCTTATCAAAAGTTGACAGTGGCAGTGAAGATAGCATTGGGTAGCTGGAAATGGCAAAGGATTGAAGTAGGAGTGAATTGGGAGTGTGAATGAGAATGTAGTTGGTCAAGCTCAAGAGCCATCAGAGTCAATGATCAGACATGCAAAGCAGTGAAGACTGCAGTGGGTACATTGCGTGAGGTAGGCTCTGTGCCCCTAGGACACTGGATCGGCTCCTCACTGTGTCAACATTGAGAGAGAACAGAAAAGTTGAAGTAGTAGGTGATGGTGAGGCTTGAGCAGCATGAGCGGTGAGGACCCCTGATAATACGGTAAGAGGTTCAGTACCGGCGATGCCCATATTTGGCCCTTTTTTCTTGACAAGAATGTGCCCAGAATTTGCCCTTTTCACAGGACTCCAAATTTTGTGCCCAAATTTTGCCCTTTTTTGTACTAATGCCTGCCGGGAACTGGGCCACCTTAAGGGTTTTCAGTCAATTTCTTGAGCACCATTGACGTGTTTTACACCAAAATGGTCAAGATGCGTGGGCATGCATCTTGCGGATAGGCTGATATTTTTTTTGAGAATTTAGAGTAGAAGATGACTGCACTATTAATCAATTACCAGTGAGGGGTCCGAATTGAGAAAATGCCGGGATCTGGGTCATGGATGGATTGCCCAGTCATTCAGCAGCAAATACTTGGATTTTTTGCTATGCAGTATATTGGTATGACACTAGCAGACACCCTGTACAATTTAACCTCGACATTTTGAAGTGGTGAACCAGCAATGGATATCGGGAGTATCATGCTTGCCGAAATAACAAAATCATGTGACTTACGGAATTGCACTGGAAAAAAAATTCATAGCTCTCTGAGTTCACATCGTCTTGAGCTCAGATTGGGTCCAGATAATGCTAAGATACTGGGCTACATGCTCCATGTTTTATTTTGTATGATATGTGCATACTCGAGCTTGTATATCCAAAATGGCCCACTTGCCAGGTTGGCCCATTTCCCGGCAGGCATTAGTACTGTACTTTTCAAATTTTCTCTGTGCTTTCTGCCGCATTCGGAGCTTCCTGAAGTGTCCGGGGAGCATCAGCATTCACTATTTCTGCTGCCAGAATGCCTCAGTGAGTTCACAGAGAGGGTGGCTGCAGGCAGCTGTAAAATACTACTAGATTGTCCCCAGATCCTCAGAATTTGCCCTTTTAGATTGTACTTTGACTGGGTCAACCACTTTTTGGCTCTTTAGGGCACCAGAGAATCATTGAAGATTATGCCAAAATTTAGCCCTTTGTACCGTACTTCCGTCAAAAAATTTCCAAAATTTAGCCTTTTCGGTACTTCTCCTCTGACCGTATTATCAGGGGTCCTGAGCGGTGAACCTATTGTGACAAAGTGACAGTCACAATAGAGGACAATGAGAAAATAACTTTTGTGACAAATTACTATAAGGAGAAATTATGGATTACTGTTTTCGGTATACAATTTCAGCCATAGAGACGATTCCTCTTTTCATTCGGACTCGTAATAGACAGGTGCTGGACAGGTGTTCGCCTGTAAGTATCCGCATTGCGCAAGGTGCAACCCTTGCGAGATATTGTGAGATATCGCGTGAGCCATATCCACTCAGGCTCCGTGTGCTCATAACAGGTAATAGCCTCTAATAGCAGCTAATAGCGTGCAATACATGCGGTAAGCAGGAAACTTTTTGAGCATATCATAACCTCTTATCAGCATATCACGAACGTTCACCGAGTCTTACACAGAAGTTAGTCAGATACAAGAATATCAAAAGGCGAAATGGGTGACATTGAACCTTCACGGCATAGAAGGGGGAGAGGGTAAGAGCCTAGAGGAGGTGCCCAATACAAAACATGACAAACTCGGGAGGTCTGTATACTACCACGTTTCAAATTTCTCTCATGAATCTTCCTTCCGTAGCAACACTGTGCTCTTCATCTACCAGGCGGCTACATCAACCCTTGTGTGCATACATCTACACAGATGACTGACTCGTTCCCTTCCAGTTGCAGATCAGTGCTTTAACCTAGTTAGACATATCCCGGGAAACATCGAGTCTCTCCATCTCTTTTTCGGGAGCCGTTCTAAGTATGTGATTCCTTTCCATCAAAGTGAACTTACTTAAGCGCGTTCCAACTTTCCGTCCGAAATTCTTTTTCTTCTCTGCACGAGCAAGGAATTACTCACGAGCGAAGATCGATGAAGCGTAACACCCAAGTGGAGGAGGAGGAGGTCGAGAACAAGCTCCCCGAATGGCATACAACAACTTTCGCCAGCAGATACAAAACTTTCTGGAAACCAGTCAAGAAACGATGGGATAGTCAATTCAAAATTGGTCAAGAGCATTCGACGATCGTCGACTCTCGGTTATACGAATCAGTTTGTCGAGACAGAAGTTGGATCAGGTTGGATCGGACGCGTACATTTTCCTCTAATCGCTGCCTAACGCTGCTTCAAGCAACGTGTGGAGTCACCGGCGGGTACACCGATGATCAGTATCTGGGCCAATATGCGCTCAATTCTCCACTGGCCATTCATATGGAATCGTGTCTCGTGCTGTCTCGTGGCAACTTTGAGCCATTTCGAGCTCAGAGCTACGACGTGGAACAAGATCATTCACAGCTTCACACACAGCCCACGGTTGATGCATATGGTGATCATCTTTTGAAACCAGCTCTGATGATACGAAAGGGTCCCACATCGGCGTAAGTAATGTATGGTGGCTCAGGTAGAAAATGGACAAGGTTTTCGTCTCGCAGTGGTTGTGTGTGTGCATAGTGTGCATACTGGTGCATATTGGAGAAATCCATTCTGCTAGTCGCAAATCGACTCGGTTTCGGTCCAACAGAAAATCGCTCACGGATGGTTCCGCAACAACGGCTAACAAGAGTCGGTAGTTGATTGTAAGAATGTCAACCTACGATAGCCCACAATCTCCTACGATAACCTCGAAACCCATAAGAACGACGCATCTGGAGCATCGCCTCTAAATTTTCACTCTTGACCCCCCAACCAACGTTTAGTCTTGTGCTTGCCTTGAAATTACTACAAACAACCCTTAAAATTTGCTGGTCGAATCTAAAACACAGTTAGGTGAGACTCTTGCTCAAAGAGCAATTCCTCTCACTCACTTGACAATCTGCACGCCTATCCCGCTCAGAATGTATCTGTTCCCAAAATCTACGTGGCACTCATTTGTTGCCAGAATGCTTCTCATTTCGATGATTGCTGCTGCGATGGCCTCGCCCATGCTCTCGCGTTCTTCAACAGCTGTATCATCGAGTGGGGTAAGAAAGTCTAAAAGGCCATCGAAGAAGGAAGTAAGTGCTGAACTGGTATCGCTTTTCTCGACTCCGAATACTCATAGAACCTTTGATAGCCGCCTAATAAGCGTAGTAAGTCTTCGGGCCTTCAGGTTTCGATTCCTGTCGTCCGTTACCACTCTGACTATCACCTTCTTATGATCATAGTCCACACATTCAAAATTGAGGTGATTGACCATTTTGGTGCGGATTACCCTGCACAGGATACTTGGACGCTGTGTGTGACACCCTCTGACCCACTGTCGCCACAATACACCGGCTATCGAACCAACATGCAAACTTCAGGAACATGGCTCCCTCTCACATATCCGGAAAAGCCGGGAGAACTACATAACGCCAAAAGCGCTCAACGGAGGTCACCGTCAAGCTATCGTGCAATCGAAATTGGGACCGCGAAAATGTCAACTGAAACGATGAAAGAGGTGCTTAACAAGCTAGACGCAAAAGTCATCGACCATCGCTCTCACAAACTTCTCAACTCTGTCTCCATTTTCCAAGTCTTGATACTTTTAGAGCCAACGTTGATCGAGCACACGACAGACAGCCGATATAAAGTCATTGAATACACCTTCGATGATCTCTCGGATTTCCAAAAAGAATTTGACGAGATGGTTTTGGCGAAGGGTACGGCGGCGGATTTCGCCCTCGACAGGTTTGATATGGCAAGGGATTGGGATATGTACAAGATGATTCATGAAAAGCAGCTCACCATCAAGGATATGCTCGATGCCAAAAACGCCCAGGTTTTTGAGTGGATAGACCCGCGTTATCATACGCTTGACCTCCCTAACCAGCTCCCCGCCGAGCCTGGGCCGGAGGAAACGGGCATCTGACGGTCCATCAGATCTCAGATCTAGGATGGAATTAGACGGTCGAACCTCAGTGCGCTCTGTGAGTCTCATCATGACTGTTGTCGACTCAGACGTAGATGAACTTTTCCTCAGGTGTATCCTCAAACCCTTCGGAAGGCCCAACTCGGCAGATGGTCTCGCTCTCCGCATGTCAGGCCTCCATCTTACTTACTATAGAATTTTCCCCTCTTCGATTCATTTTTTCCGTCTGTTCCATGACAATCTTTCCAATTCTCGTATTTCCTTCCGCCTTTGCGGACTCTCGGCCTCGTTGCTTGTACTATGTGCACCATTACTGACGAGTTCTTTCCTTCCTTCCTTACTATAGATTGCATCCCTCTTCCATCCTTTCTTCCATTTGTTTCATCTCTCCACTTCGTTTTTATCTCATATCCGATTCCTCGATTCACAAATATTTACTTCGTCACACCTCAGAACGCCTGGGCCCAGTGGGAATGAATGAATGAATGAATTATACGCGGCTCCATGATCATTTAAAATATGTTTTGTCAACGATGATCATGCATACCCTGTACCACTAATCGATTTACCTGTTTTTCTTTACATCCACCACCTGTCGAGGGTTCAATGGTTCACGACTGCCTGGTTCCCACCGGGATGTATCATGTCATATCTGTAAGGAGAGTTTCAACCTGTTTCAACTACAAAGACCCTTTCAATCTTCGGACACAGCGATATTTTTTGAACGAAAATATCTTGCAATTGTGTATTCCAAGTGGGCTGACAATGGAGTGTCCCCGAGGGCTCAGGGCAGACCCCCCAGATATAAGTGTAGATATCAATAGTATCGACGCAACGTAATTCCCTTCCTTGAGCTTGCAAGATGAGAGAGACGGGGGTAAAGATTTACAACAACAATCAGTCCATAGTATTCCATCACGCGTAAAGGAAATCGTAAGTGTACGTGCCAGACGAGCAACCTGAGGCCAAGAATCGTCGTCTGGGACTAAGCGGCGTTTCTTGTAAGAGCGGGATGTAGAGATGGTACGTTGCAGCAATAGCTAGGCAGATGCAGATGCAGAAACAGCGGAGGAAGAAGCGGAGAAGATGATCATTCGGACGAAGAAGAGTCGGTGCTTCCAGAAACAAAGGCAACAACTTGCGGCAGCTGGACCCGCCTGGAGGATGTACTCCGTGTCTAGGTTCTACATATAAAGAGCAATATCAGCACCACCAGTCAACCAAAGCAAACATACATCACCTTGTCAAGGTATCTCCGAGTCTCATCTATGACAGCTATTTTGGGACTTTATTTGACTTTGACCCGTTCTCACACTTTCGGTATCGACTTGGACCGAGTTCCGCTGCCGCAACCGCTGACTTTCGACTGAAATCACAACAAAGACTTCTCACTAGAGACTAATACTCAAATAGACATTGAAACTTTGAGTTTTGACTTGAGTGTAATGAGTATTTACTCAGTCTTATTGACATAAGACTTCTCAGAATTGGAAAGAACATATTTACTCCTCTCAATATTCGGTTTACTTTGAGTTATGATATGCAGACTTTCCACAGTGGTCGTTTTACATTGAGTCCTGACCTGAAGACTTTCAACAGTGGCCAATGAACAACGAATCCGTTCAAAAAGACTCATGAATCGAGTGTAGAGACTGATGGTTCTGGCAACAAGATGCGATACTTTCGCATGTTGACTAGTATGATTGGCCCGCCTGTTCTATCAATATATTATAGTGCAGAAGCATGTTATCATAAGTCCTATGTCGTTGAAGCAGAATTGGACCTCTGCTTGATAATCTCCAATCATCAGGAAAAATGTTTTAGGCTTAGGGCATTCAAAGATACCCCCCATTTCTTAGGCCCTTTGAACAGCCTCAAAGTGCCTAACCAGCTTCAAAGTGCCTAAAGCTCTTGAAAGATCCTGAAAGATCCTGAAAGATCCCCAAAGACACCTAGGCAACCTCAAAGAACCTCAAAAACCTAAGCCTCCATAGATTACTTTAAAAGTTCCTAAAATTTGGGGGGTATCTTTAAATGCTCTAGGGATAAGATACTTTTTCCTGATGAATCCAGCTCCTTTCCGATGCTCAGAAAACCATCTCGTGAGGATACTAGAAAATATAAAGAACGATTCATAGTACAGAAGCATGTTATCATAAGTCCTACGTCGTCGAAGCAGAATTTGACCTCTCTTTGATGATAATCTCCAATCCAGCTCCATTCCGATGCTTAGAAAACCATCTCTGAGGATACTGGCCCTTGGACAAAACCCAAGACAACTTGAGGTATTTTCCAAGGTTCTCAATTTTCTTGATGGCGGCGATGAGGGTGGAGCTTGGTCGGTTTAGCGGTTTTACGGCTCTCCTTTGGTTGGCGGACGTCCTCTTCAAAGTAGAAGATGGTGGCAATGAGGGTAGAGCTTGGTCGGTTTAGCGGTTTTACGGATCTCCTTTGGTTGGCGGACGTCCTCTGCAAAGTAGAATTGAACGATTCATAGTACAGAAGCATGTTATCATAAGTCTTACGTCGTCGAAGCATAGTTTGACCTCTCTTCGATGATTTCAAATCCAACTCCATTTCGATGCCAATATTCTCGGTTTGGTCCTTCCAGCAGAATCAAGACAGTGCAAGGCGTTATTGAAGAGTGAAGCTTGGTCGATTTAGCGCTCTTACGGCTCTTCTTTGGTTGGTGGCCGTCCTCTGCAGACTAGAATCGAGGTGCTTTGGAGGTGGGGACGAGACACTTGCCACCGTTTGTGTCACCGCCGAGGGAGTTTTCTACGGTTTCCGGTGTGGGCTCGATAGCAGGCTTTTTGGATTTTTCACAGACCGCACTTTGCAGCGACCTGGGTGAGGGAGAAACGTTCAGCGCCGGGAACGATTTCTTTGCTTCTTGCCATCTAGATGAAGAAAAAAGAGTGTCAGAATCGAGAAAGGCTAAATGAGAATTGAGATTACTTGGATGTTGAGGAACGGGTTACTTAAAGACATTCTTAGGCGCCGATTTTCATGACGACTCATACTTTCTGAGCAATAGAAACCTTGTAAGACTTACTGAACCACTGTTACAAGCCAAGATCATCAATATAGATATAGCACTGAGATACAATAGCACAAATATGGCAAGACGGGCACGACACAACGAGAACCACCACCGACCGATACCAAGTAATGCTATTCTGGCACAGCTGCAAAACAAACAAAAAATAAGACAATAGGGAATAATTGAGAAACATACTGTAAGAGTTCTGATGACTAGAAAGCGTGAGGACAGGTAGTTCGAGCATGTACAAGCCCAGTGCGCCACAGATTCACTACATCACCTTCATTAGAACTTCGGTCTAGCGAGTCAATGACTTCGTCCATCCGTTGTATTTGATCAGCTGTCATTGAACCTGAAGGGGGCTCAACCTCTACGGAGTTGAGCTGTGCCGGAGGTCCGTGTTGTCCATGCCATGTGTTAGCTCCTTGCTCGTGTGCGTAATTCTGACGAAGGGAATCTAACAATGCCTCGTCCCGAACTCCTTCCCAATCAATTCCAAACTCCTGAAGTTCTTCATCGCTCATTGTGAATTGATCTAACGAATCGCCCCGGATTCCTTGGGAAAGCATATCAAAGCCCCACATGTCCTCCGGGCTACGGGTTGGTCCATCACCACGGCGCTGAGAAATACGATGGCAGTTCCATGATTGGACCCAAAAATACAAGGAGTGATTGATGACAGGAAGAAAGAGATGCTGTAGAAGCCATATATGATTTCGGTTGTTCACGTCGAGCTGATGGTCGTCCTCTAATCGAGTAAAGTGAGTGTTCCAGCGCTGTGATATATAGTTCGACACGTCGACCCATAATCTTTCAATGCGAACATTGTGTACCGACCTGAGATACGAATGAGCGTTGTATGTTATGATAATCATGAGTCCTACATACCGTCCCCAGATGTATGATCCTCGCCCTGGTCCCCGAGCATGTTCCATGAATGCTGCGACCCATACGTTTTCAACCCCGTGGTCGCCGCGTACCCGAGATGGAAGTCCGTACTGTGATGCGGCAGAGAGAAATAACGAAAGGACCGTTGACGGACGATTGTTGTTGGCAGCTTGAAGACCTGTGATCATTCGAGAATAGCCATCGATGAATCCATGGATGACTATTCCCCACCTGATTAGACCTGTGAACACGTCAGATAATCGATTAAACGAATATGCTAAGCATCCTCACGATGATGGCCATCATGATGCCATAGAGAATTAGGACCAGGTACGCTATACCGACAACGACGAATTCGAATACGGTCAAAGACACGGTGCACAGGATCTACTCGTATGAGTGAGTGGCGGATGCTTTCGTACGGAACAACCTGCCCGAGCCTTCGGAGCATTCCATGAAGCATCTGGATCCCTGCTCGAGGATAATGGGTCCACAGTAAACTGATGAGTGAATCAAGAGTATCGTTGGACATATTTGAGCGACGACTAGATGAAGATGAGGGAATTGAAGTTGCTGCGTTTTCAATGTCAGGATGGAAGCTAGCAGGAATTTCGAGATTGGGATTGAGATCGGTGTTGTCCTCGATAGAAACTTGGCCTTCAAATGGGACACCTCCTGGGGTGACAAGGCCATATTCTAGAAGCGATCTTCGTACCATTCTACGGCTTATTCCGAGAAATTCAGCAATTCCGGTTGTAGTACGATGAGTGTGTGCCCATTGCAGAAAGCTAGGGTCAATGACTGCTCGAGGACGACCGGCTGAGCCGTTTCTCGACCATTGTAAGACTTCTGGACGGCCATGGTGAGATTCCTCAATACGGCGGCTTCGGATAGTTTGGACATCAAGTATCATGAGCTGTAGATTGTCACGAAGGATTTGCCATTCGGATTGGTCTAGAAATACACTCGCATACTGTTCATGGGAGAAAATTCAATGAAGAGTGCAAGAAGGTAAGACCTGAATGACGAACCTGAGAGACAAGCTGAGAGAATTCACCCATGTCTTCTAACAACAGCTGGAGATGAAAGACATCCGTTTGATCGTTGGCTACTTGGTGAACAGCTGTATTGAATTCATGATAGTGTCGTCGAAATTCCTGAAGCAAATCGTTTGAACTGGAGGATTGAACTATTCCAGTATTGATAATGACGGCGTTGCAGAAATGTAGCCTGACAAGGATGTACCACGCTAGGAGGAAGGCATGAAATCGTATTGACCAGTACCGCGCCATGGTTCTGTTCACCTTGAAGAAGTCGTCAACAACGACTCGAGCGTCGGCTGATGAAATCATGTGAATACTACATATTTCCATATTCGTACAACTTCGAAGCATTCAAATTTCAACCGTTTTTGGATCTTGACTTTTGCGTCAATGTTCAAAACAGGGATGACGTTCTCCTGCGATTCGTATAAAAGCCCAGCTCTCTCTTTCTCCATCCAATCCGCACTTGTTCTGACCTTTCCTGTTCGCTCTTTTGTTTTCTTTCACCAACCGTAAGTGCCTGCTCCTTTTACTGCAACCGTACTGATACGTATGGTTTTGAAAAGCATCATGGATCATTCCCAATGGTTGCAACATTCGTTTCAGGCAATGATTGCCAACAATCCCCAACTCTTTCTCCAGATGCTACAGCAAAATAATCAAACACAGTCTACATCCTCATCTAATTCATTGGTGTCCAATCCACAGCTATTACAACCAGTCACTTCTGCCCCAAATTCTGCGTCGTTGCCGGCTGTTCCTGCTCCTCTGCCTTCGTTAGCTTCTGTGCCTTTGACAGCCATTCCTGCACCTGCACCTGCACCTGTACCTGCACCTGCACCTGTACCTCCTGCACCTGTACTTGCACCTCCTGCGCCTGTACTTGCACCTCCTGCGCCTGTACTTGCACCTCCTGCGCCTGCACCTCTCAATCTTAATTTTTCACAGGCTGTGGGCGCTTTACTACCACCAACTCCCAACTCAAACTCCTTGCCGCAGTCGCAGGCCATTCAGCCCGTCTCTAACTATGTATCACCGGTTTCAATGCTTTCATCAGTGACGGCCCAGAGAGCTCCTAATAGCGGACCATCCCGCCCCTTACCGACCTCTATGTTGCCACTGCCACAGTCCTTCCCTCCAAGCATCACTGCGATACAACACGCCAATCGCGACTGTCTAGGCCATGCCACTCTAACACTGGGTCAATCTTCCACTGCCACAAGAAAGAAGAGAGGCTCCGGGAAGAAGGCACCCCGACTGTTTGGAGCGATCGATGCCCCTAAGATCGAGGATGCAGTCGCACTTGCAAGTGATGGAACTCAGGTGGTCAGCTTGGTGGTCTTAGTCTATCCGCCACGGCTTACACCTGACCAGTGTCGTGTACGTGTTCTGTTTCTGAGAGGACTATTCTATCTTGTTGACGATGTGAATTACCGCAGACGTACAATGTTCCCGTCGAACTTCATCATTACTTGCAAAATCGCGATGCGTTTCAAGCTGTACTCGACGCACTCTGTCTTGTACATCGATTCGATCACCTTCCGCTTCACACAAAAGTGGTAGATTTACTTGAAGCCGTACGCTCTTCCCTTGTTCAGCACGGCTGGATATTCCCAGAAAATCAAGAAGCATCGTCTTTCTTCAATCGGCACGAGCGTCTCGCTATCCAGCTATTGCGCTTCTCAGGCAAAGGAAACATCAACAACCACGCAAAGACCCCTCGATTGAGCCCAGGGAAGGTGCAATCTGAAGACATGACTTTGCGTGACATTGTCTTCAACACGGACGACTACGGCATCGCAAAGTATGTCATTACCAATTCGAAAAAATTTATCCTTCATACGAGTAAGTCCTCGATGACCTTTTCACGTTCTCTATCTCAAGGTCCTTTCCTATGCTAGTCATTCGATCTCCGAACGTTTCGCTCAATATCAACCTAGCGGAAAAGAGTCTCGGATCCGACAATACTACCCGTAGACATTTCTGCCTATCGAAGCGAATCTATGGTATTTTTCGCTCGGACACGGACGCATATGTGGACGAAGGATTTGACGCGCTTGATGAGGACGACATCGAGTTAGGATGCAACAGAGATGATTCGAACCATGAAGATGAGGTATGTGCATGCTACTATAGTTTCAAGTCATTGATTAATTCTTTGTATAGGAACTCAGAGTTGTCGCTCGAATGCTCCATGATACCTCTGAAACGCTCACAGGTAGGTCTACACTCGTATCCATCCTATCTGTATTCAATATCATGTTATCTTGGGTAGTGGATTCAAACGCCGCATCGAGTTCTCGCAACCCAAGACGATTAAGGACTCCGGACCACCGTTCAGTCAGCCCCCTGTCCCGAACGAATATGTTGACTGAAGATGCGGGATCAGAAGTAAGAAGCCTCTTTCAATTAGTCCTCCTTGAATGTTAATAGCTCAAATATAGGAGGTCGAAATTTTGTGGGAGACCGACTGGGTACCTGCTCGTGACAACGCCGACGATGAATTGTTCTTCGTAAAAGACAGATCAAAGATTTTCAAGATAGTCAACGATCGCATTCGCAACGTTATGGACATTGAGCCTTTGGGTTTTATGGTCAAAGGCGAAAGTCCACAAGAAATGGTTCCCGTTTACACCGACCTCGTACAGCGTGCAATAGACGAAGAAGATTTCTCGGCACTCCTCTCCCAAAACAGACATTTCCAATTGTGAGTTTTCATTTACCGTCGTCGGTTAGTGTTTCACAAAAGCTCATCGCTTGTCATCAAGAATCGCTATTGACGATCGTGGTGTCGAGTCCTATATAACCTCTGGGCCCGGCCTCGAGAAGGAGGTCATGAGCCTCTTCTTCAAGGCAAAACTCGAAGGTCATATACATGATTATCTGATCCTGGTCAATGACGATTATACAACTCTTTCTACGGCGCCCCTCTCCTCAGCTGCGGATCTATCTGCGACTAAGAAGAATGAGCTCACCGTTTTGGTGCCGCTATAGGTTTAGCTCTTGTCCATGGAAACTATCCATTGAACATCAACCCTCTTCTTCTCATCTACCTCCTCAACTCGAGCAACCTGAAATCGTTAACGAAGGACCTCGTGAAGGACCAGTTCCCAGAATTGTATCAAACCCTTACTCGCTGGATTGACCTTGAACATTCTAACAACAATCTATCGTACTTCGAGTCACACTTTGCAACCTATCATAATCTTCCAGTATGTCATTTACTCATCTCTCAGAACTACATTAACGGGTCTTGATCCAGGTCACAGTTTTACAAGGCCGTACAGAAAGGCACCACCGCTCACTTGCTTGGACGATGTTACACAACGCGATTGTCAGTCCTGCAACAACTGATCACCCGTACTTCAAAGCATTGTTGAAAGGTCTCTTCCTTCCTTGTAAACCTATCGGGCTCGACTTACCAGAGGTACGTTGATCCTAATCGTTGAGTTCGAGTGATTATCTAACCTCAACTTTTCTACAGCTTGCAGCTGCTTGTGTTGGGGAATAGACGAGTTCGTTCTGTCGCTCTTGCAATCACGCATCACTGGCGATTATGAAGCGCTCCGGCTGGAATACACCGATAGAACCTCCGTGGTTACTCACGCTGAGCTTCGTGATGCCTACGAAGGAGTTCCTGGTTGGTCTGGATGCAGCTTCGAAGATATCTTTCGAGAGTTTCTTGAGGGCTCTGGTATACCCTGCCCCTTGCTCATGGCAGAAGTGCGAGGCAGCTTTACCGATGTTGTCTCGCTTGAAGATTCCTCAGAAAAAAGCTATCGCATGCGTATGTTTTGCTGGGCGGCTACGGGCTCACCATTCATCCTGACCGATGGGTCACCAATCGAGGTGCGTAACTACCGATTCGTAATACCCTTTCACTGTAATGATATGTTACAAAAGGTCATCCTCATTGACGATAGTGATCCCATGTACTTCAGCCTTCAAGACCATCGCATGACCGAGAGAGAGAGGCTCCTAAAACTTGGAACTATCGCCTTTAAGACCTGTACCCGCGTTATGCAAGTCCCTGCTTCGTATCTCTTGAAGCTCTTGAATGCTTCGTATGACAGTGGTCCGGAGCAGCTATACAACCTCAAGGACATCGTTTTCCACTGGCTTCTAGTTCAAATCCTTACTGGAATCGGGTCTTACAATATTGTTTAGTTTATCAGACTGCTTGAAGTTTCATATATCTACCCTACATAGGCTACATCTACCCTATAATATTCTGTCCGCATGATATTTTGTCGTAGACTCGTATTCCAGAGTTGAATGAACAGCTTTGATCAATCATATCGAATATATCCTTATTGGGAACAGGAATCGGGATATCGGGATATCGGGTAATTAGGTGCTCTGTGATATTCACGTGAGCTTCCGACGTGGGTATCAGTAATCTACCTCGGCCTGTTTCTACTATTGTTTATCTTCCCCTCCCCTGTCACCCCATCGTCACCCATTGTTCTGCTGAAGACCTCCCATCGTGCCAAGCAGTCCTCACACTGCCTGCACTCAGGACAGTAGAGAGACCGCCTGTGTTACTAAGACCGGTTGTGACCGTTATTTTTTTCTTCAATCTGTCCTAGTTTGCTTACATTACAACCTCGTAGACGGAGTCCTGTAGGTCAGCCAGACCACAGTCGCAACCACCATGTCCAATGCCTCAAGCATCCCTCCGCTAAGCTATGCGACATATCGCCTTCATCCAGACATCTTAACCCGGTTTTCTGACCCAGCTTCAAGTACGTGTATTAATTCTGCCTCGTCCACCTCCATCCATTCATAATCTACCACAGCTCTACAATCGTTCGATGGTCGAGTAGGCGCTGTACTACCAAACGATTACCTGATATCATCCCCTAATTCGAATGTACTATATGCACCACCCTTGTCATCCCGACGTGTACGCCTACGTCGCCACTTTCATTTTTCACATGATGATCCCCTCTTCTACCCACAACCCTTTGACGAAACACGGCCACATTTGCCATTAATTCGAACACCTTCTCCTGATCCAAATCATCCGTTTGCAGCTGCCTGGTTGATACCTTCAGCTGAAGACTTCGACGCCGAAGCATCAGACTTTTTGTATAATGCTGTCGTATTGGACACCACAGTTTATCTACGCCTAAAAGCTCTTGCGGATGACGTTCTCAAGACCATAAATCTCAGTGAATTCCAATCCGATCCATATCTCACGCAGGGTTCACTTCAGGTCGATCGTATGCTCAGTTTATTGCAGGTTGCGGCTCCTCGTGAGGATATTCTTCTGCGTGTTGCATTTTGCAACGCAGTATTCTGGAATTAGACGCCCGCATTCAGTACCGTTCTCAAGATTGGAACACTGTCATAATCGGAAAGAAGCGGAACTACGAAATCCCAGACTGTCTGGCTGTTATCGGAGCGTTTACAGACAATAGTTCTACCGCTGACACGTTGTACTGTCTGGGAATCCCGGTTGGTTTGTTCGCCCAGTCAAAAACACCCCTGATGCCCAAATCGACCGTGTTGCTTCTTTGATCGCTGAGGACAGCTCACGAATCATTGAACTACCTTCTGGTTTTCGGGTGGACGGCACTGATGCTGAACCTAGCCACAAGATCATATGGGAAGGTCCAACCAATAAACCAGAGTGCTTCGTGGCAATGAATGCTTATTTGCAATCGTTGCTCTACCCCTCGTCCGTCTTCGGATCCCATCAGATGCAGAGCTTATCCTCTTTCCAAAAAGCCATCTCGACCAGGGCAACCTTAAATCATTCTGCCGGTCACGCCAGTTCTAGCGGTCTAAACCACCCCAATTCGACCTTACGCTCGTCCATGAGGCCCGCGCCATGTAAGATCTCATTACACATTGCAATTTCATCAAACGACTCATCTTGAATAGATTCTCAGAAAAATCGCAAGCAGCCACAACTTCACAAGCAAGGGATCAATACCTTCTTCAACTGAAAAGTCCAGCAATGCCGCCTGCGATCTCGGCTTGGGCACGAGCTCTCGAGTATCACTCCACCTATAACCAGTCGCTTCGACGGCCTGAGACCCTCGAATCTGGTTATTTCCTCCCTCCTCCTAGATTGCTAGATGGGCCGGCAAATCCAAGTACACGGGCGTTTATTACCGTAGCTGGCTCAAGATTCGTCCGTTTATTTACAATCTCTCGACGGTTGACAAAGCCAGTGAACTTGTCTGCCAAACAATGGCGCTGCCTGCTCGATGTTGTCGGGGGCCATGCTCCGAGCACCTCTACACAAACAAAAAATGCCATTCTTCGAAACGAAATGCGCATCGTTGTCGAGACTCTGATCACTCAAAGCAGCTCTCACTCATTAAATCTTGATGATCCAACGCCTCAAATCGAGGAATTTGCAGGTCAACCAGTCGACTGCAAAAATGAACCACCCCCAAGAAGATTGCGTCTCAAATCATCTGGGAGATATCCGAATTGAGTTTCCGTCAGGAATGGTCGCGTTGGATCGCCAGCTAGACAAAAGCAGACTCTCTCTGGCTGAACGGGATGCCTTGCTGGATGCATGTTGGGTGGGGTCTAGGTCTCAGGTAGATATGACAAGGGAGATGAAGGACTTGGAGCCCCTACTGTACAGAAACGTGCGCCTTACATCCACGCTTTACATCACCTGATGAGAAGCTGGAAAGGCGACAAACCAGAAGAGTTGCATTGTGATTTCCTGACGATTATGAAGCCCATAATTATATTACTCATCTCGAACAGGTCGAACAAGCATTAGCATACTTCTATACCACATTTTTTTTATTGGTATTTGCGCGCGCAGCCTCAATTCCACACTCCATTGTTCCCGTTGATTGACCATTTTGTATTACCGTATCGTCTTGTATTCCCTATGTATGATCTTGGACACAACTTGTTGTAATGGGAAATTTAGATTGTATTAATCAAGTCCGACAAATATTCACAGTGGTGGGTTTATGGGTTTGATAATGTCTCATTTCGTTCGCGCACAAGATTGTCATAAAAGCATAGATCCGATTTATTATGATACATGGGATCGAGTAAGTGGTTCAATTATAGCAAGAGCAGATTTCATAACTAAAGCATGGTCAGACAGCACAAACAGCAAACATGGAAAAAAGAAGCTAAGGACGGTCAACAAGGCAGTCCATGATCATTCTTCGATGGTGCTTCATACGAGATCGGGTTCAAGCTTGCCAGCCTGGCATCCGGCGAGTCCTCTGGCAACAATTCTGGATAACCAGAGTATTGGAAGGACGTATTCTGGAAAAAGTCGACGATAGTTGCCAGGTATCACGGCCTCTTGATAATTCTGCCTTTGAACTGATAATGCTAGTTAGAAATTTTCACATTACAAAAGCAGTTGACGTACCTGGGTCAGCAGGCTCAATCACGTTGGGATCCCACATTTTCTCAGCAGCAATCTTGTTAGCCCAAGAACAGATTGGTTTTAGCCATGTATTCCTCCTTAGTCCAATTCACTCATTTGAGGATGGTCTCGAACGAATCGATCATCCCGTCCTCCCATTGATAAAACTGTTCAGACAGGTCTTTATCGCCCTTTCTTTCTTTATACCCCATGCCAAAGATAAGTGATCTGATTCATGCCAGTCTTGTACGACGACTGACAACCATTCAGTCGAATACGTGTTCCATGAGGTTTACTGATCTGTAAAAGTTCGCAAGCGTGATCAATATTCACGCACGAACGGGCGCCGACGAGGGATCATGAGCATCAGAAGATTCCGCAGGCTGAGAGAGCATCTCATCCGGTACTACCTATGTGAAGACGTCGGCAATGCGCCTTCCTGTAACTCAGAAGGGTTTCCCTGTGGTTCAGAAGGGTCTTCCTGGACAGACAAGTTTTCCAGCGTCGAGTATGGATACGGCATCGGAGCAGATCTATTCGTCTCCTCAAAAGACGTATCACCTTGTACAGACCAAGTGTTAGTAGACCATGCGTTAGCAGACGACGAATCGGACGACCACGCGTTAGCATACGAAGGATCGGACATCGCGTTAGCAGACGAAGGATCGGACATCGCGTTAGCAGATGAAGGATCGGACATCGCGTTAGCAGATGAAGGATCGGACATCGCGTTAGCAGATGAAGAATCGGACGACCACGCGCCGTCAGCCAACCACGTGTTAGCAGACAGAGAATCGACCGACCATGCGTTAGCGGACGAAGAGTACGCAGGCGTCGCAGGCTGAGGTACCGAGTAAGGAGATTGGCCCGCCGAGGAATACATTGGTCCGGTATTCTGAGAAATCGAATGCATTCAATACAAAAGTTGTTAGGATCAGCTGTCAGCAAGCTCACTGGTTGTAATAGAATCAGCACAAACTTCAGCATTCGTGGGCGGCTCAAGATTTCCTCTGGGTTCTCAACAATTGACTGAAGTTGATAACTTGAGGTAGGACTGGTCAAGATCTCTAATGCGGGCGGGAACTGACGAAACTCAAACAAAGAGTTGGACCCGGTTTTGACATTCGTGGCATATCGCGGGCGGTTGCAAGAGCCGTTGCGTCGTTTTCTTGTTGTCCCTATATCAATTCGTGCCGCATTCACGTTATATTCCTCTGTAGATCTCCAAGGCCGTTCGGTCGGACCGTCTTGATACGTCGATACGGCGTTGGAGTACGCCGCAGCGTTGAAAGCGCTGTCACCATCCATTGCAGCAACCTCAGGGTGATCAGTGGTCCAGCCGGTTCCTAGAAGCGGGTCTTGAGTGCCCTGAGTGCTTTCTTGTCGGCTATTAGAGTCGTGAGCGGCCGGATGGGATGGATGGTGCTGGTTGTTGAATGCAGGCTGAGAGTGATGCATGTTGCAAGAAACGATGCCCGTCGTTGCTAATGATTTCTCACGCCCCACATGCATCGCTTACCAACGACGGGGTCGTACATTGTGTCCTCAAATGTCTTCCCCTCCAATGTTCCAAATGTTGAGAATTCTTAAGATTTCAGAATTTATCATATCATATTCTCAGCTTTCTGATTAGCACTATACCGATAACGGAAGCCAAAAAGGGAAATCGTATGCGGAAGCCAAAAAGGGATGCCGAAGGCGGATACCGATGAAGCCGGAAGCGGTACCAATTACGGACAAGGCGCGGATATGTATGAGTTCAATTGGTGCAAGTCGAAGTCATCTCCTTTCAACTGCTCGTGAATTTGTTGTTTCAATCAATGAACGAGCAGTCACCAAAAGTTTCAATATCAAGTGTAATGCCTCAATGTATCAGTGCTTATGTAGCCGTGTAAAGTACATGTCAATAAGCAATACTAAAGTCAATGTCTCATTCACAAAAGTCATGCCTGGAAGTCATATTGCATTCATGGAAGTCCGAAGTCGAGAATATAAGTGGCATCTTATAAATCTGATCGCAATAAGTTCGGATACTATTTTTGTCCCAGAATTGCTGTCATACTCATCCCGATAATGATTGAAGTTCGAAGTTCGAAGCCAACGTCGCAAGCGCCTGCGTGCCGTTCATAGTAGAGCCTCGGCACCGGTCAAAAATTCCCAGGCCAACAAGCTCCTCATAGCACCTCATCGACATCCGCCAACTTCTCTGTTCCCTCTTCTCCGCTCCCTGCAAATTCTCGAAAACTTTCAACCTCGCAGCTCTCAAGAGGACCCCGGCAGCCCACTAAAACCTCTGTTCGCGTTCGGGTAAAAATGGGGGGTCTCTTGAGAAGAACTCCGCCCAGTTCGGGTAAAAATGGCCCAAATTTTTCGAAATCTCTGCGTCTAAATTCGGGTAAAAATGAGTATTTTTCAGTGCTCTGAGGGCACGTTCGGGTAAAAATGGCTGGCAGGAGGCTACCAGAACATGGATTCATCGACATCTCACATACTCACACTGCGCTCCAGGTGGGCATTACAATTTCTGAAAAACATCAAATCTTCTGAAAAAGTTCATTAGCCACATACTGAGCAAATTTTGTAGACGTTCAAGCACCTTTAAGCGCTCATGTTACCTCTGGAGCCTAAAATCGGGTAAAAATGGCGATTTTTGGCTGATTTTTGGTTCGGGTAAAAGTGAGCTTTCGAGGGCGCAAACATTTTGGTGGGCTGCCGGGGGTCCTCTCTCAAGCTCAGACATACCGATGGGGAATAAAATTACTCACAGCTTCACACACAGCCTACGGCTAATGCATAGGGCGATCATCTTTTGGAAACAGCTCCGATGATTGGACAGATTTCCACAACAGCAGAAGAGTCTATGGTGGCTGGAGGAATTTATCGGGGCTCCATCTCACAGCTTGGTTGCATGCGCGTGCTTGTAGTGTCGGAGAAAGTCATTCTGCTATTCGCAAATTGACTTGGTTCTGGTTCAACAGAAAATCGCTCATGGATATTCCCGCAACAAGGTCTGCGTTGATCAGTTCAAGAAGGTCCCACAATAGCCCGCAATCTCCTACAATAACATTGAAACTCGTAACTTATAATTATAAGAACGAAGCATCTCGGGCATCGCCCTTCAACCTTTCATTTTTGATCCAATCCACGTTCAGTCTTGCGTTCGCCCCGAATTCAAAACCAATCCTTGAGATTTGCTGGTCAAATTCCAAAAGCCGGTAGGTGAGACTCTCGCTCTCAGAAGTCCTTTTACATTCTACTCACTTGACAATTCGCAAGCCTAACATGTATCTGTTCCGACAATATCTACGTGTCAGCGCTTGTTCGTTGCCACCGTGTTTCTCTTTTCGATAATGGCTGCTTCGATTGCATCCCCTATGCCACTTCCTTCTTCTGGACCATCGAAAGGGATACAAAAATCTGGAAAGCCATCGAAGCGGAAAGTAAGTGTCGGACTGGCATCGCCTCTTTTCAAACTCTGCATACTCATAGAGCCTTTTACAGTCGTACTATCGACGTAAGTCTTCAGGCTTCAAACCTCTTGATCAACGATAACAATCTGACCCATGAAGGAACGATATATAGCTCGACTTTTCGAACTTGGATTGGTCGCTGTGTATCGGATTCACTGTCCAGGATGTGCCAGAGTTCGTCAACGGATATCGAACCAAAATGGAGTCTTCGACACAGTGGCTCCCTGTGCGACCCAAGTCAAAGGCAGACTCGAACGTGATGTTTGGAGCATACGTCGCGCCGTCAGACGAGCATGTCTTTCTTAAAATTGGGACTGCGACAATGACTGATCCAACAAGGCTAAAGGTCTTACACGACCTGAGCGCAGACATCATCGAACATCGTTCTCACAAACTCCCCAACCCTTTCTCAATTCACCAAGTCTTGATGCTCTTGGAGAAAGGGTTGATCAAGCACAAGAACAACTCTGAATATCTTGTCTACGAATACACCTTCAACCTCCCGAGCTACCAGAATTTGTCCGATAAGTTGGTTAGTCAGAAGGGTACGGGGGCGGGGTTCGCGATTAATAAGGTCGATATGCCATGGGAATGGGATCTATACGAGAAGATCGAAAAAAAGCAGCTCGATGTTAGGAAAATGCTCGACGCCAAAAAACGCGCAGGTTTTTGAGAACTGGTTGGACCCACGTCATCATGCGCTCGACTTCCCTAACCAGTACCCCGTCGAGCTTGGGCATGAGGAGACGACGGGCATCTGACAGTCCATCAGTCTAGGATGAGATCAGACGGTCGTGGGATGAAGAAACCTCGGTGCACTTGGTGAGTCTCAGAACTATTGCCAACTCAGACGTAGGTAAACTCGCCCTCAGGTATATGCTCAAACCCTTTGGAAGGCCTTACTCTGCTGAACTCATCTGCTCGCCATGAAGCCGACTCCATTTCCCTTGCTATAGATTTTCTCTCCCTCTTTGAATTTTTTCCCGTCTGTTTGATCCTTTCAATTCGCTTCCTAGTAGTTTCACCCGCCTTTAGCGAACACGCACTGCTTGTACACTATTACTCACTATAGATTTTATCCCTTTTCAATCCTTGCTTCCAGGATTTGCTCTGACCGCCGCAAAAATCATTCTGATCCAGGCCCAACGGGTAACAAGATCTGTCACAGCCTCGCAGTGCACACTGCCCACACAGCCTACAGCTGATGCATATGACGGTTATCTTTGAAAAACATATGAAACGAGTTCAACATCGGCATAACCATGTATGGTGGAGGCTGGAGGGATTGGACAAGGTTACTTGAAGATTATCTCGTTTTGTCTTGCAGTGGTTGCTTGTGCATGATACTGTGCATACTTGTGCAGGTCACCGAAATCCATTCTACTACTCGTGAATTATCTCGGAGAGACGGCGCTCAAGCACCGCTATCCGAGTCCAATATCGGAATCCGCCCCACACATGGATACCGCACCCCTAATTCCAACTTTGGTCGGTACTATGCGACCTTATGCGACTCCAACGTCGAAACAGGTCGAACTAGGTCGAACTTCGATGAGTCGAAACTTATAAAAAGTTGAGCATCCCTCTACATTTTCATTTTATCCCCAAACAAGGTTTAGTCTTGCACTTGCCCGAAACTACAACCAACCCTCAAGATTTGCTGGTCAAATCCAAAACACAGTTAGGTGAGACTCTTGCTCTAATAGTAATCCCTCTTACTCACTTGACAGTTTGCAAGCCTACCTTGCCTAGCATGTATCTGTTCCTAAACTCTACATATACGTGGCACTCGTTCGTTGCCAAAATGCTTCTCCTTTTGATGATCGCTACTGTGATTGCCTCACCTATGCCAACTCCAGCTGGACCATCGAAGAAGGAAGTAAGTGTTTGACTGGCATCACCTATTTTCAACATTGAATACTCATAGAACCTTTGACAGTCGTACTATGAGGGTCAGTCTTGAGTCTGCCTTTCTCATTATTGAAGGTTGACAGAATGAATATATTTCGGTACTGGTACGAAGCAAGAAACGATTACTTGATTGTATACAAACGAGAAAGAGAATTGAGCATACCTGGTACGAAGCAAGAAACGATGAGGGGCTTGCTTCGTCCCAGGTTAGTAATACACGGCTTAGTAAGGTATAATATATATAGTACCGATATGTGGGCTTATGCAGATGAAGACGCGTTGTCACTATCTAACACCCCCCTTGACTCGCGTCGAGTTTGAGTAGCTTGATCCATCGAGAGTGTAATGTTCGATGTAATGGTTTTGTGAAGAGATCAGCAATGTTCTCCTTGTTGGATACATATATAATATTGATTTGTCGCTTTGCTACGCAGTCCCGGATGAAATGTTCGCGAATCGATATGTGCTTCATTTTGCTGTGTGAATGGGGATCATGAGTACAGGCAATGGTGCCTTGGTTATCGCAAAATATTGTCGTCGGTGAGAATTGAGGAAATCCTAGTTCACTAAGAAAGTTTCGGAACCATAAAACTTCTCTCGCGCAATGGGTCGATGCTAGATATTCGGCTTCACAAGAGGATAACGCAATGACGGTTTGCTGTTTCGAGCTCCAAGATAGCGGCGATTCACCGAGTAGAACGAGAAAACCTGAGATTGACTTTCTTGCATCTCCCATACCCCAATCTGAATCAGTCAGCGCTCGAATTGTCGGATACACCACGTTGGTTGATCCTAGGAAGATACCATAGTTCTGGGTACCTTTCAGGTAACGAAGCAAATGTTTTGCGGCAGCTATGTGATCTGGACCATACGATGCCATGAATCGAGCAAGTTCTCGCACTGTATAAGCGATATCTGGTCTAGAGCAAGTGCACAGATACATGCACTTTCCGACTACAGTTCGATATGGGAACTCTTGTACTCGATTAGCTTCGTCTTTGGTGAGGATCGATGTTTGAGGTGCAAGTCGTTTTCCGGGATCCATAGGTGTAGTAACTGCATTACAATTTTCATAGCCAAACTCGCGGAGTATGGCTTGAGTATAGGATGCTTGGCTAATCTTGATAGTACGACGAGTCCTGTTTCGCTCGATGCTACACCTAAGTGGAAGTTGGGTGACCCGTTATCGGTGATTTCGAACAAAGATTTGAGTTCGGCAGTGACTGAGTCTGATTCGAGAATGGAGTTAGAAGCGATGAGCATGTCATCCACACTTGTAGTGACATATGAACGTTTAGCCTCTGGGGTTGACCGAATATATACACTCCAGTCAGATTCGGTTCGTTTGAAGCCTATGGATTCTAGCTTAGCATTAAGCTCTAGGTACCATTGTCGTCCTGATTGTTTTAGACCGTACAATCCTTTTCGTAGGCGCCAGTATCCTATTCCTATGATAGAAGGTTGACGCATATATATTTCTTCATCTAACGGTCCATTGAGGAATGCAGTTTGACATCTACTTGTCGCAGCTCCATGTCTTGTTCAGCAGCTAGAGCTAGAATGGTTCGCATAGATTCCCACCGTGCAACAGGAGCAAAGGTGTAAGTGAAATCCTGGCCCGGAATTTGAGTAAAGCCTTTTGCTACTAGTCTGGCTTTGAACCGAGAGATGAGTCCGTCGCGATCACGTTTGATATGTAGAACCCATTTCGAGTCGACTGCTTCCGTCCTGGTGGTAAACGCTCAACCTCCTCGTATACA